>CM064561.1:13092190-13122190 GCA_032716605.1 Paralithodes platypus
TGCTGAGATTGTACACTAAAGTGAATTGGTCTTGTACGGTGGAGACACGAAACGGGATTTAGAGCCCCTATAACTAGGCTATCTACACGAGACGTAGACATATAACTGAGCTAAAATGTCCCTAAAAACTAGGCTAGTTAAGATTGAATTGACAAAATAATATTCTCTCTAAAAATATTTTCTGAGATTGTACACTAAAGTGAATTGGTCTTGTACGGTGGAGACACGAAACGGGATTTAGAGCCCCTATAACTAGGCTACCTACACGAGACGTAGACATATAATAGAGCTAAAATGTCCCTAAAAACTAGGCTAGTTAAGATTGAATTGACAAAATAATATTCTCTCTAAAAATATTTTCTGAGATTGTACACTAAAGTGAATTGGTCTTGTACGGTGGAGACACGAAACGGGATTTAGAGCCCCTATAACTAGGCTACCTACACGAGACGTAGACATATAATAGAGCTAAAATGACCCTAAAAACTAGGCTAGTTAAGATTGAATTGACAAAATAATATTCTCTCTAAAAATATTTTCTGAGATTGTACACTAAAGTGAATTGGTCTTGTACGGTGGAGACACGAAACGGGATTTAGAGCCCCTATAACTAGGCTACCTACACGAGACGTAGACATATAATAGAGCTAAAATGTCCCTAAAAACTAGGCTAGTTAAGATTGAATTGACAAAAATATTATTCTCTCTAAAAATATTTTCTGAGATTGGACACTAAAGTGAATTGGTCTTGTACGGTGGAGACACGAAACGGGATTTAGAGCCCCTATAACTAGGCTACCTACACGAGACGTAGACATATATAACAGCTAAAATGTCCCTAAAAACTAGGCTAGTTAAGATTGAATTGACAAAATAATATTCTCTCTAAAAATATTTTCTGAGATTGTACACTAAAGTGAATTGGTCTTGTACGGTGGAGACACGAAACGGGATTTAGAGCCCCTATAACTAGGCTACCTACACGAGACGTAGACATATAACTGAGCTAAAATGTCCCTAAAAACTAGGCTAGTTAAGATTGAATTGACAAAATAATATTCTCTCTAAAAATATTTTCTGAGATTGTACACTAAAGTGAATTGGTCTTGTACGGTGGAGACACGAAACGGGATTTAGAGCCCCTATAACTAGGCTACCTACACGAGACGTAGACATATAACTGAGCTAAAATGTCCCTAAAAACTAGGCTAGTTAAGATTGAATTGACAAAATAATATTCTCTCTAAAATTATTTTCTGAGATTGTACACTAAAGTGAATTGGTCTTGTACGGTGGAGACACGAAACGGGATTTAGAGCCCCTATAACTAGGCTACCTACACGAGACGTAGACATATAATAGAGCTAAAATCACCCTAAAAACTAGGCTAGTTAAGATTGAATTGACAAAAATAATATTATCTCTAAAAATATTTTCTGAGATTGTACACTAAAGTGAATTGGTCTTGTACGGTGGAGACACGAAACGGGATTTAGAGCCCCTATAACTAGGCTACCTACACGAGACGTAGACATATAATAGAGCTAAAATGTCCCTAAAAACTAGGCTAGTTAAGATTGAATTGACAAAATAATATTCTCTCTAAAAATATTTTCTGAGATTGTACACTAAAGTGAATTGGTCTTGTACGGTGGAGACACGAAACGGGATTTAGAGCCCCTATAACTAGGCTACCTACACGAGACGTAGACATATAACTGAGCTAAAATGTCCCTAAAAACTAGGCTAGTTAAGATTGAATTGACAAAATAATATTCTCTCTAAAAATATTTTCTGAGATTGTACACTAAAGTGAATTGGTCTTGTACGGTGGAGACACGAAACGGGATTTAGAGCCCCTATAACTAGGCTACCTACACGAGACGTAGACATATAACTGAGCTAAAATGTCCCTAAAAACTAGGCTAGTTAAGATTGAATTGACAAAATAATATTCTCTCTAAAAATATTTTCTGAGATTGTACACTAAAGTGAATTGGTCTTGTACGGTGGAGACACGAAACGGGATTTAGAGCCCCTATAACTAGGCTACCTACACGAGACGTAGACATATAACTGAGCTAAAATGTCCCTAAAAACTAGGCTAGTTAAGATTGAATTGACAAAATAATATTCTCTCTAAAAATATTTTCTGAGATTGTACACTAAAGTGAATTGGTCTTGTACGGTGGAGACACGAAACGGGATTTAGAGCCCCTATAACTAGGCTACCTACACGAGACGTAGACATATAATAGAGCTAAAATGTCCCTAAAAACTAGGCTAGTTAAGATTGAATTGACAAAATAATATTCTCTCTAAAAATATTTTCTGAGATTGTACACTAAAGTGAATTGGTCTTGTACGGTGGAGACACGAAACGGGATTTAGAGCCCCTATAACTAGGCTACCTACACGAGACGTAGACATATAACTGAGCTAAAATGTCCCTAAAAACTAGGCTAGTTAAGATTGAATTGACAAAATAATATTCTCTCTAAAAATATTTTCTGAGATTGTACACTAAAGTGAATTGGTCTTGTACGGTGGAGACACGAAACGGGATTTAGAGCCCCTATAACTAGGCTACCTACACGAGACGTAGACATATAACTGAGCTAAAATGTCCCTAAAAACTAGGCTAGTTAAGATTGAATTGACAAAATAATATTCTCTCTAAAATATTTTCTGAGATTGTACACTAAAGTGAATTGGTCTTGTACGGTGGAGACACGAAACGGGATTTAGAGCCCCTATAACTAGGCTACCTATACGAGACGTAGACATATAACTGAGCTAAAAAATCACCCTAAAAACTAGGCTAGTTAAGATTGAATTGACAAAATAATATTCTCTCTAAAAATATTTTCTGAGATTGTACACTAAAGTGAATTGGTCTTGTACGGTGGAGACACGAAACGGGATTTAGAGCCCCTATAACTAGGCTACCTACACGAGACGTAGACATATAACTGAGCTAAAATGTCCCTAAAAACTAGGCTAGTTAAGATTGAATTGACAAAATAATATTCTCTCTAAAAATATTTTCTGAGATTGTACACTAAAGTGAATTGGTCTTGTACGGTGGAGACACGAAACGGGATTTAGAGCCCCTATAACTAGGCTACCTACACGAGACGTAGACATATAATAGAGCTAAAATCACCCTAAAAACTAGGCTAGTTAAGATTGAATTGACAAAATAATATTCTCTCTAAAAATATTTTCTGAGATTGTACACTAAAGTGAATTGGTCTTGTACGGTGGAGACACGAAACGGGATTTAGAGCCCCTATAACTAGGCTACCTACACGAGACGTAGACATATAACTGAGCTAAAATGTCCCTAAAAACTAGGCTAGTTAAGATTGAATTGACAAAATAATATTCTCTCTAAAAATATTTTCTGAGATTGTACACTAAAGTGAATTGGTCTTGTACGGTGGAGACACGAAACGGGATTTAGAGCCCCTATAACTAGGCTACCTACACGAGACGTAGACATATAACTGAGCTAAAATGTCCCTAAAAACTAGGCTAGTTAAGATTGAATTGACAAAATAATATTCTCTCTAAAAATATTTTCTGAGATTGTACACTAAAGTGAATTGGTCTTGTACGGTGGAGACACGAAACGGGATTTAGAGCCCCTATAACTAGGCTACCTACACGAGACGTAGACATATAACTGAGCTAAAATGTCCCTAAAAACTAGGCTAGTTAAGATTGAATTGACAAAATAATATTCTCTCTAAAAATATTTTCTGAGATTGTACACTAAAGTGAATTGGTCTTGTACGGTGGAGACACGAAACGGGATTTAGAGCCCCTATAACTAGGCTACCTACACGAGACGTAGATATATAACTGAGCTAAAATGTCCCTAAAAACTAGGCTAGTTAAGATTGAATTGACAAAATAATATTCTCTCTAAAAATATTTTCTGAGATTGTACACTAAAGTGAATTGGTCTTGTACGGTGGAGACACGAAACGGGATTTAGAGCCCCTATAACTAGGCTACCTACACGAGACGTAGACATATAATAGAGCTAAAATGTCCCTAAAAACTAGGCTAGTTAAGATTGAATTGACAAAATAATATTCTCTCTAAAAATATTTTCTGAGATTGTACACTAAAGTGAATTGGTCTTGTACGGTGGAGACACGAAACGGGATTTAGAGCCCCTATAACTAGGCTATCTACACGAGACGTAGACATAGAGACGTAGAGCTAAAGTGTCCCTAAAAACTAGGCTAGTTAAGATTGAATTGACAAAATAATATTCTCTCTAAAAATATTTTCTGAGATTGTACACTAAAGTGAATTGGTCTTGTACGGTGGAGACACGAAACGGGATTTAGAGCCCCTATAACTAGGCTACCTACACGAGACGTAGACATATAACTGAGCTAAAATGTCCCTAAAAACTAGGCTAGTTAAGATTGAATTGACAAAATAATATTCTCTCTAAAAATATTTTCTGAGATTGTACACTAAAGTGAATTGGTCTTGTACGGTGGAGACACGAAACGGGATTTAGAGCCCCTATAACTAGGCTACCTACACGAGACGTAGACATATAACTGAGCTAAAATGTCCCTAAAAACTAGGCTAGTTAAGATTGAATTGACAAAATAATATTCTCTCTAAAAATATTTTCTGAGATTGTACACTAAAGTGAATTGGTCTTGTACGGTGGAGACACGAAACGGGATTTAGAGCCCCTATAACTAGGCTACCTACACGAGACGTAGACATATAACTGAGCTAAAATGTCCCTAAAAACTAGGCTAGTTAAGATTGAATTGACAAAATAATATTCTCTCTAAAAATATTTTCTGAGATTGTACACTAAAGTGAATTGGTCTTGTACGGTGGAGACACGAAACGGGATTTAGAGCCCCTATAACTAGGCTACCTACACGAGACGTAGACATATAATAGAGCTAAAATGTCCCTAAAAACTAGGCTAGTTAAGATTGAATTGACAAAATAATATTCTCTCTAAAAATATTTTCTGAGATTGTACACTAAAGTGAATTGGTCTTGTACGGTGGAGACACGAAACGGGATTTAGAGCCCCTATAACTAGGCTACCTACACGAGACGTAGACATATAACTGAGCTAAAATGTCCCTAAAAACTAGGCTAGTTAAGATTGAATTGACAAAATAATATTCTCTCTAAAAATATTTTCTGAGATTGTACACTAAAGTGAATTGGTCTTGTACGGTGGAGACACGAAACGGGATTTAGAGCCCCTATAACTAGGCTACCTACACGAGACGTAGACATATAACTGAGCTAAAATGTCCCTAAAAACTAGGCTAGTTAAGATTGAATTGACAAAATAATATTCTCTCTAAAAATATTTTCTGAGATTGTACACTAAAGTGAATTGGTCTTGTACGGTGGAGACACGAAACGGGATTTAGAGCCCCTATAACTAGGCTACCTACACGAGACGTAGACATATAACTGAGCTAAAATGTCCCTAAAAACTAGGCTAGTTAAGATTGAATTGACAAAATAATATTCTCTCTAAAAATATTTTCTGAGATTGTACACTAAAGTGAATTGGTCTTGTACGGTGGAGACACGAAACGGGATTTAGAGCCCCTATAACTAGGCTACCTACACGAGACGTAGACATATAACTGAGCTAAAATGTCCCTAAAAACTAGGCTAGTTAAGATTGAATTGACAAAATAATATTCTCTCTAAAAATATTTTCTGAGATTGTACACTAAAGTGAATTGGTCTTGTACGGTGGAGACACGAAACGGGATTTAGAGCCCCTATAACTAGGCTACCTACACGAGACGTAGACATATAACTGAGCTAAAATGTCCCTAAAAACTAGGCTAGTTAAGATTGAATTGACAAAAATATTATTCTCTCTAAAAATATTTTCTGAGATTGTACACTAAAGTGAATTGGTCTTGTACGGTGGAGACACGAAACGGGATTTAGAGCCCCTATAACTAGGCTACCTACACGAGACGTAGACATATAATAGAGCTAAAATGTCCCTAAAAACTAGGCTAGTTAAGATTGAATTGACAAAATAATATTCTCTCTAAAAATATTTTCTGAGATTGTACACTAAAGTGAATTGGTCTTGTACGGTGGAGACACGAAACGGGATTTAGAGCCCCTATAACTAGGCTACCTACACGAGACGTAGACATATAACTGAGCTAAAATGTCCCTAAAAACTAGGCTAGTTAAGATTGAATTGACAAAAAAAAATATTTTCTGAGATTGTACACTAAAGTGAATTGGTCTTGTACGGTGGAGACACGAAACGGGATTTAGAGCCCCTATAACTAGGCTACCTACACGAGACGTAGACATATAACTGAGCTAAAATGTCCCTAAAAACTAGGCTAGTTAAGATTGAATTGACAAAATAATATTCTCTCTAAAAATATTTTCTGAGATTGTACACTAAAGTGAATTGGTCTTGTACGGTGGAGACACGAAACGGGATTTAGAGCCCCTATAACTAGGCTACCTACACGAGACGTAGACATATAACTGAGCTAAAATGTCCCTAAAAACTAGGCTAGTTAAGATTGAATTGACAAAATAATATTCTCTCTAAAAATATTTTCTGAGATTGTACACTAAAGTGAATTGGTCTTGTACGGTGGAGACACGAAACGGGATTTAGAGCCCCTATAACTAGGCTACCTACACGAGACGTAGACATATAACTGAGCTAAAATGTCCCTAAAAACTAGGCTAGTTAAGATTGAATTGACAAAATAATATTCTCTCTAAAAATATTTTCTGAGATTGTACACTAAAGTGAATTGGTCTTGTACGGTGGAGACACGAAACGGGATTTAGAGCCCCTATAACTAGGCTACCTACACGAGACGTAGACATATAACTGAGCTAAAATGTCCCTAAAAACTAGGCTAGTTAAGATTGAATTGACAAAATAATATTCTCTCTAAAAATATTTTCTGAGATTGTACACTAAAGTGAATTGGTCTTGTACGGTGGAGACACGAAACGGGATTTAGAGCCCCTATAACTAGGCTACCTACACGAGACGTAGACATATAACTGAGCTAAAATGTCCCTAAAAACTAGGCTAGTTAAGATTGAATTGACAAAATAATATTCTCTCTAAAAATATTTTCTGAGATTGTACACTAAAGTGAATTGGTCTTGTACGGTGGAGACACGAAACGGGATTTAGAGCCCCTATAACTAGGCTACCTACACGAGACGTAGACATATAACTGAGCTAAAATCACCCTAAAAACTAGGCTAGTTAAGATTGAATTGACAAAATAATATTCTCTCTAAAAATATTTTCTGAGATTGTACACTAAAGTGAATTGGTCTTGTACGGTGGAGACACGAAACGGGATTTAGAGCCCCTATAACTAGGCTATCTACACGAGACGTAGACATATAATAGAGCTAAAATGTCCCTAAAAACTAGGCTAGTTAAGATTGAATTGACAAAATAATATTCTCTCTAAAAATATTTTCTGAGATTGTACACTAAAGTGAATTGGTCTTGTACGGTGGAGACACGAAACGGGATTTAGAGCCCCTATAACTAGGCTACCTACACGAGACGTAGACATATAATAGAGCTAAAATGTCCCTAAAAACTAGGCTAGTTAAGATTGAATTGACAAAATAATATTCTCTCTAAAAATATTTTCTGAGATTGTACACTAAAGTGAATTGGTCTTGTACGGTGGAGACACGAAACGGGATTTAGAGCCCCTATAACTAGGCTACCTACACGAGACGTAGACATATAATAGAGCTAAAATGTCCCTAAAAACTAGGCTAGTTAAGATTGAATTGACAAAATAATATTCTCTCTAAAAATATTTTCTGAGATTGTACACTAAAGTGAATTGGTCTTGTACGGTGGAGACACGAAACGGGATTTAGAGCCCCTATAACTAGGCTACCTACACGAGACGTAGACATATAATAGAGCTAAAATGTCCCTAAAAACTAGGCTAGTTAAGATTGAATTGACAAAATAATATTCTCTCTAAAAATATTTTCTGAGATTGTACACTAAAGTGAATTGGTCTTGTACGGTGGAGACACGAAACGGGATTTAGAGCCCCTATAACTAGGCTACCTACACGAGACGTAGACATATAATAGAGCTAAAATGTCCCTAAAAACTAGGCTAGTTAAGATTGAATTGACAAAATAATATTCTCTCTAAAAATATTTTCTGAGATTGTACACTAAAGTGAATTGGTCTTGTACGGTGGAGACACGAAACGGGATTTAGAGCCCCTATAACTAGGCTACCTACACGAGACGTAGACATATAACTGAGCTAAAATGTCCCTAAAAACTAGGCTAGTTAAGATTGAATTGACAAAATAATATTCTCTCTAAAAATATTTTCTGAGATTGTACACTAAAGTGAATTGGTCTTGTACGGTGGAGACACGAAACGGGATTTAGAGCCCCTATAACTAGGCTACCTACACGAGACGTAGACATATAATAGAGCTAAAATGTCCCTAAAAACTAGGCTAGTTAAGATTGAATTGACAAAATAATATTCTCTCTAAAAATATTTTCTGAGATTGTACACTAAAGTGAATTGGTCTTGTACGGTGGAGACACGAAACGGGATTTAGAGCCCCTATAACTAGGCTACCTACACGAGACGTAGACATATAACTGAGCTAAAATGTCCCTAAAAACTAGGCTAGTTAAGATTGAATTGACAAAATAATATTCTCTCTAAAAATATTTTCTGAGATTGTACACTAAAGTGAATTGGTCTTGTACGGTGGAGACACGAAACGGGATTTAGAGCCCCTATAACTAGGCTACCTACACGAGACGTAGACATATAATAGAGCTAAAATGTCCCTAAAAACTAGGCTAGTTAAGATTGAATTGACAAAATAATATTCTCTCTAAAAATATTTTCTGAGATTGTACACTAAAGTGAATTGGTCTTGTACGGTGGAGACACGAAACGGGATTTAGAGCCCCTATAACTAGGCTACCTACACGAGACGTAGACATATAACTGAGCTAAAATGTCCCTAAAAACTAGGCTAGTTAAGATTGAATTGACAAAATAATATTCTCTCTAAAAATATTTTCTGAGATTGTACACTAAAGTGAATTGGTCTTGTACGGTGGAGACACGAAACGGGATTTAGAGCCCCTATAACTAGGCTACCTACACGAGACGTAGACATATAACTGAGCTAAAATGTCCCTAAAAACTAGGCTAGTTAAGATTGAATTGACAAAATAATATTCTCTCTAAAAATATTTTCTGAGATTGTACACTAAAGTGAATTGGTCTTGTACGGTGGAGACACGAAACGGGATTTAGAGCCCCTATAACTAGGCTACCTACACGAGACGTAGACATATAACTGAGCTAAAATGTCCCTAAAAACTAGGCTAGTTAAGATTGAATTGACAAAATAATATTCTCTCTAAAAATATTTTCTGAGATTGTACACTAAAGTGAATTGGTCTTGTACGGTGGAGACACGAAACGGGATTTAGAGCCCCTATAACTAGGCTACCTACACGAGACGTAGACATATAATAGAGCTAAAATGACCCTAAAAACTAGGCTAGTTAAGATTGAATTGACAAAATAATATTCTCTCTAAAAATATTTTCTGAGATTGTACACTAAAGTGAATTGGTCTTGTACGGTGGAGACACGAAACGGGATTTAGAGCCCCTATAACTAGGCTACCTACACGAGACGTAGACATATAACTGAGCTAAAATGTCCCTAAAAACTAGGCTAGTTAAGATTGAATTGACAAAATAATATTCTCTCTAAAAATATTTTCTGAGATTGTACACTAAAGTGAATTGGTCTTGTACGGTGGAGACACGAAACGGGATTTAGAGCCCCTATAACTAGGCTACCTACACGAGACGTAGACATATAACTGAGCTAAAATGTCCCTAAAAACTAGGCTAGTTAAGATTGAATTGACAAAATAATATTCTCTCTAAAAATATTTTCTGAGATTGTACACTAAAGTGAATTGGTCTTGTACGGTGGAGACACGAAACGGGATTTAGAGCCCCTATAACTAGGCTACCTACACGAGACGTAGACATATAACTGAGCTAAAATGTCCCTAAAAACTAGGCTAGTTAAGATTGAATTGACAAAATAATATTCTCTCTAAAAATATTTTCTGAGATTGTACACTAAAGTGAATTGGTCTTGTACGGTGGAGACACGAAACGGGATTTAGAGCCCCTATAACTAGGCTACCTACACGAGACGTAGACATATAACTGAGCTAAAATGTCCCTAAAAACTAGGCTAGTTAAGATTGAATTGACAAAATAATATTCTCTCTAAAAATATTTTCTGAGATTGTACACTAAAGTGAATTGGTCTTGTACGGTGGAGACACGAAACGGGATTTAGAGCCCCTATAACTAGGCTACCTACACGAGACGTAGACATATAACTGAGCTAAAATGTCCCTAAAAACTAGGCTAGTTAAGATTGAATTGACAAAATAATATTCTCTCTAAAAATATTTTCTGAGATTGTACACTAAAGTGAATTGGTCTTGTACGGTGGAGACACGAAACGGGATTTAGAGCCCCTATAACTAGGCTACCTACACGAGACGTAGACATATAATAGAGCTAAAATCACCCTAAAAACTAGGCTAGTTAAGATTGAATTGACAAAATAATATTCTCTCTAAAAATATTTTCTGAGATTGTACACTAAAGTGAATTGGTCTTGTACGGTGGAGACACGAAACGGGATTTAGAGCCCCTATAACTAGGCTACCTACACGAGACGTAGACATATAACTGAGCTAAAATGTCCCTAAAAACTAGGCTAGTTAAGATTGAATTGACAAAATAATATTCTCTCTAAAAATATTTTCTGAGATTGTACACTAAAGTGAATTGGTCTTGTACGGTGGAGACACGAAACGGGATTTAGAGCCCCTATAACTAGGCTACCTACACGAGACGTAGACATATAACTGAGCTAAAATGTCCCTAAAAACTAGGCTAGTTAAGATTGAATTGACAAAATAATATTCTCTCTAAAAATATTTTCTGAGATTGTACACTAAAGTGAATTGGTCTTGTACGGTGGAGACACGAAACGGGATTTAGAGCCCCTATAACTAGGCTACCTACACGAGACGTAGACATATAACTGAGCTAAAATGTCCCTAAAAACTAGGCTAGTTAAGATTGAATTGACAAAATAATATTCTCTCTAAAAATATTTTCTGAGATTGTACACTAAAGTGAATTGGTCTTGTACGGTGGAGACACGAAACGGGATTTAGAGCCCCTATAACTAGGCTACCTACACGAGACGTAGACATATAACTGAGCTAAAATGTCCCTAAAAACTAGGCTAGTTAAGATTGAATTGACAAAATAATATTCTCTCTAAAAATATTTTCTGAGATTGTACACTAAAGTGAATTGGTCTTGTACGGTGGAGACACGAAACGGGATTTAGAGCCCCTATAACTAGGCTACCTACACGAGACGTAGACATATAACTGAGCTAAAATGTCCCTAAAAACTAGGCTAGTTAAGATTGAATTGACAAAATAATATTCTCTCTAAAAATATTTTCTGAGATTGTACACTAAAGTGAATTGGTCTTGTACGGTGGAGACACGAAACGGGATTTAGAGCCCCTATAACTAGGCTACCTACACGAGACGTAGACATATAATAGAGCTAAAATGTCCCTAAAAACTAGGCTAGTTAAGATTGAATTGACAAAATAATATTCTCTCTAAAAATATTTTCTGAGATTGTACACTAAAGTGAATTGGTCTTGTACGGTGGAGACACGAAACGGGATTTAGAGCCCCTATAACTAGGCTACCTACACGAGACGTAGACATATAACTGAGCTAAAATGTCCCTAAAAACTAGGCTAGTTAAGATTGAATTGACAAAATAATATTCTCTCTAAAAATATTTTCTGAGATTGTACACTAAAGTGAATTGGTCTTGTACGGTGGAGACACGAAACGGGATTTAGAGCCCCTATAACTAGGCTACCTACACGAGACGTAGACATATAACTGAGCTAAAATGTCCCTAAAAACTAGGCTAGTTAAGATTGAATTGACAAAATAATATTCTCTCTAAAAATATTTTCTGAGATTGTACACTAAAGTGAATTGGTCTTGTACGGTGGAGACACGAAACGGGATTTAGAGCCCCTATAACTAGGCTACCTACACGAGACGTAGACATATAACTGAGCTAAAATGTCCCTAAAAACTAGGCTAGTTAAGATTGAATTGACAAAATAATATTCTCTCTAAAAATATTTTCTGAGATTGTACACTAAAGTGAATTGGTCTTGTACGGTGGAGACACGAAACGGGATTTAGAGCCCCTATAACTAGGCTACCTACACGAGACGTAGACATATAACTGAGCTAAAATGTCCCTAAAAACTAGGCTAGTTAAGATTGAATTGACAAAATAATATTCTCTCTAAAAATATTTTCTGAGATTGTACACTAAAGTGAATTGGTCTTGTACGGTGGAGACACGAAACGGGATTTAGAGCCCCTATAACTAGGCTACCTACACGAGACGTAGACATATAACTGAGCTAAAATGTCCCTAAAAACTAGGCTAGTTAAGATTGAATTGACAAAATAATATTCTCTCTAAAAATATTTTCTGAGATTGTACACTAAAGTGAATTGGTCTTGTACGGTGGAGACACGAAACGGGATTTAGAGCCCCTATAACTAGGCTACCTACACGAGACGTAGACATATAACTGAGCTAAAATGTCCCTAAAAACTAGGCTAGTTAAGATTGAATTGACAAAATAATATTCTCTCTAAAAATATTTTCTGAGATTGTACACTAAAGTGAATTGGTCTTGTACGGTGGAGACACGAAACGGGATTTAGAGCCCCTATAACTAGGCTACCTACACGAGACGTAGACATATAACTGAGCTAAAATGTCCCTAAAAACTAGGCTAGTTAAGATTGAATTGACAAAATAATATTCTCTCTAAAAATATTTTCTGAGATTGTACACTAAAGTGAATTGGTCTTGTACGGTGGAGACACGAAACGGGATTTAGAGCCCCTATAACTAGGCTACCTACACGAGACGTAGACATATAATAGAGCTAAAATGTCCCTAAAAACTAGGCTAGTTAAGATTGAATTGACAAAATAATATTCTCTCTAAAATATTTTCTGAGATTGTACACTAAAGTGAATTGGTCTTGTACGGTGGAGACACGAAACGGGATTTAGAGCCCCTATAACTAGGCTACCTACACGAGACGTAGACATATAACTGAGCTAAAATGTCCCTAAAAACTAGGCTAGTTAAGATTGAATTGACAAAATAATATTCTCTCTAAAAATATTTTCTGAGATTGTACACTAAAGTGAATTGGTCTTGTACGGTGGAGACACGAAACGGGATTTAGAGCCCCTATAACTAGGCTACCTACACGAGACGTAGACATATAATAGAGCTAAAATGTCCCTAAAAACTAGGCTAGTTAAGATTGAATTGACAAAATAATATTCTCTCTAAAAATATTTTCTGAGATTGTACACTAAAGTGAATTGGTCTTGTACGGTGGAGACACGAAACGGGATTTAGAGCCCCTATAACTAGGCTACCTACACGAGACGTAGACATATAATAGAGCTAAAATGTCCCTAAAAACTAGGCTAGTTAAGATTGAATTGACAAAATAATATTCTCTCTAAAAATATTTTCTGAGATTGTACACTAAAGTGAATTGGTCTTGTACGGTGGAGACACGAAACGGGATTTAGAGCCCCTATAACTAGGCTACCTACACGAGACGTAGACATATAATAGAGCTAAAATGTCCCTAAAAACTAGGCTAGTTAAGATTGAATTGACAAAATAATATTCTCTCTAAAAATATTTTCTGAGATTGTACACTAAAGTGAATTGGTCTTGTACGGTGGAGACACGAAACGGGATTTAGAGCCCCTATAACTAGGCTACCTACACGAGACGTAGACATATAACTGAGCTAAAATGTCCCTAAAAACTAGGCTAGTTAAGATTGAATTGACAAAATAATATTCTCTCTAAAAATATTTTCTGAGATTGTACACTAAAGTGAATTGGTCTTGTACGGTGGAGACACGAAACGGGATTTAGAGCCCCTATAACTAGGCTACCTACACGAGACGTAGACATATAATAGAGCTAAAATTCCCCTAAAAACTAGGCTAGTTAAGATTGAATTGACAAAATAATATTATCTCTAAAAATATTTTCTGAGATTGTACACTAAAGTGAATTGGTCTTGTACGGTGGAGACACGAAACGGGATTTAGAGCCCCTATAACTAGGCTACCTACACGAGACGTAGACATATAACTGAGCTAAAATGTCCCTAAAAACTAGGCTAGTTAAGATTGAATTGACAAAATAATATTCTCTCTAAAAATATTTTCTGAGATTGTACACTAAAGTGAATTGGTCTTGTACGGTGGAGACACGAAACGGGATTTAGAGCCCCTATAACTAGGCTACCTACACGAGACGTAGACATATAACTGAGCTAAAATGTCCCTAAAAACTAGGCTAGTTAAGATTGAATTGACAAAATATTCTCTCTAAAAATATTTTCTGAGATTGTACACTAAAGTGAATTGGTCTTGTACGGTGGAGACACGAAACGGGATTTAGAGCCCCTATAACTAGGCTACCTATACGAGACGTAGACATATAACTGAGCTAAAAATCACCCTAAAAACTAGGCTAGTTAAGATTGAATTGACAAAATAATATTCTCTCTAAAAATATTTTCTGAGATTGTACACTAAAGTGAATTGGTCTTGTACGGTGGAGACACGAAACGGGATTTAGAGCCCCTATAACTAGGCTACCTACACGAGACGTAGACATATAATAGAGCTAAAATCACCCTAAAAACTAGGCTAGTTAAGATTGAATTGACAAAATAATATTCTCTCTAAAAATATTTTCTGAGATTGTACACTAAAGTGAATTGGTCTTGTACGGTGGAGACACGAAACGGGATTTAGAGCCCCTATAACTAGGCTACCTACACGAGACGTAGACATATAATAGAGCTAAAATGACCCTAAAAACTAGGCTAGTTAAGATTGAATTGACAAAATAATATTCTCTCTAAAAATATTTTCTGAGATTGTACACTAAAGTGAATTGGTCTTGTACGGTGGAGACACGAAACGGGATTTAGAGCCCCTATAACTAGGCTACCTACACGAGACGTAGACATATAATAGAGCTAAAATGTCCCTAAAAACTAGGCTAGTTAAGATTGAATTGACAAAATAATATTCTCTCTAAAAATATTTTCTGAGATTGTACACTAAAGTGAATTGGTCTTGTACGGTGGAGACACGAAACGGGATTTAGAGCCCCTATAACTAGGCTACCTACACGAGACGTAGACATATAATAGAGCTAAAATGTCCCTAAAAACTAGGCTAGTTAAGATTGAATTGACAAAATAATATTCTCTCTAAAAATATTTTCTGAGATTGTACACTAAAGTGAATTGGTCTTGTACGGTGGAGACACGAAACGGGATTTAGAGCCCCTATAACTAGGCTACCTACACGAGACGTAGACATATAATAGAGCTAAAATGTCCCTAAAAACTAGGCTAGTTAAGATTGAATTGACAAAATAATATTCTCTCTAAAAATATTTTCTGAGATTGTACACTAAAGTGAATTGGTCTTGTACGGTGGAGACACGAAACGGGATTTAGAGCCCCTATAACTAGGCTACCTACACGAGACGTAGACATATAATAGAGCTAAAATGTCCCTAAAAACTAGGCTAGTTAAGATTGAATTGACAAAATAATATTCTCTCTAAAAATATTTTCTGAGATTGTACACTAAAGTGAATTGGTCTTGTACGGTGGAGACACGAAACGGGATTTAGAGCCCCTATAACTAGGCTACCTACACGAGACGTAGACATATAATAGAGCTAAAATGTCCCTAAAAACTAGGCTAGTTAAGATTGAATTGACAAAATAATATTCTCTCTAAAAATATTTTCTGAGATTGTACACTAAAGTGAATTGGTCTTGTACGGTGGAGACACGAAACGGGATTTAGAGCCCCTATAACTAGGCTACCTACACGAGACGTAGACATATAACTGAGCTAAAAATGTCCCTAAAAACTAGGCTAGTTAAGATTGAATTGACAAAATAATATTCTCTCTAAAAATATTTTCTGAGATTGTACACTAAAGTGAATTGGTCTTGTACGGTGGAGACACGAAACGGGATTTAGAGCCCCTATAACTAGGCTACCTACACGAGACGTAGACATATAACTGAGCTAAAATGTCCCTAAAAACTAGGCTAGTTAAGATTGAATTGACAAAATTCTCTCTAAAAATATTTTCTGAGATTGTACACTAAAGTGAATTGGTCTTGTACGGTGGAGACACGAAACGGGATTTAGAGCCCCTATAACTAGGCTACCTACACGAGACGTAGACATATAACTGAGCTAAAATGTCCCTAAAAACTAGGCTAGTTAAGATTGAATTGACAAAATAATATTCTCTCTAAAAATATTTTCTGAGATTGTACACTAAAGTGAATTGGTCTTGTACGGTGGAGACACGAAACGGGATTTAGAGCCCCTATAACTAGGCTACCTACACGAGACGTAGACATATAACTGAGCTAAAATGTCCCTAAAAACTAGGCTAGTTAAGATTGAATTGACAAAATAATATTCTCTCTAAAAATATTTTCTGAGATTGTACACTAAAGTGAATTGGTCTTGTACGGTGGAGACACGAAACGGGATTTAGAGCCCCTATAACTAGGCTACCTACACGAGACGTAGACATATAATAGAGCTAAAATGTCCCTAAAAACTAGGCTAGTTAAGATTGAATTGACAAAATAATATTCTCTCTAAAAATATTTTCTGAGATTGTACACTAAAGTGAATTGGTCTTGTACGGTGGAGACACGAAACGGGATTTAGAGCCCCTATAACTAGGCTATCTACACGAGACGTAGACATATAATAGAGCTAAAATGTCCCTAAAAACTAGGCTAGTTAAGATTGAATTGACAAAATAATATTCTCTCTAAAAATATTTTCTGAGATTGTACACTAAAGTGAATTGGTCTTGTACGGTGGAGACACGAAACGGGATTTAGAGCCCCTATAACTAGGCTACCTACACGAGACGTAGACATATAACTGAGCTAAAAATGTCCCTAAAAACTAGGCTAGTTAAGATTGAATTGACAAAATAATATTCTCTCTAAAAATATTTTCTGAGATTGTACACTAAAGTGAATTGGTCTTGTACGGTGGAGACACGAAACGGGATTTAGAGCCCCTATAACTAGGCTACCTACACGAGACGTAGACATATAATAGAGCTAAAATGTCCCTAAAAACTAGGCTAGTTAAGATTGAATTGACAAAATAATATTCTCTCTAAAACAAAAATCTGAGATTGTACACTAAAGTGAATTGGTCTTGTACGGTGGAGACACGAAACGGGATTTAGAGCCCCTATAACTAGGCTACCTACACGAGACGTAGACATATAACTGAGCTAAAATGTCCCTAAAAACTAGGCTAGTTAAGATTGAATTGACAAAATAATATTCTCTCTAAAAATATTTTCTGAGATTGTACACTAAAGTGAATTGGTCTTGTACGGTGGAGACACGAAACGGGATTTAGAGCCCCTATAACTAGGCTACCTACACGAGACGTAGACATATACTAAAATGTCCCTAAAAACTAGGCTAGTTAAGATTGAATTGACAAAATAATATTCTCTCTAAAAATATTTTCTGAGATTGTACACTAAAGTGAATTGGTCTTGTACGGTGGAGACACGAAACGGGATTTAGAGCCCCTATAACTAGGCTACCTACACGAGACGTAGACATATAATAGAGCTAAAATGTCCCTAAAAACTAGGCTAGTTAAGATTGAATTGACAAAATAATATTCTCTCTAAAAATATTTTCTGAGATTGTACACTAAAGTGAATTGGTCTTGTACGGTGGAGACACGAAACGGGATTTAGAGCCCCTATAACTAGGCTACCTACACGAGACGTAGACATATAATAGAGCTAAAATGTCCCTAAAAACTAGGCTAGTTAAGATTGAATTGACAAAATAATATTCTCTCTAAAAATATTTTCTGAGATTGTACACTAAAGTGAATTGGTCTTGTACGGTGGAGACACGAAACGGGATTTAGAGCCCCTATAACTAGGCTACCTACACGAGACGTAGACATATAACTGAGCTAAAATGTCCCTAAAAACTAGGCTAGTTAAGATTGAATTGACAAAATAATATTCTCTAAAAATATTTTCTGAGATTGTACACTAAAGTGAATTGGTCTTGTACGGTGGAGACACGAAACGGGATTTAGAGCCCCTATAACTAGGCTACCTACACGAGACGTAGACATATAATAGAGCTAAAATGTCCCTAAAAACTAGGCTAGTTAAGATTGAATTGACAAAATAATATTTTCTGAGATTGTACACTAAAGTGAATTGGTCTTGTACGGTGGAGACACGAAACGGGATTTAGAGCCCCTATAACTAGGCTACCTACACGAGACGTAGACATATAATAGAGCTAAAATGTCCCTAAAAACTAGGCTAGTTAAGATTGAATTGACAAAATAATATTCTCTCTAAAAATATTTTCTGAGATTGTACACTAAAGTGAATTGGTCTTGTACGGTGGAGACACGAAACGGGATTTAGAGCCCCTATAACTAGGCTACCTACACGAGACGTAGACATATAATAGAGCTAAAATTCCCCTAAAAACTAGGCTAGTTAAGATTGAATTGACAAAATAATATTCTCTCTAAAAATATTTTCTGAGATTGTACACTAAAGTGAATTGGTCTTGTACGGTGGAGACACGAAACGGGATTTAGAGCCCCTATAACTAGGCTACCTACACGAGACGTAGACATATAATAGAGCTAAAATGTCCCTAAAAACTAGGCTAGTTAAGATTGAATTGACAAAATAATATTCTCTCTAAAAATATTTTCTGAGATTGTACACTAAAGTGAATTGGTCTTGTACGGTGGAGACACGAAACGGGATTTAGAGCCCCTATAACTAGGCTACCTACACGAGACGTAGACATATAACTGAGCTAAAATGTCCCTAAAAACTAGGCTAGTTAAGATTGAATTGACAAAATAATATTCTCTCTAAAAATATTTTCTGAGATTGTACACTAAAGTGAATTGGTCTTGTACGGTGGAGACACGAAACGGGATTTAGAGCCCCTATAACTAGGCTACCTACACGAGACGTAGACATATAACTGAGCTAAAATGTCCCTAAAAACTAGGCTAGTTAAGATTGAATTGACAAAATAATATTCTCTCTAAAAATATTTTCTGAGATTGTACACTAAAGTGAATTGGTCTTGTACGGTGGAGACACGAAACGGGATTTAGAGCCCCTATAACTAGGCTACCTACACGAGACGTAGACATATAACTGAGCTAAAATGTCCCTAAAAACTAGGCTAGTTAAGATTGAATTGACAAAATAATATTCTCTCTAAAAATATTTTCTGAGATTGTACACTAAAGTGAATTGGTCTTGTACGGTGGAGACACGAAACGGGATTTAGAGCCCCTATAACTAGGCTACCTACACGAGACGTAGACATATAATAGAGCTAAAAACTAGGCTAGTTAAGATTGAATTGACAAAATAATATTCTCTCTAAAAATATTTTCTGAGATTGTACACTAAAGTGAATTGGTCTTGTACGGTGGAGACACGAAACGGGATTTAGAGCCCCTATAACTAGGCTACCTACACGAGACGTAGACATATAACTGAGCTAAAATGTCCCTAAAAACTAGGCTAGTTAAGATTGAATTGACAAAATAATATTCTCTCTAAAAATATTTTCTGAGATTGTACACTAAAGTGAATTGGTCTTGTACGGTGGAGACACGAAACGGGATTTAGAGCCCCTATAACTAGGCTACCTACACGAGACGTAGACATATAACTGAGCTAAAATGTCCCTAAAAACTAGGCTAGTTAAGATTGAATTGACAAAATAATATTCTCTCTAAAAATATTTTCTGAGATTGTACACTAAAGTGAATTGGTCTTGTACGGTGGAGACACGAAACGGGATTTAGAGCCCCTATAACTAGGCTACCTACACGAGACGTAGACATATAACTGAGCTAAAATGTCCCTAAAAACTAGGCTAGTTAAGATTGAATTGACAAAATAATATTCTCTCTAAAAATATTTTCTGAGATTGTACACTAAAGTGAATTGGTCTTGTACGGTGGAGACACGAAACGGGATTTAGAGCCCCTATAACTAGGCTACCTACACGAGACGTAGACATATAACTGAGCTAAAATGTCCCTAAAAACTAGGCTAGTTAAGATTGAATTGACAAAATAATATTCTCTCTAAAAATATTTTCTGAGATTGTACACTAAAGTGAATTGGTCTTGTACGGTGGAGACACGAAACGGGATTTAGAGCCCCTATAACTAGGCTACCTACACGAGACGTAGACATATAACTGAGCTAAAATGTCCCTAAAAACTAGGCTAGTTAAGATTGAATTGACAAAATAATATTCTCTCTAAAAATATTTTCTGAGATTGTACACTAAAGTGAATTGGTCTTGTACGGTGGAGACACGAAACGGGATTTAGAGCCCCTATAACTAGGCTACCTACACGAGACGTAGACATATAATAGAGCTAAAATGTCCCTAAAAACTAGGCTAGTTAAGATTGAATTGACAAAATAATATTCTCTCTAAAAATATTTTCTGAGATTGTACACTAAAGTGAATTGGTCTTGTACGGTGGAGACACGAAACGGGATTTAGAGCCCCTATAACTAGGCTACCTACACGAGACGTAGACATATAATAGAGCTAAAATGTCCCTAAAAACTAGGCTAGTTAAGATTGAATTGACAAAATAATATTCTCTCTAAAAATATTTTCTGAGATTGTACACTAAAGTGAATTGGTCTTGTACGGTGGAGACACGAAACGGGATTTAGAGCCCCTATAACTAGGCTACCTACACGAGACGTAGACATATAATAGAGCTAAAATGTCCCTAAAAACTAGGCTAGTTAAGATTGAATTGACAAAATAATATTCTCTCTAAAAATATTTTCTGAGATTGTACACTAAAGTGAATTGGTCTTGTACGGTGGAGACACGAAACGGGATTTAGAGCCCCTATAACTAGGCTACCTACACGAGACGTAGACATATAACTGAGCTAAAATGTCCCTAAAAACTAGGCTAGTTAAGATTGAATTGACAAAATAATATTCTCTCTAAAAATATTTTCTGAGATTGTACACTAAAGTGAATTGGTCTTGTACGGTGGAGACACGAAACGGGATTTAGAGCCCTATAACTAGGCTACCTACACGAGACGTAGACATATAACTGAGCTAAAATGTCCCTAAAAACTAGGCTAGTTAAGATTGAATTGACAAAATAATATTCTCTCTAAAAATATTTTCTGAGATTGTACACTAAAGTGAATTGGTCTTGTACGGTGGAGACACGAAACGGGATTTAGAGCCCCTATAACTAGGCTACCTACACGAGACGTAGACATATAATAGAGCTAAAATGTCCCTAAAAACTAGGCTAGTTAAGATTGAATTGACAAAATAATATTCTCTCTAAAAATATTTTCTGAGATTGTACACTAAAGTGAATTGGTCTTGTACGGTGGAGACACGAAACGGGATTTAGAGCCCCTATAACTAGGCTACCTACACGAGACGTAGACATATAACTGAGCTAAAATGTCCCTAAAAACTAGGCTAGTTAAGATTGAATTGACAAAATAATATTCTCTCTAAAAATATTTTCTGAGATTGTACACTAAAGTGAATTGGTCTTGTACGGTGGAGACACGAAACGGGATTTAGAGCCCCTATAACTAGGCTACCTACACGAGACGTAGACATATAACTGAGCTAAAATGTCCCTAAAAACTAGGCTAGTTAAGATTGAATTGACAAAATAATATTCTCTCTAAAAATATTTTCTGAGATTGTACACTAAAGTGAATTGGTCTTGTACGGTGGAGACACGAAACGGGATTTAGAGCCCCTATAACTAGGCTACCTACACGAGACGTAGACATATAACTGAGCTAAAATGTCCCTAAAAACTAGGCTAGTTAAGATTGAATTGACAAAATAATATTCTCTCTAAAAATATTTTCTGAGATTGTACACTAAAGTGAATTGGTCTTGTACGGTGGAGACACGAAACGGGATTTAGAGCCCCTATAACTAGGCTACCTACACGAGACGTAGACATATAACTGAGCTAAAATGTCCCTAAAAACTAGGCTAGTTAAGATTGAATTGACAAAATAATATTCTCTCTAAAAATATTTTCTGAGATTGTACACTAAAGTGAATTGGTCTTGTACGGTGGAGACACGAAACGGGATTTAGAGCCCCTATAACTAGGCTACCTACACGAGACGTAGATATATAGATGAGCTAAAATGTCCCTAAAAACTAGGCTAGTTAAGATTGAATTGACAAAATAATATTCTCTCTAAAAATATTTTCTGAGATTGTACACTAAAGTGAATTGGTCTTGTACGGTGGAGACACGAAACGGGATTTAGAGCCCCTATAACTAGGCTACCTACACGAGACGTAGACATATAATAGAGCTAAAATGTCCCTAAAAACTAGGCTAGTTAAGATTGAATTGACAAAATAATATTCTCTCTAAAAATATTTTCTGAGATTGTACACTAAAGTGAATTGGTCTTGTACGGTGGAGACACGAAACGGGATTTAGAGCCCCTATAACTAGGCTACCTACACGAGACGTAGACATATAACTGAGCTAAAATGCCCCTAAAAACTAGGCTAGTTAAGATTGAATTGACAAAATAATATTCTCTCTAAAAATATTTTCTGAGATTGTACACTAAAGTGAATTGGTCTTGTACGGTGGAGACACGAAACGGGATTTAGAGCCCCTATAACTAGGCTACCTACACGAGACGTAGACATATAATAGAGCTAAAATGTCCCTAAAAACTAGGCTAGTTAAGATTGAATTGACAAAATAATATTCTCTCTAAAAATATTTTCTGAGATTGTACACTAAAGTGAATTGGTCTTGTACGGTGGAGACACGAAACGGGATTTAGAGCCCCTATAACTAGGCTACCTACACGAGACGTAGACATATAACTGAGCTAAAATGTCCCTAAAAACTAGGCTAGTTAAGATTGAATTGACAAAATAATATTCTCTCTAAAAATATTTTCTGAGATTGTACACTAAAGTGAATTGGTCTTGTACGGTGGAGACACGAAACGGGATTTAGAGCCCCTATAACTAGGCTACCTACACGAGACGTAGACATATAATAGAGCTAAAATCACCCTAAAAACTAGGCTAGTTAAGATTGAATTGACAAAATAATATTCTCTCTAAAAATATTTTCTGAGATTGTACACTAAAGTGAATTGGTCTTGTACGGTGGAGACACGAAACGGGATTTAGAGCCCCTATAACTAGGCTACCTACACGAGACGTAGACATATAACTGAGCTAAAATGTCCCTAAAAACTAGGCTAGTTAAGATTGAATTGACAAAATAATATTCTCTCTAAAAATATTTTCTGAGATTGTACACTAAAGTGAATTGGTCTTGTACGGTGGAGACACGAAACGGGATTTAGAGCCCCTATAACTAGGCTACCTACACGAGACGTAGACATATAACTGAGCTAAAATGTCCCTAAAAACTAGGCTAGTTAAGATTGAATTGACAAAATAATATTCTCTCTAAAAATATTTTCTGAGATTGTACACTAAAGTGAATTGGTCTTGTACGGTGGAGACACGAAACGGGATTTAGAGCCCCTATAACTAGGCTACCTACACGAGACGTAGACATATAACTGAGCTAAAATGTCCCTAAAAACTAGGCTAGTTAAGATTGAATTGACAAAATAATATTCTCTCTAAAAATATTTTCTGAGATTGTACACTAAAGTGAATTGGTCTTGTACGGTGGAGACACGAAACGGGATTTAGAGCCCCTATAACTAGGCTACCTACACGAGACGTAGACATATAATAGAGCTAAAATGTCCCTAAAAACTAGGCTAGTTAAGATTGAATTGACAAAATAATATTCTCTCTAAAAATATTTTCTGAGATTGTACACTAAAGTGAATTGGTCTTGTACGGTGGAGACACGAAACGGGATTTAGAGCCCCTATAACTAGGCTACCTACACGAGACGTAGACATATAATAGAGCTAAAATGTCCCTAAAAACTAGGCTAGTTAAGATTGAATTGACAAAATAATATTCTCTCTAAAAATATTTTCTGAGATTGTACACTAAAGTGAATTGGTCTTGTACGGTGGAGACACGAAACGGGATTTAGAGCCCCTATAACTAGGCTACCTACACGAGACGTAGACATATAACTGAGCTAAAATGTCCCTAAAAACTAGGCTAGTTAAGATTGAATTGACAAAATAATATTCTCTCTAAAAATATTTTCTGAGATTGTACACTAAAGTGAATTGGTCTTGTACGGTGGAGACACGAAACGGGATTTAGAGCCCCTATAACTAGGCTACCTACACGAGACGTAGACATATAATAGAGCTAAAATGTCCCTAAAAACTAGGCTAGTTAAGATTGAATTGACAAAATAATATTCTCTCTAAAAATATTTTCTGAGATTGTACACTAAAGTGAATTGGTCTTGTACGGTGGAGACACGAAACGGGATTTAGAGCCCCTATAACTAGGCTACCTACACGAGACGTAGACATATAATAGAGCTAAAATCACCCTAAAAACTAGGCTAGTTAAGATTGAATTGACAAAATAATATTCTCTCTAAAAATATTTTCTGAGATTGTACACTAAAGTGAATTGGTCTTGTACGGTGGAGACACGAAACGGGATTTAGAGCCCCTATAACTAGGCTACCTACACGAGACGTAGACATATAGCTGAGCTAAAATGTCCCTAAAAACTAGGCTAGTTAAGATTGAATTGACAAAATAATATTCTCTCTAAAAATTATTTCTGAGATTGAACACTAAAGTGAATTGGTCTTGTACGGTGGAGACACGAAACGGGATTTAGAGCCCCTATAACTAGGCTACTTACACGAGACGTAGACATATAACTGAGCTAAAATGTCCCTAAAAACTAGGCTAGTTAAGATTGAATTGACAAAATAATATTCTCTCTAAAAATATTTTCTGAGATTGTACACTAAAGTGAATTGGTCTTGTACGGTGGAGACACGAAACGGGATTTAGAGCCCCTATAACTAGGCTACCTACACGAGACGTAGACATATAACTGAGCTAAAATGTCCCTAAAAACTAGGCTAGTTAAGATTGAATTGACAAAATAATATTCTCTCTAAAAATATTTTCTGAGATTGTACACTAAAGTGAATTGGTCTTGTACGGTGGAGACACGAAACGGGATTTAGAGCCCCTATAACTAGGCTACCTACACGAGACGTAGACATATAACTGAGCTAAAATGTCCCTAAAAACTAGGCTAGTTAAGATTGAATTGACAAAATAATATTCTCTCTAAAAATATTTTCTGAGATTGTACACTAAAGTGAATTGGTCTTGTACGGTGGAGACACGAAACGGGATTTAGAGCCCCTATAACTAGGCTACCTACACGAGACGTAGACATATAACTGAGCTAAAATGTCCCTAAAAACTAGGCTAGTTAAGATTGAATTGACAAAATAATATTCTCTCTAAAAATATTTTCTGAGATTGTACACTAAAGTGAATTGGTCTTGTACGGTGGAGACACGAAACGGGATTTAGAGCCCCTATAACTAGGCTACCTACACGAGACGTAGACATATAATAGAGCTAAAATCACCCTAAAAACTAGGCTAGTTAAGATTGAATTGACAAAATAATATTCTCTCTAAAAATATTTTCTGAGATTGTACACTAAAGTGAATTGGTCTTGTACGGTGGAGACACGAAACGGGATTTAGAGCCCCTATAACTAGGCTACCTACACGAGACGTAGACATATAACTGAGCTAAAATGTCCCTAAAAACTAGGCTAGTTAAGATTGAATTGACAAAATAATATTCTCTCTAAAAATATTTTCTGAGATTGTACACTAAAGTGAATTGGTCTTGTACGGTGGAGACACGAAACGGGATTTAGAGCCCCTATAACTAGGCTATCTACACGAGACGTAGACATATAATAGAGCTAAAATCTAGGCTAGTTAAGATTGAATTGACAAAATAATATTCTCTCTAAAAATATTTTCTGAGATTGTACACTAAAGTGAATTGGTCTTGTACGGTGGAGACACGAAACGGGATTTAGAGCCCCTATAACTAGGCTACCTACACGAGACGTAGACATATAACTGAGCTAAAATGTCCCTAAAAACTAGGCTAGTTAAGATTGAATTGACAAAATAATATTCTCTCTAAAAATATTTTCTGAGATTGTACACTAAAGTGAATTGGTCTTGTACGGTGGAGACACGAAACGGGATTTAGAGCCCCTATAACTAGGCTACCTACACGAGACGTAGACATATAACTGAGCTAAAATGTCCCTAAAAACTAGGCTAGTTAAGATTGAATTGACAAAATAATATTCTCTCTAAAAATATTTTCTGAGATTGTACACTAAAGTGAATTGGTCTTGTACGGTGGAGACACGAAACGGGATTTAGAGCCCCTATAACTAGGCTACCTACACGAGACGTAGACATATAATAGAGCTAAAATCACCCTAAAAACTAGGCTAGTTAAGATTGAATTGACAAAATAATATTCTCTCTAAAAATATTTTCTGAGATTGTACACTAAAGTGAATTGGTCTTGTACGGTGGAGACACGAAACGGGATTTAGAGCCCCTATAACTAGGCTATCTACACGAGACGTAGACATATAATAGAGCTAAAATCACCCTAAAAACTAGGCTAGTTAAGATTGAATTGACAAAATAATATTCTCTCTAAAAATATTTTCTGAGATTGTACACTAAAGTGAATTGGTCTTGTACGGTGGAGACACGAAACGGGATTTAGAGCCCCTATAACTAGGCTACCTACACGAGACGTAGACATATAATAGAGCTAAAATGTCCCTAAAAACTAGGCTAGTTAAGATTGAATTGACAAAATAATATTCTCTCTAAAAATATTTTCTGAGATTGTACACTAAAGTGAATTGGTCTTGTACGGTGGAGACACGAAACGGGATTTAGAGCCCCTATAACTAGGCTACCTACACGAGACGTAGACATATAATAGAGCTAAAATGTCCCTAAAAACTAGGCTAGTTAAGATTGAATTGACAAAATAATATTCTCTCTAAAAATATTTTCTGAGATTGTACACTAAAGTGAATTGGTCTTGTACGGTGGAGACACGAAACGGGATTTAGAGCCCCTATAACTAGGCTACCTACACGAGACGTAGACATATAACTGAGCTAAAATGTCCCTAAAAACTAGGCTAGTTAAGATTGAATTGACAAAATAATATTCTCTCTAAAAATATTTTCTGAGATTGTACACTAAAGTGAATTGGTCTTGTACGGTGGAGACACGAAACGGGATTTAGAGCCCCTATAACTAGGCTACCTACACGAGACGTAGACATATAACTGAGCTAAAATGTCCCTAAAAACTAGGCTAGTTAAGATTGAATTGACAAAATAATATTCTCTCTAAAAATATTTTCTGAGATTGTACACTAAAGTGAATTGGTCTTGTACGGTGGAGACACGAAACGGGATTTAGAGCCCCTATAACTAGGCTACCTACACGAGACGTAGACAAATAATAGAGCTAAAATCACCTAAAAACTTGGCTAGTTAAGATTGAATTGACAAAATAATATTCTCTCTAAAATATTTTCTGAGATTGTACACTAAAGTGAATTGGTCTTGTACGGTGGAGACACGAAACGGGATTTAGAGCCCCTATAACTAGGCTACCTACACGAGACGTAGACATATAATAGAGCTAAAATCACCCTAAAAACTAGGCTAGTTAAGATTGAATTGACAAAATAATATTCTCTCTAAAAATATTTTCTGAGATTGTACACTAAAGTGAATTGGTCTTGTACGGTGGAGACACGAAACGGGATTTAGAGCCCCTATAACTAGGCTACCTACACGAGACGTAGACATATAACTGAGCTAAAAATGTCCCTAAAAACTAGGCTAGTTAAGATTGAATTGACAAAATAATATTCTCTAAAAATATTTTCTGAGATTGTACACTAAAGTGAATTGGTCTTGTACGGTGGAGACACGAAACGGGATTTAGAGCCCCTATAACTAGGCTACCTACACGAGACGTAGACATATAATAGAGCTAAAATCACCCTAAAAACTAGGCTAGTTAAGATTGAATTGACAAAATAATATTCTCTCTAAAAATATTTTCTGAGATTGTACACTAAAGTGAATTGGTCTTGTACGGTGGAGACACGAAACGGGATTTAGAGCCCCTATAACTAGGCTATCTACACGAGACGTAGACATATAACTGAGCTAAAATGTCCCTAAAAACTAGGCTAGTTAAGATTGAATTGACAAAATAATATTCTCTCTAAAAATATTTTCTGAGATTGTACACTAAAGTGAATTGGTCTTGTACGGTGGAGACACGAAACGGGATTTAGAGCCCCTATAACTAGGCTACCTACACGAGACGTAGACATATAATAGAGCTAAAATCACCCTAAAAACTAGGCTAGTTAAGATTGAATTGACAAAATAATATTCTCTCTAAAAATATTTTCTGAGATTGTACACTAAAGTGAATTGGTCTTGTACGGTGGAGACACGAAACGGGATTTAGAGCCCCTATAACTAGGCTACCTACACGAGACGTAGACATATAACTGAGCTAAAATGTCCCTAAAAACTAGGCTAGTTAAGATTGAATTGACAAAATAATATTCTCTCTAAAATATTTTCTGAGATTGTACACTAAAGTGAATTGGTCTTGTACGGTGGAGACACGAAACGGGATTTAGAGCCCCTATAACTAGGCTATCTACACGAGACGTAGACATATAACTGAGCTAAAATGTCCCTAAAAACTAGGCTAGTTAAGATTGAATTGACAAAATAATATTCTCTCTAAAAATTATTTCTGAGATTGAACACTAAAGTGAATTGGTCTTGTACGGTGGAGACACGAAACGGGATTTAGAGCCTCTATAACTAGGCTATCTACACGAGACGTAGACATATAACTGAGCTAAAATGTCCCTAAAAACTAGGCTAGTTAAGATTGAATTGACAAAATAATATTCTCTCTAAAAATATTTTCTGAGATTGTACACTAAAGTGAATTGGTCTTGTACGGTGGAGACACGAAACGGGATTTAGAGCCCCTATAACTAGGCTATCTACACGAGACGTAGACATATAACTGAGCTAAAATGTCCCTAAAAACTAGGCTAGTTAAGATTGAATTGACAAAATAATATTCTCTCTAAAAATATTTTCTGAGATTGTACACTAAAGTGAATTGGTCTTGTACGGTGGAGACACGAAACGGGATTTAGAGCCCCTATAACTAGGCTATCTACACGACACGTAGACATATAACTGAGCTAAAATGTCCCTATAAACTAGGCTAGTTAAGATTGAATTGACAAAATAATATTCTCTCTAAAAATATTTTCTGAGATTGTACACTAAAGTGAATTGGTCTTGTACGGTGGAGACACGAAACGGGATTTAGAGCCTCTATAACTAGGCTATCTACACGAGACGTAGACATATAATAGAGCTAAAATCACCCTAAAAACTAGGCTAGTTAACTCTCTCAGACATATATGACGCGATCGC
>CM064561.1:13124690-13127190 GCA_032716605.1 Paralithodes platypus
ATATCCCCCTCCCCCTCCCTCCCCCATTATATCCCCCTCCCTCCCCCATTATATCCCCCTCCCACTCCCTCCCCCATTATATCCCCCTCCCACTCCCTCCCCCATTACACCCCCCTCCCCCTCCCTCCCCCATTATAACCCCCTACCCCTCCCTCCCCATTATACCTCCCTCCCCCATTATATTATATATTATATTTTATTATATATTATTATTATATATTATTATTATACTCCTCCCCTCCCTCACCCCCCTCCCCCCCGTTCCCCCTGCCCCCATATAAATATTACTAGGCTAGTATCTATTTATTATAGATTATTATTATACTCCTCCCCTCCCTCCCCCTCCCCCTCCCCCCACATATATATATATATATATATATTTTTTTTTTTTTTTTTTTTTTTTTTTTTGGGTGGGAGAGGTTTATTTTTTTTTTTTATTTTATTTTTTTTTTCTAATTGTAGATTGATATATATATAATATCATTCGTATTTATGTATTTATCTGTTATGCCCCCTCCCCCTCCCCCACATACCCCGCTCCCCCCATATAATCTTTATGTATTTATCTATGTTATGCCCCCTCCCCCAGATACCCCACTCCCCCCATATAATCTTTATGTATTTATCTATGTTATGCCCCCTCCCCCATATACCCCATTCCCCCCATATAATCTTTATATATTTATCTATGTTATGCCCCCTCCCCCTCCCTCCCCCCCCCATTATACCCCCCTCCCCCTCCCTCCCCCCCATTATTCCCCCCTCCCCCCCATTATACCCCCTACCTCCCTCCCCTTCCTCCATCCCCTCCTCCCCTCCCCCCTTCCCCCATATAATCTATATATATATAATATAATTCGTGTTTATGTATTTATCAGTTATGCCCCCTCCCCCTCCCTCCCTCCCCCCCATTATACCCCCTCCCTCCCCCATTATACCTCCCTCCCCTCCCCCCCTCACCTCCCTCCCCCTCCCCCTACCCCTCCCCCCATATATATATATATATATATATATATTTTTTTTTTTTTTTGGGTGGGGGAGGGTTATTTTTTATTTTTATTTTATTTTATTTTTCTAATTGTAGATTGATATTATATATATATATATATATATATATATATATATATATATATATATATATATATATATATATATATAAAATCATTCGTATTTATGTATTTATCTAAGTTATGCCCCCTCCCCCTCCCTCCCCCATTATACACCCTCCCCCTCTTCCCCCATTATACCCCCCTCCCCCCATATATATATATATAATATCATTCGTATTGATGTTTTTATCTGTTATGCCCCCTCCCCCATATACCCCACTCCCCCATATAATCTTTATGTATTTATCTGTTTTGCTCTCTCCCCCCCCCCCTCCCCGTTATACCCCCCTTCCCCTCCCTCCCCCCCCATAATGCCCCCTCCCTCCCCCATTATACCTCCCTCGCCCCCCCATTATACCCCCTCCCTCCCCCTCCCCATTATACCCCCTCCCTCCCCCTCCCCCTCCCCCTCCCCCCATATATATATATATATATATATATATTTTTTTTTTTTTGGTTTTTATTTTTTTTTTTGGTGGGGGAGGGTAATTTGTTTAATTTTATTTTATTTTATTTTTCTAATTGTAGATTGACATAATATATATATATATATATATATATATATATATATATATATATATATATATATATTATTCGTATTTATGTATTCATCTAAGTTATGCCCCCTCCCACCCCCATTATACACCCTCCCCCTCTTCCGCCATTATACCCCCCATATATATATATATATATAATATCATTCGTGTTTATGTTTTTATCTGTTATGCCCCCTCCCCCATATACCCCACTCCCCCCCTCACCCATGTATACCCTCCCTCCCCCCCCTCCCCATTATACCCCCCTTCCCCCCCCCCCCCCCCCCATTATACCCCCTCCCTCCCCCCCATTATACCCCCCTCCCTCCCCCATTATACCTCCTTCCCCTCCCCCCCTCCCCCCCTCCCCCCCCTCCCCCTCCCCTCCCCCTCCCCCCATATATATATATTATTTTTTTTTTCTTTTTTTTTGGGTGGGGGAGGGTTATTTTTTTATATGTATTTTATTTTATTTTTCTAATTGTAGATTGATATATTATATATATATATATATATATATATATATATATATATATATATATATATATATATCATTCGTATTTATGTATGTATCTAAGTTATGCCCCTCCCCCCCCTCCCTCCCCCATTATACACCCTCCCCCTCTTCCCCCAATTTTTCCCCCTCCCCCCCATATATATATATATATATAATATCATTCGTATTGATGTTTTTATCTGTTATGCCCCCTCCCCCATATACCCAACTCCCCCATATAATCTTTATGTATTTATCTGTTATGCTCCCTCCCCCCCCTCCCCATTATACCCCCCTTCCCCCCCCTCCCCCCCCCCCATTATACCCCCTCCCTCCCCCATTATACCTCCCTCCCCCCC
>CM064561.1:13132190-13137190 GCA_032716605.1 Paralithodes platypus
ATATATATATATATTTTTTTTTTATTTATTTTTTTTTATTTGTAGATTGATAATATATATATATATATATATATATATATATATATATATATATATATATATCATTCGTATTTATGTATTTATCTAAGTTATGCCCCCTCCCTCCCCCATTATACACCCTCCCCCACTTCCCCCATATAATCTATATATATATAATTCGTGTTTATGTATTTATCTGTTATGCCCCCTCCCCCCCTCCCCATTATACCTCCCTCCCCCTCCCCCCCTCCCCCCTCCACATTATACCCCCATCCCCCTCCCCCCCATTATACCCCCCTCCCTCCCCCATTATACCTCCCTCCCCTCCCCCCCTCACCTCCCTCCCCCTCCCCCCATATATATATATATATATATTTATTTATTTTTTATTTATTTTGGGTGGGGGAGGGTTATTTTTTTATTTTTTATTTTTTATTTTTTTTCTAATTGTAGATTGATATAATATATATATGTATATATATATATATATATATATATATATATATATATATATATATACTGTATATATATATATATATATATATATATATATATATATATATCATTCGTATTTATGTATTTATCTAAGTTATGCCCCCTCCCTCCCCATTATACACCCTCCCCCTCTTCCCCCATATCATCTATATATATATATATATAATTCGTGTTTATGTATTTATCTATCTTATGCTCCCTCCCCCCCTCGCCATTATACCCCCCTCCCCCTCCCCCCATTATACCCCCCTCCCTCCCCTACCCCCCCTCGCCTCCCTCCCCCTCCCCCTCCCCCCATATATATATATATATATAATTTTTTTTTTTTATTTATTTTTTTTTTGGGTGGGGGAGCATTGATATAATATATATATATATATATATATATATATATATATATATATATATATATATATATATATATATCATTCGTATTTATGTATTTATCTAAGTTATGCCCCCTCCCTCCCTCATTATACACCCTTCCCCTTTTTCCCCCTTATAACTCCCCCCCCTCCCCCCCTCCCCTCCCTCCCCCTCCCCCTCCCCCATATATATATATATATATATATATATATATATTTTTTTTTTTTTTTTTTTTTTTTTTTTTTTATTTATTTGGGTGGGGGAGGGGTTATTTTTTATTTTTATTTTATTTTATTTTTCTAATTGTAGATTGATATAATATATATATATATATATTTATATATATATATATATATATATATATATATATATATATTTATATATATATCATTCGTATTTATGTATTTACCTAAGTTATGCCCCCTCCCTCCCCCATTATACACCCTCTCCCTGTTCCCCCATTATACCCCCCTCCCCCCATATATATATATAAATATATATATATATATATATATATATATAAAAACAAATTGGGTGGAGGGTTATTTTTGTATTTATATATTTGTTTCTAATTGTAGATTGATATACTTATATATATATATATGTATATTTTTTGCTTTTTTTTGGTTCTGTTGTGCATTTGTTTTTATACCCCGCCCTCCCCCCCCCCTCCCATTACAGATCCGTTACACATCTAGCCAGCCATGGATAGAAAACGCCCCATATTGTTTTCTAATTGTAGATTGATATACTTATATATATATATTTTTGTTTGTTATTTTTCTTGGTTCTGTTGTGCATTTGTTTTTATACCCCCCCCCCCCCCCCCCCCCCTCCCATTACAGATCCGTTACACATCTAGCTTGCCATGGATAAAAAACGCCCCATCCCGGAGGACCAGCTGGCCTCCGTCCTCAACACCATCCTTGATATGAGCAGTAGCGAGAGCGAGAGCGAGGACGACATGGGATGCGAGGAAGAGGAGTGGACAGATGAGGCGGGTGAGACGGATGGAGATGAAGATGGTTTGACCAATTCTCCACCGCCCAGGGGGAAGAGGAGGAGGATCATCACATCAGCACCTCCACCTCCTCCACCAACTCCACCTCTACAAACTCCACCAACTCCACAACCTCCACCTCCAGTCGTCGCCCAACCTCACCACGTCTCCTCATCACCCGTCCCCCTTCATCGCCACTGCTCATCATCACCCGTCGCACTACCTCGCCACTTCTCATCACCACCCGTCCCCCTAGCCCGTACATCACTCCACACCACCCCATCTCGCCACTGCTCATCATCACCCGTCGTCCTACCTCGCCACCTCTCATCACCAGCCGTCCACCTAGCCCGTACATCACTCCACATCACCCCACCTCATCCATCCCCACCCGTCCTACCAGCACCCATCCTACCATCAACATCCACTCATGTACTCTCACCACAACCATCAACATCCTCTCATGTCGTCACACCATTCCCGAACTTCCACACATTCTATTCTTTTTCTTCTCCTGTTTCACGACACAACCTGCATGGCGGTCCCTTGTTACCTCACGTAGAATCACCGGCCAGCAACATTTCAGACAGCCCCCGCATCCTGGCTCCACTCCTGCCGGTGGGTAGTCTGAACACCCCACCATCACATGTCCTGTCTCCCAGCGTAGCCTCCCCCTCGCTGATCTCCTTGGGGAACAGCGGGGGCAGCGAGGCGCGCTACATGGCGTTTGTTCCGCCTGAACATCGCCAAATCATGCACGATGAGATTGCTGCGGCAATCGATGAGGAGCTTCCACAGAGGCTTCCTCCTGCCCCACTTCATCCACCCACAGCACCTTCTCCATCACCCACACGCCCTGACTCCACCACACCACCTTCTCCATCACCCTCATCACATCCACCATCACCCCCACCCCCTTCGTCTTCCGCAGAAGACGACCCCCCTCCCCCTCCCCGCCGAAAATCTGGGCCCGTGAAGGGCCGAGGTGGTAGGCCCAGGGGCCGCAGAGGTTACATACGTCGTCCAGGCGGACGACGTGGTGCTCTCCCAGCACGTGCACCTCCACGCCCCCCCACCGTGTATGCTGAGGATCACGAGTGGACGTCAGACCCGTTCACACCCAACGTTGATCCTTTCACTGGAACCCCTGGCTTGCGGGTTCCAGCACCAGTGACACCACTGCAGTTCTTCCAGCTCTTTTTTACAAGAGAACTGCTCAGGTTCCTGGTGAATGAGACCAACGCGTATGCCTTATTCGTTGGTTCTCTGTGGACATCGTTCAGTGAGGAGGACATGGCCAAATTCCTTGGTCTGTACTTCCTCATGGGTGTCAACAAACTCCCCACTGTGCGTCACTACTGGCTAAATGATGGAGTCCATAATTATCCAACGTTTCGCACGACCATGCAGGTCACCAAGTTCCAAGCCTTGCTGAGCAATTTTCACACGTTCAACAGCAAGGCAGTCATCAAGCAGACCAAAGACAGGCTAGTGAAGATCCGCACGGTGATGCGCTACCTGCTTGCTGGCTTCAAGCTTGCCTACGTCCCGGAGAGGAAGGTGTCCATCGACGAAGGCTGCCTTGGGTGGAAGGGTCGCCTTTCATTCAAGTGCTACAACCCGATGAAGCCGAAGAAGTACGCTATCAAGCTGTACATCCTGGCAGAGTCCACGACTGGTTTCGTGTATGACTTTCAAGTCTACACTGGTATTGGTCAAACTCTCCAGAAAACGGTTGAGGGTTTAACGGAGTCCCTGCAAGGCATGGGTTACAAGTTGTTCATGGACAACTTTTACAACTCAGTTGACCTGTGCCACCACATGCTCACACACCACCAGATCTATGTGTGTGGCACCCTGAGGCTTGCACGAGGGGCTCCGAAGCGGTTGCGCGACATTGCCCATGCATCGACACTGGAAGACGATGCAATTGAGGCGATGAACAACGGCACAACCCTAGTGATGCTTTGGAAAGACAAACGGATTGTCAACATGGTGTCCACCTTCCACGACCAGAGCACCATTCCAAAGCAGTCATTTGTCAAGAAGAAGGTACAAGGCAGGTGGCAGCGGACTCGTAAGAACATCATGAAGCCCGTTTGTGTTGACGACTACAACCGCCACATGGGTGGGGTGGATCATTTTGATCAGATGATCCAGTACTACCCCATCCAGCGAAGAACGGTCAAATGGACGAAGAAGATCGTATTCTACTTCATCCAAATGGCCCTCTTCAATGCCTTCGTACTCTTCAAGAAGTGCAACCCCCGCAGGAAGATGAATATGCTGGCGTTCCAGGAAAGCATAGTCCGTTCCTTGTTGCACTTCAACCCTGCAGAGTGGCCTTTGTCGGGGAGACGCATCCGGCGTGCACAGGATTTGCCAGAAGGTCAGTACGAGCCATGCACCCGTCTCAGGCGAGACAGGCGGCGTCGGCGGCAATCCTCCGGAAGCTCAGCTGGGTCGCCCCCACCGGACGACAATCCAGACTCCCCAGCCGCTCCTGCTGATGATCCTGGCACTCCTCCTGGTGCTCCTGCTGCTGGTGGAGGCGTTGGGGGAGCACTCTTTCATGACCCCCCCCCCTCACCAGGTCCAGATGCTGCTGCTGCTGCTGTTGCCGTCGGGGGAGCACTCGCTGAGAATGCACCCCAGGCGGCACCAGTATGGGACTCGGACGATGCTACTGATGATGAGGAGGAAGTGGATGACCTACCACTTGACCCCCCCGCACCAGTAGTACCGGGTGCAGCTGCTGCTGCTGGTGGCGCTCGGGCAGCACCCCTCATGGATGCCGCCTGGGTTCCACTAGTAATGGACGTTCAAGCTAGGGCTCAGGCACCAAGAGGCCGTCGGATAGGTCCTCTTAGAGGACGGGGTTCCAGGCCACGTCCTGTTGTACTGGACCATGACCGGTACAACAGGAACTTGGAACACGTTTTCGAGACTATCCCAGGCGGAAAGCGAAAGCGGTGCCGTGTGTGTTACAGGAGCCAAATTCGCAAGGACACGAGCTTTCGCTGCAGGTCTTGCCGCGTTAGCCTCTGCATCGATGTCAATGGTTGCTTTAACAAGTACCATCAATTCGATGCAGATGTCCTATAGCCAGGATCTTTGCACG
>CM064561.1:13139018-13231152 GCA_032716605.1 Paralithodes platypus
GGCAGCCAGGGGCGGCAGGGGCAGCAGGGGCGGCAGGGGCGGCAGGGGCAGCGGGCCTGCAGGGACAACCAGGGCCAGCAGTCGTTTCCCCAGTCGCTTTCCCTCTCTCCCTTTCCCCTTCCCCCTTCCCTGTATCCTTGGGCAGGGGCGGCAGGTGGCGGCAGGGGCAGCAGGGGCGGCAGGGGGGCAGCGGGCAGGCAGGGACACCAGGGCCAGCAGGTCGCTTTCCCAGTCGCACGCTTCCCTATCCCTTTCCCATTCCCCTTCCCTGTTCCTTGGGCAAGGGCGGCAGGGGCGGCAGGGGGCAGCAGGGGCGGCAGGGGCGGCAGGGGCGGCGGGGCAGCAGGGGCAGCTGGGCCACGGGGCGGCTGGTGGCTGAGTTGGTGGTGGTATTCACTGTGGCTGGCGTACGGGTTCTCTTTCCCTACGCCCGTGCCTGTCATTTTTTTCCTGCCCCCGGCAGTTAATGCCGCCCTAGGGCGACCTACTACTGCGTCGCTGGTACCGGTGGCGGGGGGTGGCAAGGGTGGCAGTGTTGGCAGTGGTGGTGGTAGTGGTTGTTGCAGTGGCCTGGGTCGTGGCGGCAGTTTCCCGAAAGACCAATGACCTCTGTGCCATTGCCCTGCTTGCACGTGTTTTACGTGCTTTTTGGTGCTGGTGATTCGTCCTCTCTGAGCTGTAGGGCTTGTCGGACTGGTAGCTAGGGTCTTTGGCATCCACCCTCTGCCTTCCACTGCGGGCTAACCACCACCATAAGAGGGGCTGGTTGTGTCTCCAGGGAGCGAGCGTGAGGGACGTGGTAGTACTCCAGGACTAGATGCGTGTTTACTGGCGCTGTGGTGCTTTTCACGAGTGCGGGGCGAGCGTTTGGCGGGGTTGGTATCGAGAGTTGACATGTAGTTACAATACCACACGCCAATTTTCAGCCGCCTGGCTATAAACGCGCGGTTTTGGTACGTGTTTTCAAAGTCTCTGCTCTTAAGCGTCTTACCCGCATTGCGCCGGGGGAACTCTTAAGATGTCTTACCCGCAGCTCCCCGGAGTTAACTAGCACTAGTTTTTTAGGGTGATTTTTAGCTCTATTATATGCCTACGTCTCGTGTGGATAGCCTAGTTACGAGGCTCTAAATCCCGTTTCGTGTCTCCACCATACAAGACCACTTCACTTTAGTGTCCAATCTCAGAAAATATTTTTAGAGATTATATTATTTTGTAAATTCAATCTTAACTAGCCTAGTTTTTAGGGTGATTTTAGCTCTATTATATGTCTACGTCTCGTGTAGGTAGGCTACTTCTAGAGGCTCTAAATCCCGTTTCGTATCTCCACTATAGAAGACCAATTCACTTTAGTGTCCAATTTCAGAAAATATTTTTAAGAGAGACTATTATTTTGTCAATTCAATCTTAACTAGCCTAGTTTTTAGGGTGATTTTAGCTCTATTATATGTCTACGTCTCGTGTTAATAAGCCTCGTTATAGTCGAGGCTCTACATCTCCGTTTTTCGTGTCCTCCACTATTCAAGACCAAGTCCACTTTAGTGGTCCAGCTCAGCCAATATTTCTAGATAGAATATTATTTTGTCAATTTCATCTTAACTCGCCTAGTTTTTTTAGGGTGATTTTAGCTCTATTATATGTCTACGTCCTCGTGTAGATAGCCTAGTTATTAGATGCTCTAAATCCCGTTTTCGGGTCTCCACCTATTCAAGAGCAATTCACTTTAGTGTCCAATCTCATAAAGTATTTCTTAGAGTGTATATTATTTTGTCAATTCAAACTTAACTAGCCTAGTTTTTAGGATGATTTTAGCTCTATTATATGTCTACGTCTCGTGTATGTAGCCTAGTTATAGAGGCTCTAAATGCCGTTTCGGTGTCTACTATACTAGACCAATTCACTTTAGTGTCCAATCTCAGAAAATATTTTTTAGAGGTAATAGTATTTTGTTAATTCCATCTTAACCTAGCCTAGTTTTTTAGCGGTGAATTTATAGCGCATAGTTTAGTATGTCTACGTCTCGTGTAGATAGCCTAGTTATAGCGCAGGCGTCTAAATCCCGTTTCGTGTCCTCCACCGTACAAGACCATTCACTTTTAGTGCCCAATCTCAGAAAATATCTTTTGAGAGAATATTATTTTGTCAATTCAATCTTAACTCGCCTAGTTTTTTAGGTGACTTTTAGCCTCTTATTATATGTTCTACGTACTCGTGATAGATAGCCTAGTGTATAGAGCGGCTCTAAATCCCGTTTCGTGTCTCCACCGCTACATACCAATTCCCCTTTGTGTCCCATTTCAGAAAATTTTTTTAGAGAGAATAGTTATTTTGTCAATTCCAATCTTAAACTTAGCCTCTTTTTTTAGGGTGATTTTAGCTTCCGTATTATATCGTCTACGTCTCGTGTAGATAGCCTAGTTATAGAGGCTCTTAAACCCGTTTCGTGTCTTCCACTAGAACAAGACCAATTCACTTGAGAGCCCAATCTCAGAATATATTTTTAGAGAGAATCTTAATTAGTTGTCAATTCAGTCTTAACTAGCCGAGTTGTTAGGGTAGATTTTAGCCATCAGTTATATATAGTCCTAACGTCTCTGGGTAGGATAGCCTAGGATTCTAGAGGCGATCCCAAATTCCCGTTTCGTGTCCCCACTATACAAGACCAATTCACTTTAGTGTCCAATCTCAGTAAATATTTTTAGAGAGAATATTATTTTGTCAATTCAATCTTAACTAGCCTAGTGTTTAGCGGTGATTTTAGCTCATATTATATAGTGCTACGTCTCGCGTTGTAGATAGAAAAACCCATAATCCCCCTCCACAACAAACCCCCCCCCGCAACAATTTTACAAAAAAAAAACCCCAAAAACCAGAAAAAGGATTATTTTTTTTTTAAAAGTAACTAGTTATACGAGGCTCTAGATCCCGTTGGTGTACTCACCCGCATACAAGAGCCAATTCACTTTAGTAGTCCAATCACTCAGAAAATATATTTTAGAGCAGAATATTATTTTGTCAATTCAATCTTAACCTAGTCTAGTTTTTAGGGTGAATTTTAGCCTCTATTATATGCTCTACCGTCCTCGTGTAAGAACCGTATCACTAGTTATAGCAGGCCATAAATCCCGTTTCCGTGATCATCCACTCTATACAAGACCAATTCACTTTCAGTATACCAATCTCAGACAATATTATTAAGAGATAATTATTATTTTGGGTCACCATTAAATCTTAACTAGCCTAGTTTTTAGGGTGATTTTACGCCTCTATTATATGTCTACGTCTCGTGGAATAGAATCGTTAAGCCTAGTTATAGCACAGGCACCTCTAAATCCCGTTTACGTTCCAGTCTCTACTATACCAGACCACTTATTCAATTTTAGTGTCCAATCCTCAGAAAATAGATTTTTTTTAGAGAGAATATTATTTTGCCAATTCAATCGTAACTAGCCTGGTTTTTAGGGTGATTTTAGCTCATATATTATATGTCTACTACTCTCGTGTATATAGGCCTAGTTTATAGAGGCTCTAAATCCCGTTTCGTGTCTCCACTATACAAGACCAATTCACTTATAGCTGTCCAATCTCAGAAAATATTTCTTAGAGATAATATTATTTTGTCAATTCAATCTTAACTAGCCTAGTTTTCTTTTTAGGGTGGCATTTTAGCTACAGTTATAATTGTCTATTTTTTTTTTCGTCTCGTGTAAGATAGCCTAGTTATAGAGGCTCTCATAATCCCGTTTCGTGTCTCCACATATACAAGACCAATTCACTTTAATTGTCCAATCTCAGAAAATATTTTTATGAGAGAATATGATTTTGTTAATTCAATCTTCCTAGCCTAGTTTCAATTCTTTAGTCGTTGATTTATAGCTCGTTATATAGCTCTAACGTCTCGTGGTAAGATAGCCCTAGATATAGAGGCTCAATAAATCCACGTTTCCGTGGTCTTCCACCGATACAAGACCAATTCACTTTTAGTGTCCAATCTCAGAAAATATTATTTTGAGAGAATGAGAATATTATTTTTGTCAATTCAATCTTAACTAGCCTCCTAGTTTTTAGGGTGATTTTAAGCTCTATTACTATGTCTATTACGTTCTCGTGCTAAGATAGCCTAGGTTATAGCGGCTCCTAAATCCCGTTTCGTGTCTCCACCATACAAGACCAATTCACTTTAAGTGATCCCCCACCCCTCACCCCCCCCCCCCAATCTCAGAAAATATTTTTTAGAGAGAGAAAATTATTTTGTCAATTCAATCTTCACTAGCCTAGTTTTTAGGCTGATTTTTTAGCTCTATTATATGTCTACGACCCCTCTCGTGTAGAATAGCCTTTTAGTATCCTGAGGCTCTAAATCCCGTTTGCGGTGTCTCCACTATACAAGACCAATTCACTTTAGTTGTCCATCCTCAGAATATATTTTTAGTTGCAGAGAAAATTATTTTTGTCAATTCAATCGTAACTAGCCTAGTTTTTAGGGGTGATTTTAGCCATCAGTTATTATATATTACTACGTCTCGTGTAGAGTAGCCTAGTTATAGAGGCTCTAAATCCTGTTTCGTTGTCTTCCACTATCAAGACCAATTATTCACTTTAGTGTACAAAACTCAGAAAATTATTTTTTTAGAGAGAATAGTATTTTGTCAATCAATCTATTAACCTAGCCTAGTATTTTGCGCGAGGGGGTTGAATTTTAGCTCTATTATAGGCTCTCATGTCTGCGATGTATGATCAGCCTAGTCTATAGAGGCTCTAAATCCCGTTTTCGTAAGTCTCCACTATACTAGACCACTTATTCACTTTAGTGTCCAATATACAGATAATATTGTTTTTTGAGAATGCGAATATTATTTTGTCCAATTCAATTCTTAACTAGCCTAGTTTTTGAGGGTGATTTGTAAGCTCTAATTTCATGTCTACGTCTCGTGTAGATAGCCTAGTTATAGAGGCTCTAAATCCCGTTCGTGTCTCCACTATACAAGACCAATTCACTTTAGTATCCAATCTCAGAAAATATTTTTAGAGAGAATATTATTTGTCAATTCAATCTTAACTAGCCTAGTTTTTAGGGTGATTTTAGCTCTATTATATGTCTACGTCTCGTGTAGATAGCCTAGTTATAGGAGCTCTAAATCCCGTTTCGTGTCTCCACTATACAAGACCAATTCACTTTAGTGTCCAATCTCAGAAAATATTTTTTAGAGATAATATTATTTTGTCAATTCAATCTTAACTAGCCTAGTTTTTAGGGTGATTTTAGCTCTATTATTTGTCTACGTCTCGTGTAGATAGCCTAGTTATAGGGGCTCTAAATCCCGTTTCGTGTCTCCACTATACAAGACCAATTCACTTTAGTGTACAATCTCAGAAAATATTTTTAGAGATAATATTATTTTGTCAATTCAATCTTAACTAGCCTAGTTTTTAGGGTGATTTTAGCTCTATTATATGTCTACGTCTCGTGTAGGTAGCCTAGTTATAGAGGCTCTAAATCCCGTTTCGTGTCTCCACTATACAAGACCAATTCACTTTAGTATCCAATCTCAGAAAATATTTTTAGAGAGAATATTATTTTGTCAATTCAATCTTAACTAGCCTAGTTTTTAGGGTGATTTTAGCTCTATTATATGTCTACGTCTCGTGTAGATAGCCTAGTTATAGAGGCTCTAAATCCCGTTTCGTGTCTCCACTATACAAGACCAACTCACTTTAGTGTACAACCTCAGAAAATATTTTTAGAGAGAATATTATTTTGTCAATTCAATCTTAACTAGCCTAGTTTTTAGGGTGATTTTAGCTCTATTATATGTCTACGTCTCGTGTAGATAGCCTAGTTATAGAGGCTCTAAATCCCGTTTCGTGTCTCCACTATACAAGACCAATTCACTTTAGTGTCCAATCTCAGAAAATATTTTTAGAGAGAATATTATTTTGTCAATTCAATCTTAACTAGCCTAGTTTTTAGGGTGATTTTAGCTCTATTATATGTCTACGTCTCGTGTAGATAGCCTAGTTATAGAGGCTCTAAATCCCGTTTCGTGTCTCCACTATACAAGACCAATTCACTTTAGTGTCCAATCTCAGAAAATATTTTTAGAGGATATTATTTTGTCAATTCAATCTTAACTAGCCTAGTTTTTAGGGACATTTTTGCTCTATTATATGTCTACGTCTCGTGTAGGTAGCCTAGTTATAGAGGCTCTAAATCCCGTTTCGTGTCTCCACTATACAAGACCAATTCACTTTAGTGTCCAATCTCAGAAAATATTTTTAGAGAGAATATTATTTTGTCAATTCAATCTTAACTAGCCTAGTTTTAAGGGTGATTTTAGCTCTATTATATGTCTACGTCTCGTGTAGATAGCCTAGTTATAGAGGCTCTAAATCCCGTTTCGTGTCTCCACTATACAAGACCAATTCAATTTAGTGTCCAATCTCAGAAAATATTTTTAGAGAGAATATTATTTTGTCAATTCAATCTTAACTAGCCTAGTTTGTAGGGTGATTTTAGCTCTATTATATGTCTACGTCTCGTGTAGATAGCCTAGTTATAGAGGCTCTAAATCCCGTTTCGTGGCTCCACTATACAAGACCCATTCACTTTAGTGTCCAATCTCAGAAAATATTTTTAGAGAGAATATTATTTTGTCAATTCAATCTTAACTAGCCTAGTTTTTAGGGTGATTTTAGCTATATTATATGTCTACGTCTCGTGTAGATAGCCTAGTTATAGAGGCTCTAAATCCCGTTTCGTGTCTCCACTATACAAGACCAATTCACTTTAGTGTCCAATCTCAGAAAACATTTTTAGAGAGAATATTATTTTGTCAATTCAATCTTAACTAGCCTAGTTGTTAGGGTGATTTTAGCTCTATTATATGTCTACGTCTCGTGTAGATAGCCTAGTTATAGAGGCTCTAAATCCCGTTTCGTGTCTCCACCGTACAAGACCAATTCACTTTAGTGTCCAATCTCAGAAAATATATTTTAGAGAGAAAATTATTTTGTCAATTCAATCTTAACTAGCCTAGTTTTTAGGGGCATTTTAGCTCTGTTATATGTATACGTCTCGTGTAGATAGCCTAGTTATAGGGGCTCTAAATCCAGTTTCGTGTGTCCACCGTATTCACTTTAGTGTCCAATCTCAGAAAATATTTTTAGAGAGAATATTATTTTGTCAATTCAATCTTAACTAGCCTAGTTTTTAGGGTGATTTTAGCTCTATTATATGTCTACGTCTCGTGTAGATAGCCTAGTTATAGAGGCTCTAAATCCCGTTTCGTGTCTCCACCGTACAAGACCAATTCACTTTTAGTGTCCAATCTCAGAAAATATTTTTAGAGAGAATATTATTTTGTCAATTCAATCTTAACTAGCCTAGTTTTTAAGGGTGATTTTAGATCGATTATATGTCTACGTCTCGTGTAGATAGCCTAGTTATAGAGGCTCTAAATCCCGTTTCATGTCTCCACCGTACAAGACCAATTCACTTTAGTGTCCAATCTCAGAAAATATTTTTAGAGAGAATATTATTTGGTCAATTCAATCTTAACTAGCCTAGTTTTTAGGGTGATTTTAGCTCTATTATATGTCTACGTCTCGTGTAGATAGCCTAGTTATAGAGGTTCTAAATCCCGTTTCGTGTCTCCACTTACAAGACCAATTCACTTTAGTGTCCAATCTCAGAAAATATTTTTAGAGAGAATATTATTTTGTCAATTCAATCTTAACTAGCCTAGTTTTTAGGGTGATATTAGCTCTATTATATGTCTACGTCTCGTGTAGATAGCCTAGTTATAGAGGCTCTAAATCCCGTTTCGTGTCTCCACCATACAAGACCAATTCACTTTAGTGTCCAATCTCAGAAAATATTTTTAGAGAGAATATTATTTTGTCAATTCAATCTTAACTAGCCTAGTTTTTAGGGTGATTTTAGCTCTATTATATGTCTACGTCTCGTGTAGGTAGCCTAGTTAAAGAGGCTCTAAATCCCATTTCGTGTCTCCACTATACAAGACCAATTCACTTTAGTGTCCAATCTCAGTCTCGTGTAGATCCTAGTTGATGAGCTCTAAATATCCTTTCCTGTCTCCACTATACAGCACCAATTCACTTTAGTGTACAATCCCAGAAAATATTCTTAGAGAGAATGTTATTTTGTCAATTCAATCTTACCTAGCCTAGTTTTTAGGGTGATTTTAGCCCTATTATATGTCTACGTCTCGTGTAGATAGCCTAGTTATAGAGGCTCTAAATCCCGTTTCGTGTCTCCACTATACAAGACCAATTCACTTTAGTGTCCAATCTCAGAAAATATTTTTAGAGAGAATATTATTTTGTCAATTCAATCTTAACTAGCCTAGTTTTTAGGGTGATTTTAGCTCTATTATATGTCTACGTCTCGTGTAGATAGCCTAGTTATAGAGGTTCTAAATCCCGATTCGTGTCTCCACCGTACAAGACCAATTCACGTTAGTGTCCAATCTCAGAAAATATTTTTAGAGAGAATATTATTTTGTCAATTCAATCTTAACTAGCCTAGTTTTTAGGGTGATTTTAGCTCTATTATATGTCTACGTCTCGTGTAGGTAGCCTAGTTATAGCGGCTCTAAACTCCGTTTCGTGTCTCCACTATACAAGACCAATGCACTTTAGTGTCCAATCTCAGAAAATATTTTTAGAGAGAATATTATTTTGTCAATTCAAGCTTAACTAGCCTAGCTTTTAGGGTGATTTTAGCTCTATTATATGTCTACGTCTCGTGTAGATAGCCTAGTTATAGAGGCTCTAAATCCGTTTCGTGTCTCCACTATACAAGACCAATTCACTTTAGTGTCCAATCTCAGAAAATATTTTTAGAGATAATATTATTTTGTCAATTCAATCTTAACTAGCCTAGTTTATGGGTGATTTTAGCTCTATTATATGTCTACGTCTCGTGTAGATAGCCTAGTTATAGAGGCTCTAAATCCCGTTTCGTGTCTCCACCATACAAGACCAATTCACTTTAGTGTCCAATCTCAGAAAATATTTTTAGAGATAATATTATTTTGTCAATTCAATCTTAACTAGCCTAGTTTTTAGGGTGATTTTAGCTCTATTATATGTCTACGTCTCGTGTAGATAGCCTAGTTATAGAGGCTCTAAATCCCGTTTCGTGTCTCCACAGTACAAGACCAATTCACTTTAGTGTCCAATCTCAGAAAATATTTTTAGAGAGAATATTATTTTGTCAAATTCAATCTTAACTAGCCTAGTTTTTAGGGTGATTTTAGCTCTATTATATGTCTACGTCTCGTGTAGGTAGCCTAGTTATAGAGGCTCTAAATCCCGTTTCGTGTCTCCACCATACAAGACCAATTCACTTTAGTGTCCAATCTCAGAAAATATTTTTAGAGAGAATATTATTTTTGTCAATTCAATCTTAACTAGCCTAGTTTTTAGGGTGATTTTAGCTCTATTATATGTCTACGTCTCGTGTAGATAGCCTAGTTATAGAGGCTCTAAATCCCGTTTCGTGTCTCCACTATACAAGACCAATTCACTTTAGTGTCCAATCTCAGAAAATATTTTTAGAGAGAATATTATTTTGTCAATTCAATCTTAACTAGCCTAGTTTTTAGGGTGATTTTAGCTCTATTATATGTCAACGTCTCGTGTAGATAGCCTAGTTATAGAGGCTCTAAATCCCGTTTCGTGTCTCCACTATACAAGACCAATTCACTTTAGTGTCCAATCTCAGAAAATATTTTTAGAAATAATATTATTTTGTCAATTCAATCTTAACTAGCCTAGTTTTTAGGGTGATTTTAGCTCTATTATATGTCTACGTCTAGTGTAAGTAGCCTAGTTATAGAGGCTCTAAATCCCGTTTCGTGTCTCCACTATACAAGACCAATTCACTTTAGTGTCCAATCTCAGAAAATATTTTTAGAGAGAATATTATTTTGTCAATTCAATCTTAACTAGCCTAGTTTTTAGGGTGATTTTAGCTCTATTATATGTCTACGTCTCGTGTAGCTAGCCTAGTTATAGGGGCTCTAAATCCCGTTTCGTGTCTCCACCATACAAGACCAATTCACTTTAGTGTCCAATCTCAGAAAATATTTTTAGAGAGAATATTATTTTTGTCAATTCAATCTTAACTAGCCTAGTTTTTAGGGTGATTTTAGCTCTATTATATGTCAACGTCTCGTGTAGATAGCCTAGTTATAGAGGCTCTAAATCCCGTTTCGTGTCTCCACTATACAAGACCAATTCACTTTAGTGTCCCATCTCAGAAAATATTTTTAGAGAGAATATTATTTTGTCAATTCAATCTTAACTAGCCTAGTTTTTAGGGTGATTTTAGCTCTATTATATGTCTACGTCTCGTGTAGATAGCTAGTTATAGAGGCTCTAAATCCCGTTTCGTGTCTCCACTATACAAGACCAATTCACTTTAGTGTACAATCTCAGAAAATATTTTTAGAGATAATATTATTTTGTCAATTCAATCTTAACTAGCCTAGTTTTTAGGGTCATTTTAGCTCTATTATATGTCTACGTCTCGTGTAGATAGCCTAGTTATAGAGGCTCTAAATCCCGTTTCGTGTCTCCACTATACAAGACCAATTCACTTTATTGTCCAATCTCAGAAAATATTTTTAGAGAGAATATTATTTTGTCAATTCAATCTTAACTAGCCTAGTTTTTAGGGTGATTTTAGCTCTATTATATGTCTACGTCTCGTGTAGATAGCCTAGTTATAGAGGCTCTAAATCCCGTTTCGTGTCTCCACCGTACAAGACCAATTCACTTTAGTGTCCAATCTCAGAAAATATTTTTAGAGAGAATATTATTTTGTCAATTCAATCTTAACTAGCCTAGTTTTTAGGGTGATTTTAGCTCTATTATATGTCTACGTCTCGTGTAGATAGCCTAGTTATAGAGGCTCTAAATCCCGTTTCGTGTCTCCACTATACAAGACCAATTCACTTTAGTGTCCAATCGCAGAAAATATTTTAGAGAGAATATTATTTTGTCAATTCAATCTTAACTAGCCTAGTTTTTAGGGTGATTTTAGCTCTATTATATGTTTACGTCTCGTGTAGATAGCCTAGTTATAGAGGCTCTAAATCCCGTTTCGTGTCTCCACCTTACAAGACCAATTCACTTTAGTGTCCAATCTCAGAAAATATTTTTAGAGAGAATATTATTTTGTCAATTCAATCTTAACTAGCCTAGTTTTTAGGGTGATTTTAGCTCTATTATATGTCTACGTCTCGTGTAGGTAGCCTAGTTATAGAGGCTCTAAATCCCGTTTCGTGTCTCCACTATACAAGACCAATTCACTTTAGTGTCCAATCTCAGAAAATATTTTTAGAGAGAATATTATTTTGTCAATTCAATCTAAACTAGCCTAGTTTTTAGGGTGATTTTAGCTCTATTATATGTCTACGTCTCGTGTAGATAGCCTAGTTATAGAGGCTCTAAATCCCGTTTCGTGTCTCCACTATACAAGACCAATTCACTTTAGTGTCCAATCTCAGAAAATATTTTTAGAGAGAATATTATTTTGTCAATTCAATCTTAACTAGCCTAGTTTTTAGGGTGATTTTAGCTCTATTATATGTTTACGTCTCGTGTAGATAGCCTAGTTATAGAGGTTCTAAATCCCGTTCGTGTCTCCACCGTACAAGACCAATTCACTTTAGTGTCCAATCTCAGAAAATATTTTTAGAGAGAATATTATTTTGTCAATTCAATCTTAACTAGCCTAGTTTTTAGGGTGATTTTAGCTCTATTATATTTATACGTCTCGTGTAGGAAGCCTAGTTGTAGAGGCTCTAAAATCCCGTTTCGTGTCTCCACTATACAAGACCAATTCACTTTAGTGTACAATCTCAGAAAATATTTTTAGAGAGAATATTATTTTGTCAATTCAATCTTAACTAGCCTAGTTTTTAGGGTGATTTTAGCTCTATATGTCTACGTCTCGTGTAAGTAGCCTAGTTATAGAGGCTCTAAATCCCGTTTCGTGTCTCCACTATACAAGACCAATTCACTTTAGTGTCCAATCTCAGAAAATATTTTTAGAGAGAATATTATTTTGTCAATTCAATCTTAACTAGCCTAGTTTTTAGGGTGATTTTAGCTCTATTATATGTCTACGTCTCGTGTAGATAGCCTAGTTATAGAGGCTCTAAATCCCGTTTCGTGTCTCCACTATACAAGACCAATTCACTTTAGTGTCCAATCTCAGAAAATATTTTTAGAGAGAATATTATTTTGTCAATTCAATCTTAACTAGCCTAGTTTTTAGGGGCATTTTAGCTCTATTATATGTCTACGTCTCGTGTAGGTAGCCTAGTTATAGAGGCTCTAAATCCCGTTTCGTGTCTCCACTGTACAAGACCAATTCACTTAGTGTCCAATCTCAGAAAATATTTTTAGAGAGAATATTATTTTGTCAATTCAATCTTAACTAGCCTAGTTTTAGGGTGATTTTAGCTCTATTATATGTCTACGTCTCGTGTAGGTAGCCTAGTTATAGAGGCTCTAAATCCCGTTTCGTGTCTCCACTATACAAGACCAATTCACTTTAGTGTCCAATCTCAGAAAATATTTTTAGAGAGAATATTATTTTGTCAATTCAATCTTAACTAGCCTAGTTTTTAGGGTGATTTTAGCTCTATTATATGTAGTGTAGATAGCCTCGTTATAGAGGCTCTAAATTCCGTTTCGTGTCTCCACTATACAAGACCAATTCACTTTAGTGTCCAATCTCAGAAAATATTTTTAGAGAGAATATAATTTTGTCAATTCAATCTTAACTAGCCTAGTTTTTAGGGTGATTTTAGCTCTATTATTTGTCTACGTCTCGTGTAGATAGCCTAGTTATAGAGGCTCTAAATCCCGTTTCGTGTCTCCACCATACAAGACCAATTCACTTTAGTGTCCAATCTCAGAAAATATTTTTAGAGAGAATATTATTTTGTCAATTCAATATTAACTAGCCTAGTTTTAGGGTGATTTTAGCTCTATTATATGTCTACGTCTCGTGTAGATAGCCTAGTTATAGAGGCTCTAAACCCCGTTTCGTGTCTCCACCGTACACGACCAATTCACTTTAGTGTCCAATCTCAGAAAATATTTTTAGAGAGAATATTATTTTGTCAATTCAATCTTAACTAGCCTAGTTTTTAGGGTGATTTTAGCTCTATTATATGTCTACGTCTCGTGTACCTAGCCTAGTTATAGAGGCTCTAAATCCCGTTTCGTGTCTCCACCGTACAAGACCAATTCACTTTAGTGTCCAATCTCAGAAAATATTTTTAGAGAGAATATTATTTTGTCAATTCAATCTTAACTAGCCTAGTTTTTAGGGACATTTTAGCTCTATTATATGTCTACGTCTCGTGTAGGTAGCCTAGTTATAGAGGCTCTAAATCCCGTTTCGTGTCTCCACTATACAAGACCAATTCACTTTAGTGTCCAATCTCAGAAAATATTTTTAGAGAGAATATTATTTTGTCAATTCAAATCTTAACTAGCCTAGTTTTTAGGGTGATTTTAGCTCTATAATATGTCTACGTCTCGTGTAGATAGCCTAGTTATAGAGGCTCTAAATCCCTTTTCGTGTCTCCACTATACAAGACCAATTCACTTTAGTGTCCAATCTCAGAAAATATTTTTAGAGAGAATATTATTTTGTCAATTCAATCTTAACTAGCCTAGTTTTTAGGGTGATTTTAGCTCTATTATATGTCTACGTCTCGTGTAGATAGCCTAGTTATAGAGGCTCTAAATCCCGTTTCGTGTCTCCACTATACAAGACCAATTCACTTTAGTGTCCAATCTCAGAAAATATTTTTAGAGAGATTTTGTCAATTCAATCTTAACTAGCCTAGTTTTTAGGGTGATTTTAGCTCTATTATATGTCTACGTCTCGTGTAGATAGCCTAGTTATAGAGGCTCTAAACCCCGTTTCGTGTCTCCACTATACAAGACCAATTCACTTTAGTGTCCAATCTCAGAAAATATTTTTAGAGAGAGAATATTATTTTGTCAATTCAATCTTAACTAGCCTAGTTTTTAGGGTGATTTTAGCTCTATTATATGTCTACGTCTCGTGTAGATAGCCTAGTTATAGAGGCTCTAAATCCCGTTTCGTGTCTCCACTATACAAGACCAATTCACTTTAGTGTCCAATCTCAGAAAATATTTTAGAGAGAATATTATTTTGTCAATTCAATCTTAACTAGCCTAGTTTTTAGGGTGATTTTAGCTCTATTATATGTCTACGTCTCGTGTAGATAGCCTAGTTATAGAGGCTAAATCCCGTTTCGTGTCTCCACTATACAAGACCAATTCACTTTAGTGTCCAATCTCAGAAAATATTTTTAGAGAGAATATTATTTTGTCAATTCAATCTTAACTAGCCTAGTTTTTAGGGTGATTTTAGCTCTATTATATGTCTACGTCTCGTGTAGATAGCCTAGTTATAGAGGCTCTAAATCCTGTTTCGTGTCTCCACCGTACAAGACCAATTCACTTTAGTGTCCAATCTCAGAAAATATTTTTAGAGAGAATATTATTTTGTCAATTCAATCTTAACTAGCCTAGTTTTTAGGGTGATTTTAGCTCTTATATGTCTACGTCTCGTGTAGATAGCCTAGTTATAGAGGCTCTAAATCCCGTTTCGTGTCTCCACTATACAAGACCAATTCACTTTAGTGTCCAATCTCAGAAAATATTTTTAGAGAGAATATTATTTTGTCAATTCAATCTTAACTAGCCTAGTTTTTAGGGTGATTTTAGCTCTATTATATGTCTACGTCTCGTGTAGATAGCCTAGTTATAGAGGCTCTAAATCCCGTTTCGTGTCTCCACTATACAAGACCAATTCACTTTAGTGTCCAATCTCAGAAAATATTTTTAGAGAGAATATTATTTTGTCAATTCAATCTTAACTAGCCTAGTTTTTAGGGTGATTTTAGCTCTATTATATGTCTACGTCTCGTGTAGATAGCCTAGTTATAGAGGCTCTAAATCCCGTTTCGTGTCTCCACTATACAAGACCAATTCACTTTAGTGTCCAATCTCAGAAAATATTTTTTGAGAGAATATTATTTTGTCAATTCAATCTTAACTAGCCTAGTTTTTAGGGTGATTTTAGCTCTATTATATGTCTACGTCCCGTGTAGGTAGCCTAGTTATAGAGGCTCTAAATCCCGTTTCGTGTCTCCACTATACAAGACCAATTCACTTTAGTGTCCAATCTCAGAAAATATTTTTAGAGAGAATATTATTTTGTCAATTCAATCTTAACTACCCTAGTTTTTAGGGTGATTTTAGCTCTATTATATGTCTACGTCTCGTGTAGATAGCCTAGTTATAGAGGCTCTAAATCCCGTTTCGTGTCTCCACTATACAAGACCAATTCACTTTAGTGTCCAATCTCAGAAAATATTTTTAGAGAGAATATTATTTGTTCAATTCAATCTTAACTAGCCTAGTTTTTAGGGTGATTTTAGCTCTATTATATGTCTACGTCTCGTGTAGATAGCCTAGTTATAGAGGCTCTAAATCCCGTTTCGTGTCTCCACTATACAAGACCAATTCACTTTAGTGTCCAATCTCAGAAAATATTTTTAGAGAGAATATTATTTTGTCAATTCAATCTTAACTAGCCTAGTTTTTAGGGTGATTTTAGCTCTATTATATGTCTACGTCTCGTGTAGGTAGCCTAGTTATAGAGGCTCTAAATCCCGTTTCGTGTCTCCACACGACCAATTCACTTTAGTGTCCAATCTCAGAAAATATTTTTAGAGAGAATATTATTTTGTCAATTCAATCTTAACTAGCCTAGTTTTTAGGGTGATTTTAGCTCTTATATGTCTACGTCTCGTGTAGATAGCCTAGTTATAGAGGCTCTAAATCCCGTTTCGTGTCTCCACTATACAAGACCAATTCACTTTAGTGTCCAATCTCAGAAAATATTTTTAGAGAGAATATTATTTTGTCAATTCAATCTTAACTAGCCTAGTTTTTAGGGTGATTTTAGCTCTATTATATGTCTACGTCTCGTGTAGGTAGCCTAGTTATAGAGGCTCTAAATCCCGTTTCGTGTCTCCACTATACAAGACCAATTCACTTTAGTGTCCAATCTCAGAAAATATTTTTAGAGAGAATATTATTTTGTCAATTCAATCTTAACTAGCCTAGTTTTTAGGGTGATTTTAGCTCTATTATATGTCTACGTCTCGTGTAGATAGCCTAGTTATAGAGGCTCTAAATCCCGTTTCGTGTCTCCACTATACAAGACCAATGCACTTTAGTGTCCAATCTCAGAAAATATTTTTAGAGAGAATATTATTTTGTCAATTCAATCTTAACTAGCCTAGTTTTTAGGGTGATTTTAGCTCTATTATATGTCTACGTCTCGTGTAGGTAGCCTAGTTATAGAGGCTCTAAATCCCGTTTCGTGTCTCCACCGTACAAGACCAATTCACTTTAGTGTCCAATCTCAGAAAATATTTTTAGAGAGAATATTGTTTTGTCATTCAATCTTAACTAGCCTAGTTTTTAGGGTCATTTTAGCTATATTATATGTCAACGTCTCGTGTAGATAGCCTAGTTATAGAGGCTCTAAACCCCGTTTCGTGTCTCCACCGTACAAGACAAATTCACTTTTGTGTCCAATCTCAGAAAATATTTTTAGAGAGAATATTATTTTGTCAATTCAATCTTAACTAGCCTAGTTTTTAGGGTGATTTTAGCTATATTATATGTCTACGTCTCGTGTAGATAGCCTAGTTATAGAGGCTCTAAATCCCGTTTCGTGTCTCCACTATACAAGACCAATTCACTTTAGTGTCCAATCTCAGAAAATATTTTTAGAGAGAATATTATTTTGTCAATTCAATCTTAACTAGCCTAGTTTTTAGGGTGATTTTAGCTCTATTATATGTCTACGTCTCGTGTAGGTAGCCTAGTTATAGAGGCTCTAAATCCCGTTTCGTGTCTCCACTATACAAGACCAATTCACTTTAGTGTCCAATCTCAGAAAATATTTTTAGAGAGAATATTATTTTGTCAATTCAATCTTAACTAGCCTAGTTTTTAGGGTGATTTTAGCTCTATTATATGTCTACGTCTCGTGTAGATAGCCTAGTTATAGGGGCTCTAAATCCCGTTTCGTGTCTCCACTATACAAGACCAATTCACTTTAGTGTCCAATCTCAGAATTTTTTTTTAGAGAGAATATTATTTTGTCAATTCAATCTTAACTAGCCTAGTTTTTAGGGTGATTTTAGCTCTATTATATGTCTACGTCTCGTGTAGATAGCCTAGTTATAGAGGCTCTAAATCCCGTTTCGTGTCTCCACTATACAAGACCAATTCACTTTAGTGTCCAATCTCAGAAAATATTTTTAGAGAGAATATTATTTTGTCAATTCAATCTTAACTAGCCTAGTTTTTAGGGTGATTTTAGCTCTATTATATGTCTACGTCTCGTGTAGATAGCCTAGTTATAGAGGCTCTAAATCCCGTTTCGTGTCTCCACTATACAAGACCAATTCACTTTAGTGTCCAATCTCAGAAAATATTTAGAGAGAATATTATTTTGTCAATTCAATCTTAACTAGCCTAGTATTTAGGGTGATTTTAGCTCTATTATATGTCTACGTCTCGTGTAGGTAGCCTAGTTATAGAGGCTCTAAATCCTGTTATAGAGGCTCTAAATCCCGTTTCGTGTCTCCACTATACAAGACCAATTCACTTTAGTGTCCAATCTCAGAAAATATTTTTTAGAGAGAATATTATTTTGTCAATTCAATCTTAACTAGCCTAGTTTTTAGGGTGATTTTAGCTCTATTTACTGTCTACGTCTCGTGTAGGTAGCCTAGTTATAGAGGCTCTAAATCCCGTTTCGTGTCTCCACCGTACAAGACCAATTCACTTTAGTGTCCAATCTCAGAAAATATTTTTAGAGAGAATATTATTTTGTCAATTCAATCTTAACTAGCCTAGTTTTTAGGGTGATTTTAGCTCTATTATATGTCTACGTCTCGTGTAGATAGCCTAGTTATAGAGGCTCTAAATCCCGTTTCGTGTCTCCACTATACAAGACCAATTCACTTTAGTGTCCAATCTCAGAAAATATTTTTTAGAGAGAATATTATTTTTGTCAATTCAATCTTAACTAGCCTAGTTTTTAGGGTGATTTTAGCTCTATTATATGTCTACGTCTCGTGTAGATAGCCTAGTTATAGAGGCTCTAAATCCCATTTCGTGTCTCCACTATACAAGACCAATTCACTTTAGTGTACAATCTCAGGAAATATTTTTAGAGAGAATATTATTTTGTCAATTCAATCTTAACTAGCCTAGTTTTTAGGGTGATTTTAGCTCTATTATTATATGTCTACGTCTCGTGTAGATAGCCTAGTTATAGAGGCTCTAAATCCCGTTTCGTGTCTCCACTTAAGACCAATTCACTTTAGTGTCCAATCTCAGAAAATATTTTTAGAGAGAATATTATATTTTGTCAATTCAATCTTAACTAGCCTAGTTTTTAGGGTGATTTTAGCTCTATTATATGTCTACGTCTCGTGTAGGTAGCCTAGTTATAGAGGCTCTAAATCCCGTTTCGTGTCTCCACTATACAAGACCAATTCACTTTAGTGTCCAATCTCAGAAAATATTTTTAGAGAGAATATTATTTTGTCAATTCAATCTTAACTAGCCTAGTTTTTAGGGTGATTTTAGCTCTATTATATGTCTACGTCTCGTGTAGATAGCCTAGTTATAGAGGCTCTAAATCCCGTTTCGTGTCTCCACCGTACAAGACCAATTCACTTTAGTGTCCAATCTCAGAAAATATTTTTAGAGAGAATATTATTTTGTCAATTCAATCTTAACTAGCCTAGTTTTTAGGGTGATTTTAGCTCTATTATATGTCTACGTCTCGTGTAGGTAGCCTAGTTATAGAGGCTCTAAATCCCGTTTCGTGTCTCCACTATACAAGACCAATTCACTTTAGTGTCCAATCTCAGAAAAATTTTTTAGAGAGAATATTATTTTGTCAATTCAATCTTAACTATCCTAGTTTTTAGGGTGATTTTAGCTCTATTATATGTCTACGTCTCGTGTAGGTAGCCTAGTTATAGAGGCTCTAAATCCCGTTTCGTGTCTCCACAAGACCAATTCACTTTAGTGTCCAATCTCAGAAAATATTTTTAGAGAGAATATTATTTTGTCAATTCAATCTTAACTAGCCTAGTTTTTAGGGTGATTTTAGCTCTATTATATGTCTACGTCTCGTGTAGATAGCCTAGTTATAGAGGCTCTAAATCCCGTTTCGTGTCTCCACTATACAAGACCAATTCACTTTAGTGTCCAATCTCAGAAAATATTTTTAGAGAGAATATTATTTTGTCAATTCAATCTTAACTAGCCTAGTTTTTAGGGTGATTTTAGCTCTATTATATGTCTACGTCTCGTGTAGATAGCCTAGTTATAGAGGCTCTAAATCCCGTTTCGTGTCTCCACCGTACAAGACCAATTCACTTTAGTGTCCAATCTCAGAAAATATTTTTAGAGAGAATATTATTTTGTCAATTCAATCTTAACTAGCCTAGTTTTTAGGGTGATTTTAGCTCTATTATATGTCTACGTCTCGTGTAGATAGCCTAGTTATAGAGGCTCTAAATCCCGTTTCGTGTCTCCACTATACAAGACCAATTCACTTTAGTGTCCAATCTCAGAAAATATTTTTAGAGAGAATATTATTTTGTCAATTCAATCTTAACTAGCCTAGTTTTTAGGGTGATTTTAGCTCTATTATATGTCTACGTCTCGTGTAGATAGCCTAGTTATAGAGGCTCTAAATCCCGTTTCGTGTCTCCACCGTACAAGACCAATTCACTTTAGTGTCCAATCTCAGAAAATATTTTTAGAGAGAATATTATTTTGTCAATTCAATCTTAACTAGCCTAGTTTTTAGGGTGATTTTAGCTCTATTATATGTCTACGTCTCGTGTAGATAGCCTAGTTATAGAGGCTCTAAATCCCGTTTCGTGTCTCCACCGTACAAGACCAATTCACTTTAGTGTCCAATCTCAGAAAATATTTTTAGAGAATATTATTTTGTCAATTCAATCTTAACTAGCCTAGTTTTTAGGGTGATTTTAGCTCTATTATATGTCTACGTCTCGTGTAGATAGCCTAGTTATAGAGGCTCTAAATCCCGTTTCGTGTCTCCACTATACAAGACCAATTCACTTTAGTGTCCAATCTCAGAAAATATTTTTAGAGAGAATATTATTTTGTCAATTCAATCTTAACTAGCCTAGTTTTTAGGGTGATTTTAGCTCTATTATATGTCTACGTCTCGTGTAGATAGCCTAGTTATAGAGGCTCTAAATCCCGTTTCGTGTCTCCACTATACAAGACCAATTCACTTTAGTGTCCAATCTCAGAAAATATTTTTAGAGAGAATATTATTTTGTCAATTCAATCTTAACTAGCCTAGTTTTTAGGGTGATTTTAGCTCTATTATATGTCTACGTCTCGTGTAGATAGCCTAGTTATAGAGGCTCTAAATCCCGTTTCGTGTCTCCACTACAACAAGACCAATTCACTTTAGTGTCCAATCTCAGAAAATATTTTTAGAGAGAATATTATTTTGTCAATTCAATCTTAACTAGCCTAGTTTTTAGGGTGATTTTAGCTCTATTATATGTCTACGTCTCGTGTAGATAGCCTAGTTATAGAGGCTCTAAATCCCGTTTCGTGTCTCCACTATACAAGACCAATTCACTTTAGTGTCCAATCTCAGAAAATATTTTTAGAGAGAATATTATTTTGTCAATTCAATCTTAACTAGCCTAGTTTTTAGGGTGATTTTAGCTCTATTATATGTCTACGTCTCGTGTAGGTAGCCTAGTTATAGAGGCTCTAAATCCCGTTTCGTGTCTCCACTATACAAGACCAATTCACTTTAGTGTCCAATCTCAGAAAATATTTTTAGAGAGAATATTATTTTGTCAATTCAATCTTAACTAGCCTAGTTTTTAGGGTGATTTTAGCTCTATTATATGTCTACGTCTCGTGTAGGTAGCCTAGTTATAGAGGCTCTAAATCCCGTTTCGTGTCTCCACTATACAAGACCAATTCACTTTAGTGTCCAATCTCAGAAAATATTTTTAGAGAGAATATTATTTTGTCAATTCAATCTTAACTAGCCTAGTTTTTAGGGTGATTTTAGCTCTATTATGTCTACGTCTCGTGTAGATAGCCTAGTTATAGAGGCTCTAAATCCCGTTTCGTGTCTCCACTATACAAGACCAATTCACTTTAGTGTCCAATCTCAGAAAATATTTTTAGAGAGAATATTATTTTGTCAATTCAATCTTAACTAGCCTAGTTTTTAGGGTGATTTTAGCTCTATTATATGTCTACGTCTCGTGTAGATAGCCTAGTTATAGAGGCTCTAAATCCCGTTTCGTGTCTCCACTATACAAGACCAATTCACTTTAGTGTCCAATCTCAGAAAATATTTTTTAGAGAGAATATTATTTTGTCAATTCAATCTTAACTAGCCTAGTTTTTAGGGTGATTTTAGCTCTATTATATGTCTACGTCTCGTGTAGGTAGCCTAGTTATAGAGGCTCTAAATCCCGTTTCGTGTCTCCACTATACAAGACCAATTCACTTTAGTGTCCAATCTCAGAAAATATTTTTAGAGAGAATATTATTTTGTCAATTCAATCTTAACTAGCCTAGTTTTTAGGGTGATTTTAGCTCTATTATATGTCTACGTCTCGTGTAGATAGCCTAGTTATAGAGGGTCTAAATCCTGTTTCGTGTCTCCACTATACAAGACCATTTCACTTTAGTGTCCAATCTCAGAAAATATTTTTAGAGAGAATATTATTTTGTCAATTCAATCTTAACTAGCCTAGTTTTTAGGGTGATTTTAGCTCTATTATATGTCTACGTCTCGTGTAGATAGCCTAGTTATAGGGCTCTAAATCCCGTTTCGTGTCTCCACCGTACAAGACCAATTCACTTTAGTGTCCAATCTCAGAAAATATTTTTAGAGAGAATATTATTTTGTCAATTCAATCTTAACTAGCCTAGTTTTTAGGGTGATTTTAGCTCTATTATATGTCTACGTCTCGTGTAGGTAGCCTAGTTATAGTGGCTCTAAATCCCTTTTCGTGTCTCCACTATACAAGACCAATTCACTTTAGTGTCCAATCTCAGAAATATTTTTAGAGAGAATATTATTTTGTCAATTCAATCTTAACTAGCCTAGTTTTTAGGGTGATTTTAGCTCTATTATATGTCTACGTCTCGTGTAGGTAGCCTAGTTATAGAGGCTCTAAATCCCGTTTCGTGTCTCCACCGTACAAGACCAATTCACTTTAGTGTCCAATCTCAGAAAATATTTTTGAGAGAATATTATTTTGTCAATTCAATCTTAACTAGCCTAGTTTTTAGGGTGATTTTAGCTCTATTATATGTCTACGTCTCGTGTAGGTAGCCTAGTTATAGAGGCTCTAAATCCCGTTTCGTGTCTCCACTATACAAGACCAATTCACTTTAGTGTCCAATCTCAGAAAATATTTTTAGAGAGAATATTATTTTGTCAATTCAATCTTAACTAGCCTAGTTTTTAGGGTGATTTTAGCTCTATTATATGTCTACGTCTCGTGTAGATAGCCTAGTTATAGAGGCTCTAAATCCCGTTTCGTGTCTCCACTATACAAGACCAATTCACTTTAGTGTCCAATCTCAGAAAATATTTTTAGAGAGAATATTATTTTGTCAATTCAATCTTAACTAGCCTAGTTTTTAGGGTGATTTTAGCTCTATTATATGTCTACGTCTCGTGTAGATAGCCTAGTTATAGAGGCTCTAAATCCCGTTTCGTGTCTCCACTATACAAGACCAATTCACTTTAGTGTCCAATCTCAGAAAATATTTTTAGAGAGAATATTTTGTTGTCAATTCAATCTTAACTAGCCTAGTTTTTAGGGTGATTTTAGCTCTATTATATGTCTACGTCTCGTGTAGGTAGCCTAGTTATAGAGGCTCTAAATCCCGTTTCGTGTCTCCACTATACAAGACCAATTCACTTTAGTGTCCAATCTCAGAAAATATTTTAGAGAGAATATTATTTTGTCAATTCAATCTTAACTAGCCTAGTTTTTAGGGTGATTTTAGCTCTATTATATGTCTACGTCTCGTGTAGGTAGCCTAGTTATAGAGGCTCTAAATCCCGTTTCGTGTCTCCACTATACAAGACCAATTCACTTTAGTGTCCAATCTCAGAAAATATTTTTAGAGAGAATATTATTTTGTCAATTCAATCTTAACTAGCCTAGTTTTTAGGGTGATTTTAGCTCTATTATATGTCTACGTCTCGTGTAGATAGCCTAGTTATAGAGGCTCTAAATCCCGTTTCGTGTCTCCACTATACAAGACCAATTCACTTTAGTGTCCAATCTCAGAAAATATTTTTAGAGAGAATATTATTTTGTCAATTCAATCTTAACTAGCCTAGTTTTTAGGGTGATTTTAGCTCTATTATATGTCTACGTCTCGTGTAGATAGCCTAGTTATAGAGGCTCTAAATCCCGTTTCGTGTCTCCACTATACAAGACCAATTCACTTTAGTGTCCAATCTCAGAAAATATTTTTAGAGAGAATATTATTTTGTCAATTCAATCTTAACTAGCCTAGTTTTTAGGGTGATTTTAGCTCTATTATATGTCTACGTCTCGTGTAGATAGCCTAGTTATAGAGGCTCTAAATCCCGTTTCGTGTCTCCACTATACAAGACCAATTCACTTTAGTGTCCAATCTCAGAAAATATTTTTAGAGAGAATATTATTTTGTCAATTCAATCTTAACTAGCCTAGTTTTTAGGGTGATTTTAGCTCTATTATATGTTTACGTCTCGTGTAGATAGCCTAGTTATAGAGGCTCTAAATCCCGTTTCGTGTCTCCACCGTACAAGACCAATTCACTTTAGTGTCCAATCTCAGAAAATATTTTTAGAGAGAATATTATTTTGTCAATTCAATCTTAACTAGCCTAGTTTTTAGGGTGATTTTAGCTCTATTATATGTCTACGTCTCGTGTAGATAGCCTAGTTATAGAGGCTCTAAATCCCGTTTCGTGTCTCCACCGTACAAGACCAATTCACTTTAGTGTCCAATCTCAGAAAATATTTTTAGAGAGAATATTATTTTGTCAATTCAATCTTAACTAGCCTAGTTTTTTAGGGTGATTTTAGCTCTATTATATGTCTACGTCTCGTGTAGGTAGCCTAGTTATAGAGGCTCTAAATCCCATTTCGTGTCTCCACTATACAAGACCAATTCACTTTAGTGTTCAATCTCAGAAAATATTTTTTGAGAGAAAATTATTTTGTCAATTCAGTCTTAACTAGCCTAGTTTTTAGGGTGATTTTAGCTCTGTTATATGTCTACGTCTCGTGTAGGTAGCCTAGTTATAGAGGCTCTAAATCCCGTTTCGTGTCTCCACCGTACAAGACCAATTCACTTTAGTAGCCAAACGCAGTAAATATTTTAGAGAGAATATTATTTTGTCAATTCAATCTTAACTAGCCTAGTTTTTAGGGTGATTTTAGCTCTATTATATGTCTACGTCTCGTGTAGATAGCCTAGTTATAGGGGCTCTAAATCCCGTTTCGTGTCTCCACTATACAAGACCAATTCACTTTAGTGTCCAATATCAGAAAATATTTTTAGAGAGAATATTATTTTGTCAATTCAATCTTAACTAGCCTAGTTTTTAGGGTGATTTTAGCTCTATTATATGTCTACGTCTCGTGTAGATAGCCTAGTTATAGAGGTTCTAAATCCCGTTTCGTGTCTCCACCGTACAAGACCAATTCACTTTAGTGTCCAATCTCAGAAAATATTTTTAGAGAGAATATTATTTTGTCAATTCAATCTTAACTAGCCTAGTTTTTAGGGTGATTTTAGCTCTATTATATGTCTACGTCTCGTGTAGGTAGCCTAGTTATAGAGGCTCCAAATCCCGATTCGTGTCTCCACCGTACAAGACCAATTCACTTTAGTGTCCAATCTCAGAAAATATTTTTTGAGAGAATATTATTTTGTCAATTCAATCTTAACTAGCCTAGTTTTTAGGGACATTTTAGCTCTATTATATGTCTACGTCTCGTGTAGATAGCCTAGTTATAGGGGCTCTAAATCCCGTTTCGTGTCTCCACCGTATAAGACCAATTCACTTTACAGTAGTGTCCCATCTCAGAAAATATTTTTAGAGAGAATATTATTTTGTCAATTCAATCTTAACTAGCCTAGTTTTTAGGGGCATTTTAGTTGTATTATATGTCTACGTCTCGTGTAGGTAGCCTAGTTATAGAGGCTCTAAATCCCATTTCGTGTCTCCACTATACAAGACCAATTCACTTTAGTATCCAATCTCAGAATATATTTTTTGAGAGAAAATTATTTTGTCAATTCAGTCTTAACCTGCCTAGTTTTTAGGGTGATTTTAGCTCAGTTATATATATCTACGTCTCGTGTAGATAGCCTAGTTATAGGGGCTCTAAGTCCCGTTTCGTGTCTCCACTATACAAGACCAATTCACTTTAGTGTCCAATATCAGAAAATATTTTTAGAGAGAATATTATTTTGTCAATTCAATCTTAACTAGCCTAGTTTTTAGGGTGATTTTAGCTCTATTATATGTTACGTCTCGTGTAGATAGCCTAGTTATAGAGGTTCTAAATCCCGTTTCGTGTCTCCACCTTACAAGACCAATTCACTTTAGTGTCCAATCTCAGAAAATATTTTTAGAGAGAATATTATTTTGTCAATTCAATCTTAACTAGCCTAGTTTTTAGGGTGATTTTAGCTCTATTATATGTCTACGTCTCGTGTAGGTAGCCTAGTTATAGAGGCTCTAAATCCCGATTCGTGTCTCCACCGTACAAGACCAATTCACTTTAGTGTCCAATCTCAGAAAATATTTTTAGAGAAAATATTATTTTGTCAATTCAATCTTAACTAGCCTAGTTTTTAGGGGCAATTTTGCTCTGTTATATGTCTACGTCTCGTGTAGGTAGCCTAGTTATAGAGGCTCTAAATCCCATTTCGTGTCTCCACTATACAAGACCAATTCACTTTAGTGTCCAACCTCAGAAAATATTTTTAGAGAGAATATTATTTTGTCAATTCAATCTTAACTAGCCTAGTTTTTAGGGTGATTTTAGCTCTATTATATGTCTACGTCTCGTGTAGATAGCCTAGTTATAGAGGCTCTAAATCCCATTTCGTGTCTCCACTATACAAGACCAATTCACTTTAGTGTCCAACCTCAGAAAATATTTTTAGAGAGAATATTATTTTGTCAATTCAATCTTAACTAGCCTAGTTTTTAGGGTGATTTTAGCTCTATTATATGTCTACGTCTCGTGTAGTTAGCCTAGTTATAGGGGCTCTAAATCCCGTTTCGTGTCTCCACTATACAAGACCAATTCACTTTAGTGTCCAATCTCAGATTTTTTTTAGAGAGAATATTATTTTGTCAATTCAATCTTAACTAGCCTAGTTTTTAGGGTGATTTTAGCTCTATTATATGTCTACGTCTCGTGTAGATAGCCTAGTTATAGTGGCTCTAAATCCCGTTTCGTGTCTCCACTATACAAGACCAATTCACTTTAGTGTCCAATCTCAGAAAATATTTTTAGAGAGAATATTATTTTGTCAATTCAATCTTAACTAGCCTAGTTTTTAGGGTGATTTTAGCTCTATTATATGTCTACGTCTCGTGTAGATAGCCTAGTTATAGGGGCTCTAAATCCCGTTTCATGTCTCCACTATACAAGACCAATTCACTTTAGTGTCCAATCTCAGAAAATATTTTTAGAGATAATATTATTTTGTCAATTCAATCTTAACTAGCCTAGTTTTTAGGGTGATTTTAGCTCTATTATATGTCTACGTCTCGTGTAGGTAGCCTAGTTATAGAGGCTCTAAATCCCGTTTCGTGTCTCCACCGTACAAGACCAATTCACTTTAGTGTCCAATCTCAGAAAATATTTTTAGAGAGAATATTATTTTGTCAATTCAATCTTAACTAGCCTAGTTTTTAGGGTGATTTTAGCTCTGTTATATGTCTACGTCTCGTGTAGGTAGCCTAGTTATAGAGGCTCTAAATCCCGTTTCGTGTCTCCACTATACAAGACCAATTCACTTTAGTGTCCAATCTCAGAAAATATTTTTAGAGAGAATATTATTTTGTCAATTCAATCTTAACTAGCCTAGTTTTTAGGGTGATTTTAGCTCTATTATATGTCTACGTCTCGTGTAGATAGCCTAGTTATAGGGGCTCTAAATCCCGTTTCGTGTCTCCACCGTACAAGACCAATTCACTTTAGTGTCCCATCTCAGAAAATATTTTTAGAGAGAATATTATTTTGTCAATTCAATCTTAACTAGCCTAGTTTTTAGGGGCATTTTAGTTGTATTATATGTCTACGTCTCGTGTAGGTAGCCTAGTTATAGAGGCTCTAAATCCCATTTCGTGTCTCCACTATACAAGACCAATTCACTTTAGTATCCAATCTCAGAATATATTTTTTGAGAGAAAATTATTTTGTCAATTCAGTCTTAACCTGCCTAGTTTTTAGGGTGATTTTAGCTCAGTTATATATATCTACGTCTCGTGTAGGTAGCCTAGTTATAGAGGCTCTAAATCCCGTTTCGTGTCTCCACCGTACAAGACCAATTCACTTTAGTGTCCAACCTCAGAAAATATTTTTAGAGAGAATATTATTTTGTCAATTCAATCTTAACTAGCCTAGTTTTTAGTGTGATTTTAGCTCTATTATATGTCTACGTCTCGTGTAGATAGCCTAGTTATAGGGGCTCATAATCCCGTTTCGTGTCTCCACTATACAAGACCAATTCACTTTAGTGTCCAATATCAGAAAATATTTTTAGAGAGAATATTATTTTGTCAATTCAATCTTAACTAGCCTAGTTTTTAGGGTGATTTTAGCTCTATTATATGTTTACGTCTCGTGTAGATAGCCTAGTTATAGAGGTTCTAAATCCCATTTCGTGTCTCCACCTTACAAGACCAATTCACTTTAGTGTCCAATCTCAGAAAATATTTTTAGAGAGAATATTATTTTGTCAATTCAATCTTAACTAGCCTAGTTTTTAGGGTGATTTTAGCTCTATTATATGTCTACGTCTCGTGTAGGTAGCCTAGTTATAGAGGCTCTAAATCCCGATTCGTGTCTCCACCGTACAAGACCAATTCACTTTAGTGTCCAATCTCAGAAAATATTTTTAGAGAAAATATTATTTTGTCAATTCAATCTTAACTAGCCTAGTTTTTAGGGGCAATTTTGCTCTGTTATATGTCTACGTCTCGTGTAGGTAGCCTAGTTATAAGAGGCTCTAAATCCCATTTCGTGTCTCCACTATACAAGACCAATTCACTTTAGTGTCCAACCTCAGAAAATATTTTTAGAGAGAATATTATTTTGTCAATTCAATCTTAACTAGCCTAGTTTTTAGGGTGATTTTAGCTCTATTATATGTCTACGTCTCGTGTAGATAGCCTAGTTATAGAGGCTCTAAATCCCATTTCGTGTCTCCACTATACAAGACCAATTCACTTTAGTGTCCAACCTCAGAAAATATTTTTAGAGAGAATATTATTTTGTCAATTCAATCTTAACTAGCCTAGTTTTAGGGTGATTTTAGCTCTATTATATGTCTACGTCTCGTGTAGATAGCCTAGTTATAGAGGCTCTAAATCCCGTTTCGTGTCTCCACTATACAAGACCAATTCACTTTAGTGTCCAATCTCAGAAAATATTTTTAGAGAGAATATTATTTTGTCAATTCAATCTTAACTAGCCTAGTTTTTAGGGTGATTTTAGCTCTATTATATGTCTACGTCTCGTGTAGATAGCCTAGTTATAGAGGCTCTAAATCCCGTTTCGTGTCTCCACCGTACAAGACCAATTCACTTTAGTGTCCAATCTCAGAAAATATTTTTAGAGAGAATATTATTTTGTCAATTCAATCTTAACTAGCCTAGTTTTTAGGGTGATTTTAGCTCTATTATATGTCTACGTCTCGTGTAGGTAGCCTAGTTATAGGGGCTCTAAATCCCGTTTCGTGTCTCCACTATACAAGACCAATTCACTTTAGTGTCCAATCTCAGAAAATATTTTTAGAGAGAATATTATTTTGTCAATTCAATCTTAACTAGCCTAGTTTTTAGGGTGATTTTAGCTCTATTATATGTCTACGTCTCGTGTAGATAGCCTAGTTATAGGGGCTCTAAATCCCGTTTCGTGTCTCCACCGTACAAGACCAATTCACTTTAGTGTCCAATCTCAGAAAATATTTTTAGAGAGAATATTATTTTGTCAATTCAATCTTAACTAGCCTAGTTTTTAGGGGCATTTTAGTTGTATTATATGTCTACGTCTCGTGTAGGTAGCCTAGTTATAGAGGCTCTAAATCCCATTTCGTGTCTCCACTATACAAGACCAATTCACTTTAGTATCCAATCTCAGAATATATTTTTTGAGAGAAAATTATTTTGTCAATTCAGTCTTAACCTGCCTAGTTTTTAGGGTGATTTTAGCTCAGTTATATATCTACGTCTCGTGTAGGTAGCCTAGTTATAGAGGCTCTAAATCCCGTTTCGTGTCTCCACCGTACAAGACCAATTCACTTTAGTGTCCAACCTCAGAAAATATTTTTAGAGAGAATATTATTTTGTCAATTCAATCTTAACTAGCCTAGTTTTTAGGGTGATTTTAGCTCTATTATATGTCTACGTCTCGTGTAGATAGCCTAGTTATAGGGGCTCTAAGTCCCGTTTCGTGTCTCCACTATACAAGACCAATTCACTTTAGTGTCCAATATCAGAAAATATTTTTAGAGAGAATATTATTTTGTCAATTCAATCTTAACTAGCCTAGTTTTTAGGGTGATTTTAGCTCTATTATATGTTTACGTCTCGTGTAGATAGCCTAGTTATAGAGGTTCTAAATCCCGTTTCGTGTCTCCACCTTACAAGACCAATTCACTTTAGTGTCCAATCTCAGAAAATATTTTTAGAGAGAATATTATTTTGTCAATTCAATCTTAACTAGCCTAGTTTTTAGGGTGATTTTAGCTCTATTATATGTCTACGTCTCGTGTAGGTAGCCTAGTTATAGAGGCTCTAAATCCCGATTCGTGTCTCCACCGTACAAGACCAATTCACTTTAGTGTCCAATCTCAGAAAATATTTTTAGAGAAAATATTATTTTGTCAATTCAATCTTAACTAGCCTAGTTTTTAGGGGCAATTTTGCTCTGTTATATGTCTACGTCTCGTGTAGGTAGCCTAGTTATAAGAGGCTCTAAATCCCATTTCGTGTCTCCACTATACAAGACCAATTCACTTTAGTGTCCAACCTCAGAAAATATTTTTAGAGAGAATATTATTTTGTCAATTCAATCTTAACTAGCCTAGTTTTTAGGGTGATTTTAGCTCTATTATATGTCTACGTCTCGTGTAGATAGCCTAGTTATAAGAGGCTCTAAATCCCATTTCGTGTCTCCACTATACAAGACCAATTCACTTTAGTGTCCAACCTCAGAAAATATTTTTAGAGAGAATATTATTTTGTCAATTCAATCTTAACTAGTCTAGTATTTAGGGTGATTTTAGTTCTATTATATGTCTACGTCTCGTGTAGGTAGCCTAGTTATAGGGGCTCTAAATCCCGTTTCGTGTCTCCACTATACAAGACCAATTCACTTTAGTGTCCAATCTCAGAAAATATTTTTAGAGAGAATATTATTTTGTCAATTCAATCTTAACTAGCCTAGTTTTTAGGGTGATTTTAGCTCTATTATATGTCTACGTCTCGTGTAGGTAGCCTAGTTATAGAGGCTCTAAATCCCGTTTCGTGTCTCCACTATACAAGACCAATTCACTTTAGTGTCCAATCTCAGAAAATATTTTTAGAGAGAATATTATTTTGTCAATTCAATCTTAACTAGCCTAGTTTTTAGGGTGATTTTAGCTCTATTATATGTCTACGTCTCGTGTAGATAGCCTAGTTATAGGGGCTCTAAATCCCGTTTCGTGTCTCCACTATACAAGACCAATTCACTTTAGTGTCCAATCTCAGAAAATATTTTTAGAGAGAATATTATTTTGTCAATTCAATCTTAACTAGCCTAGTTTTTAGGGTGATTTTAGCTCTATTATATGTCTACGTCTCGTGTAGATAGCCTAGTTATAGAGGCTCTAAATCCCGTTTCGTGTCTCCACCTTACAAGACCAATTCACTTTAGTGTCCAATCTCAGAAAATATTTTTAGAGAGAATATTATTTTGTCAATTCAATCTTAACTAGCCTAGTTTTTAGGGTGATTTTAGCTCTATTATATGTCTACGTCTCGTGTAGATAGCCTAGTTATAGAGGCTCTAAATCCCGTTTCGTGTCTCCACCGTACAAGACCAATTCACTTTAGTGTCCAATCTCAGAAAATATTTTTAGAGAGAATATTATTTTGTCAATTCAATCTTAACTAGCCTAGTTTTTAGGGTGATTTTAGCTCTATTATATGTCTACGTCTCGTGTAGGTAGCCTAGTTATAGAGGCTCTAAATCCCATTTCGTGTCTCCACTATACAAGACCAATTCACTTTAGTGTCCAATCTCAGAAAATATTTTTAGAGAGAATATTATTTTGTCAATTCAATCTTAACTAGCCTAGTTTTTAGGGTGATTTTAGCTCTATTATATGTCTACGTCTCGTGTAGATAGCCTAGTTATAGAGGCTCTAAATCCCGTTTCGTGTCTCCACCGTACAAGACCAATTCACTTTAGTGTCCAATCTCAGAAAATATTTTTAGAGAGAATATTATTTTGTCAATTCAATCTTAACTAGCCTAGTTTTTAGGGGCATTTTAGCTGTATTATATGTCTACGTCTCGTGTAGGTAGCCTAGTTATAGAGGCTCTAAATCCCATTTCGTGTCTCCACTATACAAGACCAATTCACTTTAGTGTCCAATCTCAGAAAATATTTTTGAGAGAATATTATTTTGTCAATTCAATCTTAACTAGCCTAGTTTTTAGGGTGATTTTAGCTCTATTATATGTCTACGTCTCGTGTAGGTAGCCTAGTTATAGAGGCTCTAAATCCCGTTTCGTGTCTCCACCGTACAAGACCAATTCACTTTAGTGTCCAACCTCAGAAAATATTTTTAGAGAGAATATTATTTTGTCAATTCAATCTTAACTAGCCTAGTTTTTAGTGTGATTTTAGCTCTATTATATGTCTACGTCTCGTGTAGATAGCCTAGTTATAGGGCTCTAAATCCCGTTTCGTGTCTCCACTATACAAGACCAATTCACTTTAGTGTCCAATCTCAGAAAATATTTTTAGAGAGAATATTATTTTGTCAATTCAATCTTAACTAGCCTAGTTTTTAGGGTGATTTTAGCTCTATTATATGTCTACGTCTCGTGTAGATAGCCTAGTTATAGAGGCTCTAAATCCCGTTTCGTGTCTCCACCTTACAAGACCAATTCACTTTAGTGTCCAATCTCAGAAAATATTTTTAGAGAGAATATTATTTTGTCAATTCAATCTTAACTAGCCTAGTTTTTAGGGTGATTTTAGCTCTATTATATGTCTACGTCTCGTGTAGGTAGCCTAGTTATAGAGGCTCTAAATCCCGTTTCGTGTCTCCACAAGACCAATTCACTTTAGTGTCCAATCTCAGAAAATATTTTTAGAGAGAATATTATTTTGTCAATTCAATCTTAACTAGCCTAGTTTTTAGGGTGATTTTAGCTCTATTATATGTCTACGTCTCGTGTAGGTAGCCTAGTTATAGAGGCTCTAAATCCCGTTTCGTGTCTCCACTATACAAGACCAATTCACTTTAGTGTCCAATCTCAGAAAATATTTTTAGAGAGAATATTATTTTGTCAATTCAATCTTAACTAGCCTAGTTTTTAGGGTGATTTTAGCTCTATTATATGTCTACGTCTCGTGTAGATAGCCTAGTTATAGAGGCTCTAAATCCCATTTCGTGTCTCCACTATACAAGACCAATTCACTTTAGTGTCCAACCTCAGAAAATATTTTTAGAGAGAATATTATTTTGTCAATTCAATCTTAACTAGCCTAGTTTTTAGGGTGATTTTAGCTCTATTATATGTCTACGTCTCGTGTAGATAGCCTAGTTATAGAGGCTCTAAATCCCGTTTCGTGTCTCCACTATACAAGACCAATTCACTTTAGTGTCCAATCTCAGAAAATATTTTTAGAGAGAATATTATTTTGTCAATTCAATCTTAACTAGCCTAGTTTTTAGGGTGATTTTAGCTCTATTATATGTCTACGTCTCGTGTAGATAGCCTAGTTATAGAGGCTCTAAATCCCGTTTCGTGTCTCCACCTTACAAGACCAATTCACTTTAGTGTCCAATCTCAGAAAATATTTTTAGAGAGAATATTATTTTGTCAATTCAATCTTAACTAGCCTAGTTTTTAGGGTGATTTTAGCTCTATTATATGTCTACGTCTCGTGTAGATAGCCTAGTTATAGAGGTTCTAAATCCCGTTTCGTGTCTCCACCGTACAAGACCAATTCACTTTAGTGTCCAATCTCAGAAAATATTTTTAGAGAGAATATTATTTTGTCAATTCAATCTTAACTAGCCTAGTTTTTAGGGTGATTTTAGCTCTATTATATGTCTACGTCTCGTGTAGATAGCCTAGTTATAGGGGCTCTAAATCCCGTTTCGTGTCTCCACCGTACAAGACCAATTCACTTTAGTGTCCAATCTCAGAAAATATTTTTAGAGAGAATATTATTTTGTCAATTCAATCTTAACTAGCCTAGTTTTTAGGGTGATTTTAGCTCTATTATATGTCTACGTCTCGTGTAGGTAGCCTAGTTATAGAGGCTCTAAATCCCGTTTCGTGTCTCCACTATACAAGACCAATTCACTTTAGTGTCCAATCTCAGAAAATATTTTTTGAGAGAATATTATTTTGTCAATTCAATCTTAACTAGCCTAGTTTTTAGGGTGATTTTAGCTCTATTATATGTCTACGTCTCGTGTAGGTAGCCTAGTTATAGAGGCTCTAAATCCCGTTTCGTGTCTCCACCGTACAAGACCAATTCACTTTAGTGTCCAATCTCAGAAAATATTTTAGAGAGAATATTATTTTGTCAATTCAATCTTAACTAGCCTAGTTTTTAGGGTGATTTTAGCTCTATTATATGTCTACGTCTCGTGTAGATAGCCTAGTTATAGAGGCTCTAAATCCCGTTTCGTGTCTCCACCGTACAAGACCAATTCACTTTAGTGTCCAATCTCAGAAAATATTTTTAGAGAGAATATTATTTTGTCAATTCAATCTTAACTAGCCTAGTTTTTAGGGTGATTTTAGCTCTATTATATGTCTACGTCTCGTGTAGATAGCCTAGTTATAGAGGCTCTAAATCCCGTTTCGTGTCTCCACCGTACAAGACCAATTCACTTTAGTGTCCAATCTCAGAAAATATTTTTAGAGAGAATATTATTTTGTCAATTCAATCTTAACTAGCCTAGTTTTTAGGGTGATTTTAGCTCTATTATATGTCTACGTCTCGTGTAGGTAGCCTAGTTATAGAGGCTCTAAATCCCGTTTCGTGTCTCCACCGTACAAGACCAATTCACTTTAGTGTCCAATCTCAGAAAATATTTTTAGAGAGAATATTATTTTGTCAATTCAATCTTAACTAGCCTAGTTTTTAGGGGCATTTTAGCTCTATTATATGTCTACGTCTCGTGTAGGTAGCCTAGTTATAGAGGCTCTAAATCCCATTTCGTGTCTCCACTATACAAGACCAATTCACTTTAGTGTCCAATCTCAGAAAATATTTTTAGAGAGAATATTATTTTGTCAATTCAATCTTAACTAGCCTAGTTTTTAGGGTGATTTTAGCTCTATTATATGTCTACGTCTCGTGTAGATAGCCTAGTTATAGAGGCTCTAAATCCCGTTTCGTGTCTCCACTATACAAGACCAATTCACTTTAGTGTCCAATCTCAGAAAATATTTTAGAGAGAATATTATTTTGTCAATTCAATCTTAACTAGCCTAGTTTTTAGGGTGATTTTAGCTCTATTATATGTCTACGTCTCGTGTAGATAGCCTAGTTATAGAGGCTCTAAATCCCGTTTCGTGTCTCCACCGTACAAGACCAATTCACTTTAGTGTCCAATCTCAGAAAATATTTTTAGAGAGAATATTATTTTGTCAATTCAATCTTAACTAGCCTAGTTTTTAGGGTGATTTTAGCTCTATTATATGTCTACGTCTCGTGTAGGTAGCCTAGTTATAGAGGCTCTAAATCCCGTTTCGTGTCTCCACTATACAAGACCAATTCACTTTAGTGTCCAATCTCAGAAAATATTTTTAGAGAGAATATTATTTTGTCAATTCAATCTTAACTAGCCTAGTTTTTAGGGTGATTTTAGCTCTATTATATGTCTACGTCTCGTGTAGATAGCCTAGTTATAGAGGCTCTAAATCCCGTTTCGTGTCTCCACTATACAAGACCAATTCACTTTAGTGTCCAATCTCAGAAAATATTTTTAGAGAGAATATTATTTTGTCAATTCAATCTTAACTAGCCTAGTTTTTAGGGTGATTTTAGCTCTATTATATGTCTACGTCTCGTGTAGATAGCCTAGTTATAGGGCTCTAAATCCCGTTTCGTGTCTCCACTATACAAGACCAATTCACTTTAGTGTCCAATCTCAGAAAATATTTTTAGAGAGAATATTATTTTGTCAATTCAATCTTAACTAGCCTAGTTTTTAGGGTGATTTTAGCTCTATTATATGTCTACGTCTCGTGTAGATAGCCTAGTTATAGAGGCTCTAAATCCCGTTTCGTGTCTCCACCGTACAAGACCAATTCACTTTAGTGTCCAATCTCAGAAAATATTTTTAGAGAGAATATTATTTTGTCAATTCAATCTTAACTAGCCTAGTTTTTAGGGTGATTTTAGCTCTATTATATGTCTACGTCTCGTGTAGCCTAGTTATAGAGGCTCTAAATCCCGTTTCGTGTCTCCACCGTACAAGACCAATTCACTTTAGTGTCCAATCTCAGAAAATATTTTTAGAGAGAATATTATTTTGTCAATTCAATCTTAACTAGCCTAGTTTTTAGGGGCAATTTAGCTCTATTATATGTCTACGTCTCGTGTAGGTAGCCTAGTTATAGAGGCTCTAAATCCCATTTCGTGTCTCCACTATACAAGACCAATTCACTTTAGTGTCCAATCTCAGAAAATATTTTTAGAGAGAATATTATTTTGTCAATTCAATCTTAACTAGCCTAGTTTTTAGGGTGATTTTAGCTCTATTATATGTCTACGTCTCGTGTAGATAGCCTAGTTATAGGGGCTCTAAATCCCGTTTCGTGTCTCCACCGTACAAGACCAATTCACTTTAGTGTCCAATCTCAGAAAATATTTTTAGAGAGAATATTATTTTGTCAATTCAATCTTAACTAGCCTAGTTTTTAGGGTGATTTTAGCTCTATTATATGTCTACGTCTCGTGTAGGTAGCCTAGTTATAGAGGCTCTAAATCCCATTTCGTGTCTCCACTATACAAGACCAATTCACTTTAGTGTCCAATCTCAGAAAATATTTTTAGAGAGAATATTATTTTGTCAATTCAATCTTAACTAGCCTAGTTTTTAGGGTGATTTTAGCTCTATTATATCTACGTCTCGTGTAGATAGCCTAGTTATAGAGGCTCTAAATCCCGTTTCGTGTCTCCACCGTACAAGACCAATTCACTTTAGTGTCCAATCTCAGAAAATATTTTTAGAGAGAATATTATTTTGTCAATTCAATCTTAACTAGCCTAGTTTTTAGGGTGATTTTAGCTCTATTATATGTCTACGTCTCGTGTAGATAGCCTAGTTATAGGGGCTCTAAATCCCGTTTCGTGTCTCCACTATACAAGACCAATTCACTTTAGTGTCCAATCTCAGAAAATATTTTTAGAGAGAATATTATTTTGTCAATTCAATCTTAACTAGCCTAGTTTTTAGGGTGATTTTAGCTCTATTATATGTCTACGTCTCGTGTAGGTAGCCTAGTTATAGAGGCTCTAAATCCCGTTTCGTGTCTCCACTATACAAGACCAATTCACTTTAGTGTCCAATCTCAGAAAATATTTTTAGAGAGAATATTATTTTGTCAATTCAATCTTAACTAGCCTAGTTTTTAGGGTGATTTTAGCTCAGTTATATATATCTACGTCTCGTGTAGGTAGCCTAGTTATAGAGGCTCTAAATCCCATTTCGTGTCTCCACCGTACAAGACCAATTCACTTTAGTGTCCAATCTCAGAAAATATTTTTAGAGAGAATATTATTTTGTCAATTCAATCTTAACTAGCCTAGTTTTTAGGGACATTTTAGCTCTATTATATGTCTACGTCTCGTGTAGATAGCCTAGTTATAGAGGCTCTAAATCCCATTTCGTGTCTCCACCGTACAAGACCAATTCACTTTAGTGTCCAATCTCAGAAAATATTTTTAGAGAATATTATTTTGTCAATTCAATCTTAACTAGCCTAGTTTTTAGGGACATTTTAGCTCTATTATATGTCTACGTCTCGTGTAGATAGCCTAGTTATAGGGGCTCTAAATCCCGTTTCGTGTCTCCACCGTACAAGACCAATTCACTTTAGTGTCCAATCTCAGAAAATATTTTATTCAATTCAATCTTAACTAGCCTAGTTTTTAGGGTGATTTTAGCTCTATTATATGTCTACGTCTCGTGTAGGTAGCCTAGTTATAGAGGCTCTAAATCCCGTTTCGTGTCTCCACCGTACAAGACCAATTCACTTTAGTGTCCAATCTCAGAAAATATTTTTAGAGAAAATATTATTTTGTCAATTCAATCTTAACTAGCCTAGTTTTTAGGGTGATTTTAGCTCTATTATATGTCTACGTCTCGTGTAGGTAGCCTAGTTATAGAGGCTCTAAATCCCATTTCGTGTCTCCACTATACAAGACCAATTCACTTTAGTGTCCAATCTCAGAAAATATTTTTAGAGAGAATATTATTTTGTCAATTCAATCTTAACTAGCCTAGTTTTTAGGGTGATTTTAGCTCTATTATATGTCTACGTCTCGTGTAGATAGCCTAGTTATAGGGGCTCTAAATCCCGTTTCGTGTCTCCACTATACAAGACCAATTCACTTTAGTGTCCAATCTCAGAAAATATTTTTAGAGAGAATATTATTTTGTCAATTCAATCTTAACTAGCCTAGTTTTTAGGGTGATTTTAGCTCTATTATATGTCTACGTCTCGTGTAGATAGCCTAGTTATAGAGGCTCTAAATCCCGTTTCGTGTCTCCACTCTACAAGACCAATTCACTTTAGTGTCCAATCTCAGAAAATATTTTTAGAGAGAATATTATTTTGTCAATTCAATCTTAACTAGCCTAGTTTTAGGGTGATTTTAGCTCTATTATATGTCTACGTCTCGTGTAGATAGCCTAGTTATAGGGGCTCTAAATCCCGTTTCGTGTCTCCACTATACAAGACCAATTCACTTTAGTGTCCAATCTCAGAAAATATTTTTAGAGAGAATATTATTTTGTCAATTCAATCTTAACTAGCCTAGTTTTTAGGGTGATTTTAGCTCTATTATATGTCTACGTCTCGTGTAGATAGCCTAGTTATAGAGGCTCTAAATCCCGTTTCGTGTCTCCACTATACAAGACCAATTCACTTTAGTGTCCAATCTCAGAAAATATTTTTAGAGAGAATATTATTTTGTCAATTCAATCTTAACTAGCCTAGTTTTTAGGGTGATTTTAGCTCTATTATATGTCTACGTCTCGTGTAGATAGCCTAGTTATAGAGGCTCTAAATCCCGTTTCGTGTCTCCACCGTACAAAACCAATTCACTTTAGTGTCCAATCTCAGAAAATATTTTTAGAGAGAATATTATTTTGTCAATTCAATCTTAACTAGCCTAGTTTTTAGGGTGATTTTAGCTCTATTATATGTCTACGTCTCGTGTAGATAGCCTAGTTATAGGGCTCTAAATCCCGTTTCGTGTCTCCACCGTACAAGACCAATTCACTTTAGTGTCCATCTCAGAAAATATTTTTAGAGAGAATATTATTTTGTCAATTCAATCTTAACTAGCCTAGTTTTTAGGGGCATTTTAGTTGTATTATATGTCTACGTCTCGTGTAGGTAGCCTAGTTATAGAGGCTCTAAATCCCATTTCGTGTCTCCACTATACAAGACCAATTCACTTTAGTGTCCAATCTCAGAAAATATTTTAGAGAGAATATTATTTTGTCAATTCAATCTTAACTAGCCTAGTTTTTAGGGTGATTTTAGCTCTATTATATGTCTACGTCTCGTGTAGATAGCCTAGTTATAGGGGCTCTAAATCCCGTTTCATGTCTCCACTATACAAGACCAATTCACTTTAGTGTCCAATCTCAGAAAATATTTTTAGAGAGAATATTATTTTGTCAATTCAATCTTAACTTGCCTAGTTTTTAGGGTGATTTTAGCTCTATTATATGTTTACGTCTCGTGTAGATAGCCTAGTTATAGAGGCTCTAAATCCCGTTTCGTGTCTCCACCATACAAGACCAATTCACTTTAGTGTCCAATCTCAGAAAATATTTTAGAGAGAATATTATTTTGTCAATTCAATCTTAACTAGCCTAGTTTTTAGGGTGATTTTAGCTCTATTATATGTCTACGTCTCGTGTAGGTAGCCTAGTTATAGGGGCTCTAAATCCCGTTTCGTGTCTCCACTATACAAGACCAATTCACTTTAGTGTCCAATCTCAGAAAATATTTTTAGAGAGAATATTATTTTGTCAATTCAATCTTAACTAGCCTAGTTTTTAGGGTGATTTTAGCTCTATTATATGTCTACGTCTCGTGTAGATAGCCTAGTTATAGGGGCTCTAAATCCCGTTTCGTGTCTCCACTATACAAGACCAATTCACTTTAGTGTCCAATCTCAGAAAATATTTTTAGAGAGAATATTATTTTGTCAATTCAATCTTAACTAGCCTAGTTTTTAGGGTGATTTTAGGTCTATTATATGCTTACGTCTCGTGTAGATAGCCTAGTTATAGAGGCTCTAAATCCCGTTTCGTGTCTCCACCGTACAAGACCAATTCACTTTAGTGTCCAATCTCAGAAAATATTTTTAGAGAGAATATTATTTTGTCAATTCAATCTTAACTAGCCTAGTTTTTAGGGTGATTTTAGCTCTATTATATGTCTACGTCTCGTGAAGATAGCCTAGTTATAGGGGCTCTAAATCCCGTTTCGTGTCTCCACCGTACAAGACCAATTCACTTTTGTGTCCAATCTCAGAAAATATTTTTAGAGATAATATTATTTTGTCAATTCAATCTTAACTAGCCTAGTTTTTAGGGGCATTTTAGTTGTATTATATGTCTACGTCTCGTGTAGGTAGCCTAGTTATAGAGGCTCTAAATCCCATTTCGTGTCTCCACTATACAAGACCAATTCACTTTAGTGTCCAATCTCAGAATATATTTTTTGAGAGAAAATTATTTTGTCAATTCAGTCTTAACCTGCCTAGTTTTTAGGGTGATTTTAGCTCAGTTATATATATCTACGTCTCGTGTAGGTAGCCTAGTTATAGAGGCTCTAAATCCCATTTCGTGTCTCCACCGTACAAGACCAATTCACTTTAGTGTCCAATCTCAGAAAATATTATTTGAGAGAATATTATTTTGTCAATTCAATATTAACTAGCCTAGTTTTTAGGGACATTTTAGCTCTATTATATGTCTACGTCTCGTGTAGATAGCCTAGTTATAGGGGCTCTAAATCCCGTTTCCTGTCTCCACCGTACAAGACCAATTCACTTTAGTGTCCCATCTCAGAAAATATTTTTAGAGAGAATATTATTTTGTCAATTCAATCTTAACTAGCCTAGTTTTTAGGGGCATTTTAGTTGTATTATATGTCTACGTCTCGTGTTCAGCTAGATCTGTGCCAAGATTATGTTTGAATGTACATTGCTATCACACACAAACGTCCGAGAGAGTATGATGGACGAAGATTCAGTGAATGGGCGGGAAATGAGGGTTATCACCAACTGGTGTATGAACATCAACCCCTTCCTTTACACAATTGATTCGGACCAGGTCTGAATATAACCACGAAGACATCATATTTATTGGAAATCCAGCTTCAACGGGCAAACAACTCACCAATGGATGTTGTAGAATGAAGGACGAAAATAAACAAAATATTACAAAATAATTGTTTTATATCCTGTAATGAAATAAAAATATCAGCTAATCTGAGAAGATATGCATTTTATCAAGTAAGATTCTATTTTTTTAGGGCCCGTCTAGGGCCCGTATTAGCTAGTCTAGTTTTAGGGGCTCTGAATCCCGTTTTTCGTGTTAGGGGGTTTTATGAGCCCCGTCAAGTCAATCTTAACTGGCCTAGTTTTCAGGGGGATTCAGGAACGGCGACCTGCCCATCATCGCCATAGCTTCCACAGGGTCCCACCGATATAGGGGGAAAAATCTTTTTTAGGATGTAAAATGAAACATAAACATTAAACTTATATTTTGTATATTCACAAACGAGGAGAGATACACACGGACAGGTGACAGCCGTCGCCATCAAACACAATTAAACTTTCATGTTAGACGTAGTTTACTCTCACCAGGGACAAGCCAATCTGACATGTAGACGTAGACCAGGTAGTCTGGGGAGAATTGCCCATATTGTCTGAGAGCCGAATATTTGCAATTCCCCTCACATCAGCTGGTCAAGCCAATTTTACATGAAGACGTAGATTGTGGTAGGCATGTAGACGTCGATTGTTGTGCTGTCTCTCTCACCAGGTAGGCTGAGGAAAGTGGCATATTACCTGAGAGTCTCCAATATCACAACTTCCCTCAAACCCAGCTGGGAGGTGGGTTTTCAAGTTATCACACACGTATACTGTACATCCACTATCTCACTCACTGGTATATTATTGTACATAAAGTCTTCATTTTCTATACCTTAGCTTCAAGTTCTGGTCAAGCCAATCCTTAACTCACCATAGACTCCAGGGTCCCACCAACTATCTCACACATACACACTCTGGTATACTGTATATAGATAAAGTGTAGGTCCCCATTGTATGTCTTCATCATCTTATATTCACAAACTCAGGAACGGCGGACAGCATCGTCCCACCAACTATCTCACACATCGGGTAGACTGTACATAGATGTCTTTGTCATCTTATATTCACAAACTCAGGACAGCGTCGGATCCCACCTAGTGAAGTTATTTTTTTTAGCTCGCCCATAACTTCCACACTTACACTGGTATACACACGGACAGGTAACAGCCGTCACCATCAAACAAAATTAGACTTATATTTTTCCTGTAATCTACTCTCACCGGGTGTCCCACCAACCAACTATCTCACACACGTAGAGTCTCTTCCCCATTGTGTATCTTCGTCATCTTATATTCACAAACTCAGGAACGGCGAAGATACTCACGAACAGCGTCGGGTCCCACCAACATACATCAATCATCAAGTTCTGGTTAAGCCCATCTAACATGTAGCTCTCACCAGGTGGCAGGCTGAGGGAAAGTGCAATATTACCTGAGAGCCGAACGTAGAGTCTCTTCCCCATTATGTGTCTTCGTCATCTTATATATTCACAAACTTAGGAACGGCGAAGATACTCACGGACAGCGTCGGGTCCCACCGACTACATCAATCATCAAGTTCTGGTTAAGCCCATCTTAAGATGTAGATTGTGCTCTCACCAGGTGGCAGGCTGAGGGAAAGCGCAATATTACCTGAGAGCCGAATATTTCAGTTTCCCCCAGACCCATCTGGGGAGGAGGGTTTTCACCTACTTTCACACACACACACATATATACAGTAATCAATTAGTTCTAGTAAAGTTAATCTTAGCTCACCATAACTTTCAGGGTCCCACCAACTATCTCACACACGTATATTATACATTGACTATCTCACACCCTGAGTCTTCCCCATTGTGTGTCTCATCTTATATTCACAAACTCAGGAACGGCGAAGATATACATGGACCGCGTCGCCATATTTTCCAACAGGGTCCCACACGTACACTTTTACATCGAACAGGGTCCCACCTATTTTTCTCAACACCACACGTACACTTTTACATCGAACAGGGCCCCACCGCCAACAATACACATATACTTGGTTAAGTCAATCTTACATGTAGACTTAGATTGAGCTCTCACCAGGTAGGCTAGGGTAACTCATAATATTGTCTGAGAGCCGAATATTAAAAGTTTCCCTCAGACCCAGCTGGGGAGGCGGGTTTTCAAGTTACAACCTACTTTCTCACACACGTATACTATACATCTCACACACTCGCCAACACATATACTTGGTTAGACGTAGATTGTGCTCTCACCAGGTAGGCTGGGGTAACTTGGTAATATTGTCTGAGCCGAATATTAAAAGTTTCCCTCAGACCCAGCTGGGGAGGCGAGTTACAACCGACTTTCTCACACACATATACTGTACACATCTATCTCACACACTCGCCAACACTACACTTATACTTGGTTAAGTCAATCTTACATGTAGACGTAGATTGTTCTCTCACCAGGTAGGCTGGGGCAGCCAGAAATATTGTCTAAGAGCCGAATATTGCAAGCTTCCCTCAGACCTAGCTGGGGAGATAGCTTCCACAGAGTTCCACCAATTATCTCACGCGCATATATTGTACATAGATAAAGTTCTGGTCCAGGGTTACCATATTTTTTCCAACAGGGCCCCACCAACTTTTTCTCAACACCACACGTATACTTGTACATCGAACAGGGTCCCACCGACTTTTTTTCTCAACACCACACACGTATACTTGTACATTAATCAAGTTCTGGTTAAGCCAATCTAACATATGCGTAGATTGTGCTCTCACCAGGTAGGCTGGGGAAAACAACATATTACCCGAGTGCCGAATATTGTAGCTTCCCTAAGACCGAGCTGGGGAGGCGGGTTTTTCTGCATCATGTTATGTCTTAGATATCCTCATCTGGTCAAGCCAATCTTAGCTCACCATAGGGTCCCACCGAGACACGTACATAGATAACAGTTCTAGTCGGCAAGTATTTAAACCCAATTGTGTGTCTTCATACATTTTATGTCTTAGCTAGCCTAATAATTTTAGGGGGCTCTGAATCCCGTTTAAAAAATATATTAATCTTTATGTCTTAGCTAGCCTCATCGTTCATGTTCTGGTCAACCCCATCATAGCTTCCACCAATTATCTCACGCGCGTATATTGTACATAGATAAAGTTCTGGTCCAGCGTTACCATATTTTTTCCAATCATGATATGTCTTAGATATCCTCATCTTGTCAAGCCAATCTTAGCTCACCATAGGGTCCCACCGAGACACGTACATAGATAAAAGTTTTAGTCGTCAAGTATTTAAACCCAATTGTGTGTCTTCATACATTTTATGTCTTAGCTAGCCTAATAATTTTAGGGGGCTCTGAATCCCATTTAAAAAATATATTAATCTTTATGTCTTAGCTAGCCTCATCGTTCATGTTCTGGTCAAGCCCATCATAGCTTCCACCAATTATCTCACGCGCATATATTGTACATAGATAAAGTTCTGGTCCAGGGTTACCATATTTTTTTCCAACAGGGCCCCACCAACTTTTTCTCAACACCACACATATACTTGTACATCGAACAGGGTCCCACCGACTTTTTTTCTCAACACCACACACGTATACTTGTACATTAATCAAGTTCTGGTTAAGCCAATCTAACATATGCGTAGATTGTGCTCTCACCAGGTAGGCTGGGGAAAGCTAAATATTGCCCGAGTGCCGAATATTGTAGCTTCCCTAAGACCGAGCTGGGGAGGCGGGTTTTTCTGCATCATGTTATGTCTTAGATATCCTCATCTGGTCAAGCCAATCTTAGCTCACCATAGGGTCCCACCGAGACACGTACATAGATAACAGTTCTAGTCGGCAAGTATTTAAACCCAATTGTGTGTCTTCATACATTTTATGTCTTAGCTAGCCTAATAATTTTAGGGGGCTCTGAATCCCGTTTAAAAAATATATTAATCTTTATGTCTTAGCTAGCCTCATCGTTCATGTTCTGGTCAACCCCATCATAGCTTCCACCAATTATCTCACGCGCGTATATTGTACATAGATAAAGTTCTGGTCCAGCGTTACCATATTTTTTCCAATCATGTTATGTCTTAGATATCCTCATCTTGTCAAGCCAATCTTAGCTCACCATAGGGTCCCACCGAGACACGTACATAGATAAAAGTTTTAGTCGTCAAGTATTTAAACCCAATTGTGTGTCTTCATACATTTTATGTCTTAGCTAGCCTAATAATTTTAGGGGGCTCTGAATCCCATTTAAAAAATATATTAATCTTTATGTCTTAGCTAGCCTCATCGTTCATGTTCTGGTCAAGCCCATCATAGCTTCCACCAATTATCTCACGCGCATATATTGTACATAGATAAAGTTCTGGTCCAGGGTTACCATATTTTTTCCAACAGGGCCCCACCAACTTTTTCTCAACACCACACATATACTTGTACATCGAACAGGGTCCCACCGACTTTTTTTCTCAACACCACACACGTATACTTGTACATTAATCAAGTTCTGGTTAAGCCAATCTAACATATGCGTAGATTGTGCTCTCACCAGGTAGGCTGGGGAAAGCTAAATATTGCCCGAGTGCCGAATATTGTAGCTTCCCTAAGACCGAGCTGGGGAGGCGGGTTTTTCTGCATCATGTTATGTCTTAGATATCCTCATCTGGTCAAGCCAATCTTAGCTCACCATAGGGTCCCACCGAGACACGTACATAGATAACAGTTCTAGTCGGCAAGTAGTTAAACCCAATTGTGTGTCTTCATACATTTTATGTCTTAGCTAGCCTAATAATTTTAGGGGGCACTGAATCCCGTTTAAAAAATATATTAGGATGTAAATGAAACACAAAAATTTAATTTGTATATATATATATAAATTCATAAACTGAGGTGCGGCGAAGATACACACATGGATAGGTAACAGCCGTCGCCATAAAAACAAATTCCAGTTTAAAAATCATCAGCCTTGGTCGGCAACTGGTCACTCCACTAAACTGGCTCGGTTGTCCTTGGGGGGCATTCTGTATATGACCACCCTCGTAAAGGGAGTAAGGCGTCCGGCTATTCAAAAAACTTATGAATAGAGATATATAAGACTTTTTCTCAACACCACACACGTATACTTGTACATTAATCAAGTTCTGGTTAAGCCAATCTAACATATGCGTAGATTGTGCTCTCACCAGGTAGGCTGGGGAAAGCTAAATATTGCCCGAGTGCCGAATATTGTAGCTTCCCTAAGACCGAGCTGGGGAGGCGGGTTTTTCTGCATCATGTTATGTCTTAGATATCCTCATCTGGTCAAGCCAATCTTAGCTCACCATAGGGTCCCACCGAGACACGTACATTGATAACAGTTCTAGTCGTCAAGTATTTAAACCCAATTGTGTGTCGTCATACATTTTATGTCTTAGCTAGCCTAATAATTTTAGGGGGCTCTGAATCCCATTTAAAAAATATATTAGGATGTAAATGAAACAAAAATTAAATTTGTATATATATATATATAAATTCATAAACTGAGGTGCGGCGAAGATACACACATGTAACAGCCGTCGCCATAAAAACAAATTCCAGTTTAAAAATCATCAGCCTTGGTCGGCAACTGGTCACTCCACTAAACTGGCTCGGTTGTCCCTGGGGGGCATTCTGTATATGACCACCCTCGTAAAGGGAGTAAGGCGTCCGGCTATTAAAAAAACTTAGGAATAGAGATATATAAGATTATATTTGTTTAGGAAAGGCGAAGAACAAACTCAAGACGGCGAAGATACATGGACAGCCATCGCCATAGCTTCCACAGGGTCCCACCAACTATCTCTCACACACGTACAAACTCAAGACGGTGGATGGGTTGGCGGACACAAATTTTGAAGCTCCAGTATATGGGCAATTAATTCATGGAATATCGAGTGCATATGGGGCTCGCAAGAAGAGTAGTGAAGTGTTAAGGAAGAAATGAATATGACCAAAACAAGTTTTGAGAGTGCAGTTGTAGGGGTCAGGAGAGTGTCATGAGGGAGGCCATGGACTAATAAGGGATAGGGGTGTATAGAGACTCATATGAATGATAATGGAGTGAGAAAAATTAGGGATATGAAGGTCATGATTGATGAAAATAATGGAAAGTTGGGTGAGGAGGAGTGAGGGACGGAAAAATGAGGAAGTGGTTTATGAGAGTAGAAGGGATCAGGAGGGAAGGAAATGTGATGAGAGTTGTGACGGACGGGGTGGAGGTAGGAGACAAAGAGGCAGACCCAGTAGCGCTAACGGGGGAGTAGGCTACGGACTGGAGGAGTGGGATGGTATAATTACTGAAGGGATGGTGGATTATGTTTAGTAATGTGGATATGTTTACCCAGGACAAGAAAAAGAGAACTGATATTAGGTTGCAGGATGAAGAGGAAAAAACCCTTTATTATAGCCCTACAGGAAGTAAGACCCAAAATGCTAGAAACAAGGAGGGGGTGAAGGAGAGAGGGAGAGAGATATGTGAAGGATAATCCAAAAATATTGCATTCAGGAAAAGTTAACAAGAAGAGTAGGGATCCCAGAGCTGGTAGGAGGGGGGTAGAGCGGAGACTAATAAGGAGAAAGCAGAGGTGCTGGGAAATACTTGAAACCTTTAAATTAGTTACTTTAACCTCTGCAGTTGTCTTTGAGTTAGCTGTGGGCAGAAAACTAATTTTGAGAAGTAATTATAAGAGTGAGAGAACTCAATTTATTTTTGCTAAATTGGCAATCTCTGCGCCCTATGGTCGTGCAGTGTTAAGATAGTGTCAGGAAAGTACGCGCCCTATGGTCGTGCAGTGTTAACCCTCTCACATCCTGACGCGATTTTTGAGCCTATTAGGGATACTTTAAAGCCTTTGTTACCGTCAGGGGTATCTATAAACCTTTAGTTTGTTTACTTCAACCTCTGCAGTTGTCTTTGAGTTAGCTGTGGGCAGAAAACTAATTTTGAGAGGTAATTATAAGAGTGAGAGAACTCAATTTATTTTTGCTAATTTGGCAATCTCTGCACCCTATGGTCGTGCAGTGTTAAGATAGTGTCAGGAAAGTACGCGCCCTATGGTCGTGCAGTGTTAACCCTCTCACATCCTGACGGATTTTTTAGCCTATTAGGGATACTTTAAAGCCTTTGTTACCGTCAGGGGTATCTATAAACCTTTAGTTTGTTTACTTCAACCTCTGCAGTTGTCTTTGAGTTAGCTGTGGGCAGAAAACTAATTTTGGAGAGGTAATTATAACAGTGAGAGTAATCTATTGCTTATGGCTAATCTGGCAACCTCTGCGTCCTATGGTCGTGAGAGGGTTAAGATAGTGTCAGGAAAGTACGATGAGGATGTTGTGTGATGCGGGAGGGAGAGGACACTCTGAAAGAAAATTTTACAAAGAAAGAAATAGGCTTAAAGAACTCATTTTGTGATAGAGTGGAACGCACTGTCCCAGTATGTAGTCGATTCCGAATCAATAAGGGAGTTTGAATAAAGCATGGGGAAGACAAGATTTGAAGTTTGATTATAAAACAAAAAATACATAATAGTAAAAATGTTGCGTCTGCTACCGCCGCCAACACCGTGAACGACCGCAGCAGTGCTAGTACTGGATACACAGGCATAGTTTTGCCTTTTTCCAGAGGATCTACTGTATCAGCCATAGCTTCCACAGAGTCCCACCAACTAGATTATTTCATTCAATAAAGTCCTGGTCAAGAATTCTCGTACCAGTGACGTTTTCTCATCACACAAAAATTAAACTTATATATATATATTCATAAACTGAGGTACGGCAAAAATACAACAGCCGTCGCCATAAAAACAAATTCCAGTTTTAAAATCATTAGCCTTGGTCGGCAACTGGTCACTCCACTAAACTGGCTTCGGGTTGTCCCGCTCACAGGGAATAGGTCCGTTTGGTGGGGGGGGGACCATTCTATGTATGGCCACCCTCAGGCGTCCGGCAATAAATAGATTATTATTATTATATTCAAATCCGGCAATATATAAGATAGATTATATTTTTTATAAAGGCGAAGAACAAACTCAAGACGGCGAAAATACATGGACAGGTAACAGCCATCTCCATAGCTTCCACAGGGTCCCACCAACTATTTCACACACACACACACACACAAACTCAAGACGGCGAAGATATATGGATAGGTTGGCGAACGCAAGTTTTGAGGCTCCGGTATATGGACAATTAATTCACGGAATATCGAGTGTATACGGGGCTAGCAAGAAGATTAGTGAAGAAATGAATATGACCAAAACAAAATGTTTTGAGAGTGTGCAGTCATGAAGAACAAGGAGAGTGTCGTGAGGGAGGCCATGGACATAGGGGTGTAATCTTATATAGAGACGATAATGCGAGTGAGAAAAATGAGGGATATGGAGGTCATGATGATGAAAATAATGGAAAGTTGGGTGAGGAGGTGTGAGGGACGGCAAAGTGAGGAAGTGGTTTATAAGAGTAGAAGGGAGGGGGCCACCACTCGAGATCTAGAAGATATATAAGTAAAAGGAACAGTCAGCGTAAACTATGGGGTATGGCAGAGATCGCTCAGTCCTCACAGCCCATCACCGCACGACTAGAACCCAATCCTCTCAGCATCAGCTAGGAAAGGCCCTAGAAAGCCTTCTTTGGCGGGGGGATAGCTCCCCTATTTCAACTCCTTTCGGGGTTGGGCACCCGCCTGTGTGGCCTATATGGGACCACTGCTGTTCGTTATACAACAACTTGCCTCAAGTTATGAAAGTGAGGTATACCTGTATGCGGATAACAAGCTGTATAGAAGATATGGGTTTGCTTCGGCATGGTCTGAGCATTAGTAAATGCCTTTTCATCCAAAACAAATGTAAGTACATGCGGATTGGGACCATAGACAAGGTAGGATACGGTATATATGCAGCGATGGAGGAAGTGAATGGAGAAAAGGATATAGGAGTAGTTATAGACAATAAGTTAAATTACAATAAGTTAAAATTCTCAGAACATTTAGCGGAAAAGATAAACAAAGCCAATACAGGAATCTCTATACAGCGCGCACCTGGAATATGCCAACCAGGTGTGGGCTCCAAGGATATAGGTGTAGTGGAGAAAGTTGGTACCAACGTTGAAGAACGCGGGCTATGAGCAGAGGTTGAGGACACTGGGGCTTCCGACACTGGCATATAGGAGAAAGAGAGAGAGACCTTTTATTAACCCTCTCACATTCTTAACGCAATTTTGAGCCTATTAGGGATACTTTAAAGCCTTTGTTACAGTATTTAGAAACCTTTAGTTTAGTTACTTTAACTTGTCTTTGAGTTAGCTGTGGGCAGAAAACTAATTTTAGAGAGGTAATTATAAGAGTGAGAGAACTCTATTTCTTATTGCTAATCTGGCAACCTCTACGTCCTATGGTCGTGCGAGATAGTGTACGATGAGGATATGTGTGATGCGGAAGGGAGAGGACACTCTGAAAGAAAATTTACAAAGAAAGAAATAGGATTGAGAAGGCAAAGAACTAATTTTGTAATAGAGTGGTAAATGAGTTGGAAGGCACTCTCCCAGTATGTAGTCGATTCCGAATCAATAAGTGAGTTTGAATAAAGCATTGGGGAAGATAAGATTTGAAGTTTGATAAAACAAAAAATACAGAATAGTAAAAATGTTGCGTCTGCTGTTACCGCCGCCAACACCGTGAACGACCACAACTGGATACATGTTCGCCTTTTTCCAGAGGATCTACTGTAACAGCCATAGCTTCCATCGACATATATTATTTCACACACACACACACAATAAAGTCCTGGTCAAGAATTCTAGTGCCAGTGATGTTTTCTCATCTTTACATACAAGGAAGACTCAAGACGGCGAAGATACAGGGTCCCACTATCTCACACACATATACACACCACAATCAAGAATTCTAGTACCACCACCGTTTTCTCATCTTTGCATAAAAGTCTTCTTTTCTCCTCATTGAATACAATTCCACAAATTCAGGCCTCCATATTCTTGTATAACGAAGGGTGACCACCGCCACCCCCCTTCCACTACTACTACTAGTACGGCATCCAAATCCACCACCAACATACTGACAGGTGCTCAGCTTTTCTACGGACAAAAACAAATCATAAATCAATCACAGGGTCTCACCCTCAAGTTCTGGTCAAGAATTCTAGTGCCACCCTCTCTCACCACCGTTTTCTCATCTTTGCATACAAGTCTTTTCTTTTTCTCCTCATTGAAAAAAATTCCACAAATTCAGACCTCCATGTTCCTCGTATAACGAAGGGTGGTCACCGCCACCACTACTACTACTACTACCGCATCCACATCCAACATACTGACAGGGGGGGTGTGATGTGCTCAGCATCCCTCTCACATCCTAACTGGACGTATTATAAAGATGTTATGCAATCGTGAACTATAGTATTGTATACACACATTTGAACACTTTAAAGCAAAGTTCTGAAGATTCTAGACTAATGAAAATAATGTAGTGTCTCGTTTAGGTTTGCTACAGATTCTTTTGAAGAGGTAATTATAACAGTGAGAGTAATCTATTGCTTATTGGCAACCTCTGCATCCTATGGTCGTGAGAGGGTTAAGAGGGTCAGCTTTTCTACGGACAAAAACAAATCATAAATCAATCACAGGGTCTCATCCTCAAGTTCTGGTCAAGAATTCTAGTGCCACCCCGTTTTCTCATCTTTGCATACAAGTCTTCTTTTTCTCCTCATTGAATACAATTCCACAAATTCAGACCTCCATGTTCTTGTATAACGAAGGGTGGCCACCACCACCAAACTGCCACTACTACTACTAGTACCGCATCCAAATCCACCACCAACATACTGACAGGTGCTCAGCTTTTCTACGGACAAAAACAAATCATAAATCAATCACAGGGTCTCATCATCAAGTTCTGGTCAAGAATTATAATGCCACCCTCACTCACCACCGTTTTCTCCTCATTGCATAAAATTCCACAAATTCAGACCTCCATGTTCCTCGTATAACGAAGGGTGGCCACCGCCACCCCCTGCCACCACTACTAATAGTACCGCATCCAAATCCACCACCAACATACTGACAGGTGCTCAGCTTTTCTACGGACAAAAACAAATCATAAATCAATCACAGGGTCTCATCCTCAAGAATTCTAATGTCACCCTCACTCACCACCGTTTTCTCATCTTTGCATACAAGTCTTCTTTTTCTCCTCATTGAATAAAATTCCACAAATTCAGACCTCCATGTCGTTGTATTCCTCGTATAACGAGGGCAACCGCCACCCCCACCTCCACCACCAAACTGCCACCACCAACATCACTAATAATACCGCATCCAAATCCACCACCAACATACTGACAGGTGCTCAGCTTAAGAGGGTCGTCTTTTCTGCGGACAAAAACAAATCATAATTCAATCACAGAGTCTCATCATCAAGTTCTGGTCAAGAATTCTAGTGTCACCCTCACTCACCACCGTTTTCTCATCTTTGCATACAAGTCTTCTTTTCTCCCCATTGAATACAATTCAGACAATGTGTAAAAACTCTTTGGCATATAACGACCACCACCACCGCCAAAACGCCACCACCGTCACCACCACCACCACCACCGCCACCATTACTACTAATACCACCACCACCAACATACTGGGGTGTATATATATATATATATATATATATATATATATTAAAAGAAGACCTCAGGGGTGTGATGTGCTCAGCTTAAGAGGGCGCGGGCAAATTTCATAAATCAAGTACTTCTCAATAGAATATGCCTAAAACCATCCAAAACAAATGAAAATAAGGGCAAGCGAAAGAGATCAAAATAAGTATTATTTGACATTATATTAATTAAGAGGGCCGACTTTTTCAATGAATTTTAATTATCAATGTAATATTATTTATTTTGATATTTAGCAATATGAATATTTTTTTTTTTAGTTGTTTTTACCTTCAAGAGTTGCACACCACTAGTGATGACCACACACACAGCTTCATCAGGTAACCGGTTACCCCTGAGAGTTGCGGCAGGTGCAGGCAGGGTCATCCACACTCGTATCGGAGGGTGTCTGCCGTGGGTGGGTTAAAGTCTCTATGGCAGCCGTGACTGCCTGCCTTTTCTGTCGCTCCTCCATGCCCCTAAAAGAGAAGTCTCGTCGTAATGTATACGTGGTATACGTATATAATATATATAATGGTACGTGGTGATGAAGGCGGAGTACCTAGCACGAGGAGGTGTGGGGGCATCCATCGATGATCGGCGGAAGCTATCCTCCCTCCCTCCCTCCCTCCACCACCTATCCCTTATATGTTTATGGATAATATGTACAAGGTCATTTTCACCCCACAAATAGCTCAGAAAAAAAAAGGTGGAAAAATCAAATTAAAATGTTACTATTGAAATTTTGAATACTATTGGGGGGGATGCGGATCCGCCCCCCTTGTCCCCGCTATAGTATTTATATTTAAATAGTGAGATTTTTTCCTATCATTTCGATATTTCCACTTCTTTTTTTCTGAGCTATATAGGGATTCAAAACTTGTCTAGGGAAATATGGGAATAATCGTATGTATTCTGATTCTGGCTCTCTGTGGAAAAGTCATAGTAATCTTTCATATGTATCATCGGTTCAAGGGTTATCACATGGGTGGTGGTTTGGTGGTCATAAACGGGTATATTAACATATTGTGATGATGTGGTTGGTTGAGGATCAGTAACAGGTATATTAATATATTTTGATGATGTGGTGGTCAGTTGATGGGGGATTTCATTAGCAATAGAATATATTTTTTGAGAGAAAATTATTTTGTCAATTCAGTCTTAACTAGCCTAGTTTTTAGGGTGATTTTAGCTCAGTTATATATATCTACGTCTCGTGTAGGTAGCCTAGTTATAGAGGCTCTAAATCCCGTTTCGTGTCTCCACTATACAAGACCAATTCACTTTAGTGTCCAATCTCAGAAAATATTTTTAGAGAGAATATTATTTTGTCAATTCAATCTTAACTAGCCTAGTTTTTAGGGTGATTTTAGCTCTATTATATGTCTACGTCTCGTGTAGATAGCCTAGTTATAGAGGTTCTAAATCCCGTTTCGTGTCTCCACCGTACAAGACCAATTCACTTTACTGTCCAATCTCAGAAAATATTTTTAGAGAGAATATTATTTTGTCAATTCAATCTTAACTAGCCTAGTTTTTAGGGTGATTTTAGCTCTATTTTATGTCTACGTCTCGTGTAGGTAGCCTAGTTATACAGGCTCATAATCCTGTTTTGTGTCTCCACTATACCAGACCAATTCACTTTAGTGTCCAATCTCAGAAAATATTTTTAGAGAGAATATTATTTTGTCAATTCAATCTTAACTAGCCTAGTTTTTAGGGGCATTTTAGCTCTATTATATGTCTACGTCTCGTGTAGATAGCCTATTTATAGAGGCTCTAAATCCCGTTTCGTGTCTCCACCGTACAAGACCAATTCACTTTAGTGTCCAATCTCAGAAAATATTTTTAGAGAGAATATTATTTTGTCAATTCAATCTTAACTAGCCTAGTTTTTAGGGTGATTTTAGCTCTATTATATGTCTACGTCTCGTGTAGATAGCCTAGTTATAGAGGCTCTAAATCCCGTTTCGTGTCTCCACTATACAAGACCAATTCACTTTAGTGTCCAATCTCAGAAAATATTTTTAGAGAATATTATTTTGTCAATTCAATCTTAACTAGCCTAGTTTTTAGGGTGATTTTAGCTCTATTATATGTCTACGTCTCGTGTAGATAGCCTAGTTATAGAGGCTCTAAATCCCGTTTCGTGTCTCCACCATAGAAGACCAATTCACGTTAGTGTCCAATCTCAGAAAATATTTTTAGAGAGAATATTATTTTGTCAATTCAATCTTAACTAGCCTAGTTTTTAGGGTGATTTTAGCTCTATTATATGTCTACGTCTCGTGTAGATAGCCTAGTTATAGGGGCTCTAAATCCCGTTTCGTGTCTCCACCGTACAAGACCAATTCACTTTAGTGTCCAATCTCAGAAAATATTTTTAGAGAGAATATTATTTTGTCAATTCAATCTTAACTAGCCTAGTTTTTAGCGTGATTTTAGCTCTATTATATGTATACGTCTCGTGTAGATAGCCTAGTTATAGAGGCTCTAAATCCCGTTTCGTGTCTCCACTATACAAGACCAATTCACTTTAGTGTCCAATCTCAGAAAATATTTTTAGAGAGAATATTATTTTGTCAATTCAATCTTAACTAGCCTAGTTTTTAGGGTGATTTTAGCTCTATTATATGTCTACGTCTCGTGTAGATAGCCTAGTTATAGAGGCTCTAAATCCCGTTTCGTGTCTCCACTATACAAGACCAATTCACTTTAGTGTCCAATCTCAGAAAATATTTTTAGAGAGAATATTATTTTGTCAATTCAATCTTAACTAGCCTAGTTTTTAGGGTGATTTTAGCTCTATTATATGTCTACGTCTCGTGTAGGTAGCCTAGTTATAGAGGGTCTAAATCCCGTTTCGTGTCTCCACTATACAAGACCAATTCACTTTAGTGTCCAATCTCAGAAAATATTTTTAGAGAGAATATTATTTTGTCAATTCAATCTTAACTAGCCTAGTTTTTAGGGGCATTTTAGCTCTGTTATATGTCTACGTCTCGTGTAGGTAGCCTAGTTATAGAGGCTCTAAATCCCATTTCGTGTCTCCACTATACAAGACCAATTCACTTTAGTGTCCAATCTCAGAAAATATTTTTAGAGAGAATATTATTTTGTCAATTCAATCTTAACTAGCCTAGTTTTTAGGGTGATTTTAGCTCTATTATATGTCTACGTCTCGTGTAGGTAGCCTAGTTATAGAGGCTCTAAATCCCGTTTCGTGTCTCCACTATACAAGACCAATTCACTTTAGTGTCCAATCTCAGAAAATATTTTTAGAGAGAATATTATTTTGTCAATTCAATCTTAACTAGCCTAGTTTTTAGGGTGATTTTAGCTCTATTATATGTCTACGTCTCGTGTAGGTAGCCTAGTTATAGAGGCTCTAAATCCCGTTTCGTGTCTCCACTATACAAGACCAATTCACTTTAGTGTCCAATCTCAGAAAATATTTTTAGAGAGAATATTATTTTGTCAATTCAATCTTAACTAGCCTAGTTTTTAGGGTGATTTTAGCTCTATTATATGTCTACGTCTCGTGTAGATAGCCTAGTTATAGAGGCTCTAAATCCCGTTTCGTGTCTCCACTATACAAGACCAATTCACTTTAGTGTACAATCTCAGAAAATATTTTTAGAGAGAATATTATTTTGTCAATTCAATCTTAACTAGCCTAGTTTTTAGGGTGATTTTAGCTCTATTATATGTCTACGTCTCGTGTAGATAGCCTAGTTATAGAGGCTCTAAATCCCGTTTCGTGTCTCCACCTTACAAGACCAATTCACTTTAGTGTCCAATCTCAGAAAATATTTTTAGAGAGAATATTATTTTGTCAATTCAATCTTAACTAGCCTAGTTTTTAGGGTGATTTTAGCTCTATTATATGTCTACGTCTCGTGTAGGTAGCCTAGTTATAGAGTCTCTAAATCCCATTTCGTGTCTCCACTATACAAGACCAATTCACTTTAGTGTACAATCTCAGAAAATATTTTTAGAGAGAATATTATTTTGTCAATTCAATCTTAACTAGCCTAGTTTTTAGGGTGATTTTAGCTCTATTATATGTCTACGTCTCGTGTAGATAGCCTAGTTATAGAGGCTCTAAATCCCGTTTCGTGTCTCCACTATACAAGACCAATTCACTTTAGTGTACAATCTCAGAAAATATTTTTAGAGAGAATATTATTTTGTCAATTCAATCTTAACTAGCCTAGTTTTTAGGGTGATTTTAGCTCTATTATATGTCTACGTCTCGTGTAGGTAGCCTAGTTATAGAGGCTCTAAATCCCGTTTCGTGTCTCCACTATACAAGACCAATTCACTTTAGTGTCCAATCTCAGAAAATATTTTTAGAGAGAATATTATTTTGTCAATTCAATCTTAACTAGCCTAGTTTTTAGGGTGATTTTAGCTCTATTATATGTCTACGTCTCGTGTAGATAGCCTAGTTATAGGGGCTCTAAATCCCGTTTCGTGTCTCCACTATACAAGACCAATTCACTTTAGTGTCCAATCTCAGAAAATATTTTTAGAGAGAATATTATTTTGTCAATTCAATCTTAACTAGCCTAGTTTTAGGGTGACTTAGTATAAATGTCTACGTCTCGTGTAGATAGCCTAGTTATAGAGGCTCTAAATCCCGTTTCGTGTCTCCACCTTACAAGACCAATTCACTTTAGTGTCCAATCTCAGAAATATTTTTAGAGAGAATATTATTTTGTCAATTCAATCTTAACTAGCCTAGTTTTTAGGGTGATTTTAGCTCTATTATATGTCTACGTCTCGTGTAGGTAGCCTAGTTATAGAGGCTCTAAATCCCGTTTCGTGTCTCCACCGTACAAGACCAATTCACTTTAGTGTCCAATCTCAGAAAATATTTTTAGAGAAAATATTATTTTGTCAATTCAATCTTAACTAGCCTAGTTTTTAGGGTGATTTTAGCTCTATTATATGTCTACGTCTCGTGTAGGTAGCCTAGTTATAGAGGCTCTAAATCCCGTTTCGTGTCTCCACTATACAAGACCAATTCACTTTAGTGTCCAATCTCAGAAAATATTTTTAGAGAGAATATTATTTTGTCAATTCAATCTTAACTAGCCTAGTTTTTAGGGTGATTTTAGCTCTATTATATGTCTACGTCTCGTGTAGATAGCCTAGTTATAGAGGCTCTAAATCCCGTTTCGTGTCTCCACCTTACAAGACCAATTCACTTTAGTGTCCAATCTCAGAAAATATTTTTAGAGAGAATATTATTTTGTCAATTCAATCTTAACTAGCCTAGTTTTTAGGGTGATTTTAGCTCTATTATATGTCTACGTCTCGTGTAAGTAGCCTAGTTATAGAGGCTCTAAATCCCGTTTCGTGTCTCCACTATACAAGACCAATTCACTTTAGTGTCCAATCTCAGAAAATATTTTTAGAGAGAATATTATTTTGTCAATTCAATCTTAACTAGCCTAGTTTTTAGGGTGATTTTAGCTCTATTATATGTCTACGTCTCGTGTAGATAGCCTAGTTATAGAGGCTCTAAATCCCGTTTCGTGTCTCCACTATACAAGACCAATTCACTTTAGTGTCCAATCTCAGAAAATATTTTTAGAGAGAATATTATTTTGTCAATTCAATCTTAACTAGCCTAGTTTTTAGGGTGATTTTAGCTCTATTATATGTCTACGTCTCGTGTAGATAGCCTAGTTATAGAGGCTCTAAATCCCGTTTCGTGTCTCCACCGTACAAGACCAATTCACTTTAGTGTCCAATCTCAGAAAATATTTTTAGAGAGAATATTATTTTGTCAATTCAATCTTAACTAGCCTAGTTTTTAGGGTGATTTTAGCTCTATTATATGTCTACGTCTCGTGTAGATAGCCTAGTTATAGAGGCTCTAAATCCCGTTTCGTGTCTCCACCGTACAAGACCAATTCACTTTAGTGTCCAATCTCAGAAAATATTTTTAGAGAATATTATTTTGTCAATTCAATCTTAACTAGCCTAGTTTTTAGGGGATTTTAGCTCTATTATATGTCTACGTCTCGTGTAGATAGCCTAGTTATAGGGGCTCTAAATCCCGTTTCGTGTCTCCACCGTACAAGACCAATTCACTTTAGTGTCCAATCTCAGAAAATATTTTTAGAGAGAATATTATTTTGTCAATTCAATCTTAACTAGCCTAGTTTTTAGGGGCATTTTAGTTCTATTATATGTCTACGTCTCGTGTAGGTAGCCTAGTTATAGAGGCTCTAAATCCCGTTTCGTGTCTCCACTATACAAGACCAATTCACTTTAGTGTCCAATCTCAGAAAATATTTTTTGAGAGAATATTATTTTGTCAATTCAATCTTAACTAGCCTAGTTTTTAGGGTGATTTTAGCTCTATTATATGTCTACGTCTCGTGTAGATAGCCTAGTTATAGAGGCTCTAAATCCCGTTTCGTGTCTCCACCGTACAAGACCAATTCACTTTAGTGTCCAATCTCAGAAAATATTTTTAGAGAGAATATTATTTTGTCAATTCAATCTTAACTAGCCTAGTTTTTAGGGTGATTTTAGCTCTATTATATGTCTACGTCTCGTGTAGATAGCCTAGTTATAGAGGCTCTAAATCCCGTTTCGTGTCTCCACTATACAAGACCAATTCACTTTAGTGTCCAATCTCAGAAAATATTTTTAGAGAGAATATTATTTTGTCAATTCAATCTTAACTAGCCTAGTTTTTAGGGTGATTTTAGCTCTATTATATGTCTACGTCTCGTGTAGATAGCCTAGTTATAGAGGTTCTAAATCCCGTTTCGTGTCTCCACCGTACAAGACCAATTCACTTTAGTGTCCAATCTCAGAAAATATTTTTAGAGAGAATATTATTTTGTCAATTCAATCTTAACTAGCCTAGTTTTTAGGGTGATTTTAGCTCTATTATATGTTTACGTCTCGTGTAGATAGCCTAGTTATAGAGGCTCTAAATCCCGTTTCGTGTCTCCACTATACAAGACCAATTCACTTTAGTGTCCAATCTCAGAAAATATTTTTAGAGAGAATATTATTTTGTCAATTCAATCTTAACTAGCCTAGTTTTTAGGGTGATTTTAGCTCTATTATATGTCTACGTCTCGTGTAGGTAGCCTAGTTATAGAGGCTCTAAATCCCGTTTCGTGTCTCCACTATACAAGACCAATTCACTTTAGTGTCCAATCTCAGAAAATATTTTTAGAGAGAATATTATTTTGTCAATTCAATCTTAACTAGCCTAGTTTTTAGGGGCATTTTAGCTCTATTATATGTCTACGTCTCGTGTAGGTAGCCTAGTTATAGAGGCTCTAAATCCCATTTCGTGTCTCCACTATACAAGACCAATTCACTTTAGTGTCCAATCTCAGAAAATATTTTTAGAGAGAATATTATTTTGTCAATTCAATCTTAACTAGCCTAGTTTTTAGGGTGATTTTAGCTCTATTATATGTCTACGTCTCGTGTAGATAGCCTAGTTATAGGGGCTCTAAATCCCGTTTCGTGTCTCCACTATACAAGACCAATTCACTTTAGTGTCCAATCTCAGAAAATATTTTTAGAGAGAATATTATTTTGTCAATTCAATCTTAACTAGCCTAGTTTTTAGGGTGACTTTAGAGCTAAAGCTCTATTATATGTTTACGTCTCGTGTAGATAGCCTAGTTATAGAGGCTCTAAATCCCGTTTCGTGTCTCCACTATACAAGACCAATTCACTTTAGTGTCCAATCTCAGAAAATATTTTTAGAGAGAATATTATTTTGTCAATTCAATCTTAACTAGCCTAGTTTTTAGGGTGATTTTAGCTCTATTATATGTCTACGTCTCGTGTAGGTAGCCTAGTTATAGAGGCTCTAAATCCCGTTTCGTGTCTCCACCGTACAAGACCAATTCACTTTAGTGTCCAATCTCAGAAAATATTTTTAGAGAGAATATTATTTTGTCAATTCAATCTTAACTAGCCTAGTTTTTAGGGTGATTTTAGCTCTATTATGTCTACGTCTCGTGTAGGTAGCCTAGTTATAGAGGCTCTAAATCCCATTTCGTGTCTCCACTATACAAGACCAATTCACTTTAGTGTCCAATCTCAGAAAATATTTTTAGAGAGAATATTATTTTGTCAATTCAATCTTAACTAGCCTAGTTTTTAGGGTGATTTTAGCTCTATTATATGTCTACGTCTCGTGTAGATAGCCTAGTTATAGAGGCTCTAAATCCCGTTTCGTGTCTCCACCTTACAAGACCAATTCACTTTAGTGTCCAATCTCAGAAAATATTTTTAGAGAGAATATTATTTTGTCAATTCAATCTTAACTAGCCTAGTTTTTAGGGTGATTTTAGCTCTATTATATGTCTACGTCTCGTGTAGGTAGCCTAGTTATAGAGGCTCTAAATCCCGTTTCGTGTCTCCACTATACAAGACCAATTCACTTTAGTGTCCAATCTCAGAAAATATTTTTAGAGAGAATATTATTTTGTCAATTCAATCTTAACTAGCCTAGTTTTTAGGGTGATTTTAGCTCTATTATATGTCTACGTCTCGTGTAGATAGCCTAGTTATAGAGGCTCTAAATCCCGTTTCGTGTCTCCACCGTACAAGACCAATTCACTTTAGTGTCCAATCTCAGAAAATATTTTTAGAGATAATATTATTTTGTCAATTCAATCTTAACTAGCCTAGTTTTTAGGGTGATTTTAGCTCTATTATATGTCTACGTCTCGTGTAGATAGCCTAGTTATAGAGGCTCTAAATCCCGTTTCGTGTCTCCACCGTACAAGACCAATTCACTTTAGTGTCCAATCTCAGAAAATATTTGTTGAGAGAATATTATTTTGTCAATTCAATCTTAACTAGCCTAGTTTTTAGGGTGATTTTAGCTCTATTATATGTCTACGTCTCGTGTAGATAGCCTAGTTATAGGGGCTCTAAATCCCGTTTCGTGTCTCCACCGTACAAGACCAATTCACTTTAGTGTCCAATCTCAGAAAATATTTTTAGAGAGAATATTATTTTGTCAATTCAATCTTAACTAGCCTAGTTTTTAGGGGCATTTTAGTTGTATTATATGTCTACGTCTCGTGTAGGTAGCCTAGTTATAGAGGCTCTAAATCCCATTTCGTGTCTCCACTATACAAGACCAATTCACTTTAGTATCCAATCTCAGAAAATATTTTTAGAGAGAATATTATTTTGTCAATTCAATCTTAACTTGCCTAGTTTTTAGGGTGATTTTAGCTCAGTTATATTATATCTACGTCTCGTGTAGGTAGCCTAGTTATAGAGGCTCTAAATCCCGTTTCGTGTCTCCACCGTACAAGACCAATTCACTTTAGTGTCCAATCTCAGAAAATATTTTTAGAGAGAATATTATTTTGTCAATTCAATCTTAACTAGCCTAGTTTTTAGGGTGATTTTAGCTCTATTATATGTCTACGTCTCGTGTAGATAGCCTAGTTATAGGGGCTCTAAGTCCCGTTTCGTGTCTCCACTATACAAGACCAATTCACTTTAGTGTCCAATATCAGAAAATATTTTTAGAGAGAATATTATTTTGTCAATTCAATCTTAACTAGCCTAGTTTTTAGGGTGATTTTAGCTCTATTATATGTCTACGTCTCGTGTAGATAGCCTAGTTATAGAGGTTCTAAATCCCGTTTCGTGTCTCCACCTTACAAGACCAATTCACTTTAGTGTCCAATCTCAGAAAATATTTTTAGAGAGAATATTATTTTGTCAATTCAATCTTAACTAGCCTAGTTTTTAGGGTGATTTTAGCTCTATTATATGTCTACGTCTCGTGTAGGTAGCCTAGTTATAGAGGCTCTAAATCCCGATTCGTGTCTCCACCGTACAAGACCAATTCACTTTAGTGTCCAATCTCAGAAAATATTTTTAGAGAGAATATTATTTTGTCAATTCAATCTTAACTAGCCTAGTTTTTAGGGGCAATTTTGCTCTGTTATATGTCTACGTCTCGTGTAGGTAGCCTAGTTATAAGAGGCTCTAAATCCCATTTCGTGTCTCCACTATACAAGACCAATTCACTTTAGTGTCCAACCTCAGAAAATATTTTTAGAGAGAATATTATTTTGTCAATTCAATCTTAACTAGCCTAGTTTTTAGGGTGATTTTAGCTCTATTATATGTCTACGTCTCGTGTAGATAGCCTAGTTATAGAGGCTCTAAATCCCGTTTCGTGTCTCCACTATACAAGACCAATTCACTTTAGTGTCCAATCTCAGAAAATATTTTTAGAGAGAATATTATTTTGTCAATTCAATCTTAACTAGCCTAGTTTTTAGGGTGATTTTAGCTCTATTATATGTCTACGTCTCGTGTAGATAGCCTAGTTATAGAGGCTCTAAATCCCGTTTCGTGTCTCCACTATACAAGACCAATTCACTTTAGTGTCCAATCTCAGAAAATATTTTTAGAGATAATATTATTTTGTCAATTCAATCTTAACTAGCCTAGTTTTTAGGGTGATTTTAGCTCTTTTATATGTCTACGTCTCGTGTAGATAGCCTAGTTATAGAGGCTCTAAATCCCGTTTCGTGTCTCCACCTTACAAGACCAATTCACTTTAGTGTCCAATCTCAGAAAATATTTTTAGAGAGAATATTATTTTGTCAATTCAATCTTAACTAGCCTAGTTTTTAGGGTGATTTTAGCTCTATTATATGTCTACGTCTCGTGTAGGTAGCCTAGTTATAGAGGCTCTAAATCCCGTTTCGTGTCTCCACCGTACAAGACCAATTCACTTTAGTGTCCAATCTCAGAAAATATTTTTAGAGAAAATATTATTTTGTCAATTCAATCTTAACTAGCCTAGTTTTTAGGGGCAATTTAGCTCTGTTATATGTCTACGTCTCGTGTAGGTAGCCTAGTTATAGAGGCTCTAAATCCCATTTCGTGTCTCCACTATACAAGACCAATTCACTTTAGTGTCCAATCTCAGAAAATATTTTTAGAGAGAATATTATTTTGTCAATTCAATCTTAACTAGCCTAGTTTTTAGGGTGATTTTAGCTCTATTATATGTCTACGTCTCGTGTAGATAGCCTAGTTATAGGGGCTCTAAATCCCGTTTCGTGTCTCCACTATACAAGACCAATTCACTTTAGTGTCCAATCTCAGAAAATATTTTTAGAGAGAATATTATTTTGTCAATTCAATCTTAACTAGCCTAGTTTTTAGGGTGATTTTAGCTCTATTATATGCTTACGTCTCGTGTAGATAGCCTAGTTATAGAGGTTCTAAATCCCGTTTCGTGTCTCCACCGTACAAGACCAATTCACTTTAGTGTCCAATCTCAGAAAATATTTTTAGAGATAATATTATTTTGTCAATTCAATCTTAACTAGCCTAGTTTTTAGGGTGATTTTAGCTCTATTATATGTCTACGTCTCGTGTAGATAGCCTAGTTATAGGGGCTCTAAATCCCGTTTCGTGTCTCCACCGTACAAGACCAATTCACTTTAGTGTCCAATCTCAGAAAATATTTTTAGAGAGAATATTATTTTGTCAATTCAATCTTAACTAGCCTAGTTTTTAGGGTGATTTTAGCTCTATTATATGTCTACGTCTCGTGTAGGTAGCCTAGTTATAGAGGCTCTAAATCCCGTTTCGTGTCTCCACTATACAAGACCAATTCACTTTAGTGTCCAATCTCAGAAAATATTTTTTGAGAGAATATTATTTTGTCAATTCAGTCTTAACTAGCCTAGTTTTTAGGGTGATTTTAGCTCAGTTATATATATCTACGTCTCGTGTAGGTAGCCTAGTTATAGAGGCTCTAAATCCCGTTTCGTGTCTCCACCGTACAAGACCAATTCACTTTAGTGTCCAATCTCAGAAAATATTTTTGAGAGAATATTATTTTGTCAATTCAATCTTAACTAGCCTAGTTTTTAGGGACATTTTAGCTCTGTTATATGTCTACGTCTCGTGTAGATAGCCTAGTTATAGAGGCTCTAAATCCCGTTTCGTGTCTCCACCGTACAAGACCAATTCACTTTAGTGTCCAATCTCAGAAAATATTTTTAGAGAGAATATTATTTTGTCAATTCAATCTTAACTAGCCTAGTTTTTAGGGTGATTTTAGCTCTATTATATGTCTACGTCTCGTGTAGATAGCCTAGTTATAGAGGCTCTAAATCCCGTTTCGTGTCTCCACCGTACAAGACCAATTCACTTTAGTGTCCAATCTCAGAAAATATTATTTGAGAGAATATTATTTTGTCAATTCAATCTTAACTAGCCTAGTTTTTAGGGACATTTTAGCTCTATTATATGTCTACGTCTCGTGTAGATAGCCTAGTTATAGGGGCTCTAAATCCCGTTTCGTGTCTCCACCATACAAGACCAATTCACTTTAGTGTCCAATCTCAGAAAATATTTTTAGAGAGAATATTATTTTGTCAATTCAATCTTAACTAGCCTAGTTTTTAGGGTGATTTTAGCTCTATTATATGTCTACGTCTCGTGTAGGTAGCCTAGTTATAGAGGCTCTAAATCCCGTTTCGTGTCTCCACTATACAAGACCAATTCACTTTAGTGTCCAATCTCAGAAAATATATTTTTAGAGAGAATATTATTTTGTCAATTCAATCTTAACTTGCCTAGTTTTTAGGGTGATTTTAGCTCAGTTATATATCTACGTCTCGTGTAGGTAGCCTAGTTATAGAGGCTCTAAATCCCGTTTCGTGTCTCCACCATACAAGACCAATTCACTTTAGTGTCCAATCTCAGAAAATATTTTTAGAGAGAATATTATTTTGTCAATTCAATCTTAACTAGCCTAGTTTTTAGGGACATTTTAGCTCTATTATATGTCTACGTCTCGTGTAGATAGCCTAGTTATAGGGGCTCTAAATCCCATTTCGTGTCTCCACCGTACAAGACCAATTCACTTTAGTGTCCAATCTCAGAAAATATTTTTAGAGAGAATATTATTTTGTCAATTCAATCTTAACTAGCCTAGTTTTTAGGGACATTTTTAGCTCTATTATATGTCTACGTCTCGTGTAGATAGCCTAGTTATAGGGGCTCTAAATCCCGTTTCGTGTCTCCACCGTACAAGACCAATTCACTTTAGTGTCCAATCTCAGAAAATATTTTTAGAGAGAATATTATTTTGTCAATTCAATCTTAACTAGCCTAGTTTTTAGGGTGATTTTAGCTCTATTATATGTCTACGTCTCGTGTAGGTAGCCTAGTTATAGAGGCTCTAAATCCCGTTTCGTGTCTCCACCGTACAAGACCAATTCACTTTAGTGTCCAATCTCAGAAAATATTTTTAGAGAGAATATTATTTTGTCAATTCAATCTTAACTAGCCTAGTTTTTAGGGTGATTTTAGCTCTATTATATGTCTACGTCTCGTGTAGATAGCCTAGTTATAGAGGCTCTAAATCCCGTTTCGTGTCTCCACTATACAAGACCAATTCACTTTAGTGTCCAATCTCAGAAAATATTTTTAGAGAGAATATTATTTTGTCAATTCAATCTTAACTAGCCTAGTTTTTAGGGTGATTTTAGCTCTATTATATGTCTACGTCTCGTGTAGGTAGCCTAGTTATAGAGGCTCTAAATCCCGTTTCGTGTCTCCACCGTACAAGACCAATTCACTTTAGTGTCCAATCTCAGAAAATATTTTTAGAGAGAATATTATTTTGTCAATTCAATCTTAACTAGCCTAGTTTTTAGGGTGATTTTAGCTCTATTATATGTCTACGTCTCGTGTAGGTAGCCTAGTTATAGAGGCTCTAAATCCCGTTTCGTGTCTCCACTATACAAGACCAATTCACTTTAGTGTCCAATCTCAGAAAATATTTTTAGAGAGAATATTATTTTGTCAATTCAATCTTAACTAGCCTAGTTTTTAGGGTGATTTTAGCTCTATTATATGTCTACGTCTCGTGTAGAGTTATAGAGGCTCTAAATCCCGTTTCGTGTCTCCACTATACAAGACCAATTCACTTTAGTGTCCAATCTCAGAAAATATTTTTAGAGAGAATATTATTTTGTCAATTCAATCTTAACTAGCCTAGTTTTTAGGGTGATTTTAGCTCTATTATATGTCTACGTCTCGTGTAGATAGCCTAGTTATAGAGGCTCTAAATCCCGTTTCGTGTCTCCACTATACAAGACCAATTCACTTTAGTGTCCAATCTCAGAAAATATTTTTAGAGAGAATATTATTTTGTCAATTCAATCTTAACTAGCCTAGTTTTTAGGGTGATTTTAGCTCTATTATATGTCTACGTCTCGTGTAGATAGCCTAGTTATAGAGGCTCTAAATCCCGTTTCGTGTCTCCACTATACAAGACCAATTCACTTTAGTGTCCAATCTCAGAAAATATTTTTAGAGAGAATATTATTTTGTCAATTCAATCTTAACTAGCCTAGTTTTTAGGGTGATTTTAGCTCTATTATATGTCTACGTCTCGTGTAGATAGCCTAGTTATAGAGGCTCTAAATCCCGTTTCGTGTCTCCACCGTACAAGACCAATTCACTTTAGTGTCCAATCTCAGAAAATATTTTTAGAGAGAATATTATTTTGTCAATTCAATCTTAACTAGCCTAGTTTTTAGGGTGATTTTAGCTCTATTATATGTCTACGTCTCGTGTAGATAGCCTAGTTATAGGGGCTCTAAATCCCGTTTCGTGTCTCCACCGTACAAGACCAATTCACTTTAGTGTCCAATCTCAGAAAATATTTTTAGAGAGAATATTATTTTGTCAATTCAATCTTAACTAGCCTAGTTTTTAGGGGCATTTTAGCTCTATTATATGTCTACGTCTCGTGTAGGTAGCCTAGTTATAGAGGCTCTAAATCCCATTTCGTGTCTCCACTATACAAGACCAATTCACTTTAGTGTCCAATCTCAGAATATATTTTTTGAGAGAAAATTATTTTGTCAATTCAGTCTTAACTAGCCTAGTTTTTAGGGTGATTTTAGCTCAGTTATATATATCTACGTCTCGTGTAGGTAGCCTAGTTATAGAGGCTCTAAATCCCGTTTCGTGTCTCCACCGTACAAGACCAATTCACTTTAGTGTCCAATCTCAGAAAATATTTGTTGAGAGAATATTATTTTGTCAATTCAATATTAACTAGCCTAGTTTTTAGGGTGATTTTAGCTCTATTATATGTCTACGTCTCGTGTAGATAGCCTAGTTATAGGGGCTCTAAATCCCGTTTCGTGTCTCCACCGTACAAGACCAATTCACTTTAGTGTCCAATCTCAGAAAATATTTTTAGAGAGAATATTATTTTGTCAATTCAATCTTAACTAGCCTAGTTTTTAGGGGCATTTTAGCTCTATTATATGTCTACGTCTCGTGTAGGTAGCCTAGTTATAGAGGCTCTAAATCCCGTTTCGTGTCTCCACTATACAAGACCAATTCACTTTAGTGTCCAATCTCAGAAAATATTTTTTGAGAGAATATTATTTTGTCAATTCAATCTTAACTAGCCTAGTTTTTAGGGTGATTTTAGCTCAGTTATATATATCTACGTCTCGTGTAGGTAGCCTAGTTATAGAGGCTCTAAATCCCATTTCGTGTCTCCACCGTACAAGACCAATTCACTTTAGTGTCCAATCTCAGAAAATATTTTTTGAGAGAATATTATTTTGTCAATTCAATCTTAACTAGCCTAGTTTTTAGGGTGATTTTAGCTCTATTATATGTCTACGTCTCGTGTAGATAGCCTAGTTATAGAGGCTCTAAATCCCGTTTCGTGTCTCCACCGTACAAGACCAATTCACTTTAGTGTCCAATCTCAGAAAATATTTTTAGAGAGAATATTATTTTGTCAATTCAATCTTAACTAGCCTAGTTTTTAGGGTGATTTTAGCTCTATTATATGTCTACGTCTCGTGTAGATAGCCTAGTTATAGAGGCTCTAAATCCCGTTTCGTGTCTCCACCGTACAAGACCAATTCACTTTAGTGTCCAATCTCAGAAAATATTTTTAGAGAGAATATTATTTTGTCAATTCAATCTTAACTAGCCTAGTTTTTAGGGTGATTTTAGCTCTATTATATGTCTACGTCTCGTGTAGGTAGCCTAGTTATAGAGGCTCTAAATCCCGTTTCGTGTCTCCACTATACAAGACCAATTCACTTTAGTGTCCAATCTCAGAAAATATTTTTAGAGAGAATATTATTTTGTCAATTCAATCTTAACTAGCCTAGTTTTTAGGGTGATTTTAGCTCTATTATATGTCTACGTCTCGTGTAGATAGCCTAGTTATAGAGGCTCTAAATCCCGTTTCGTGTCTCCACTATACAAGACCAATTCACTTTAGTGTCCAATCTCAGAAAATATTTTTAGAGAGAATATTATTTTGTCAATTCAATCTTAACTAGCCTAGTTTTTAGGGTGATTTTAGCTCTATTATATGTCTACGTCTCGTGTAGATAGCCTAGTTATAGAGGCTCTAAATCCCGTTTCGTGTCTCCACTATACAAGACCAATTCACTTTAGTGTCCAATCTCAGAAAATATTTTTAGAGAGAATATTATTTTGTCAATTCAATCTTAACTAGCCTAGTTTTTAGGGTGATTTTAGCTCTATTATATGTCTACGTCTCGTGTAGATAGCCTAGTTATTATAGGCTCTAAATCCCGTTTCGTGTCTCCACCGTACAAGACCAATTCACTTTAGTGTCCAATCTCAGAAAATATTTTTAGAGAGAATATTATTTTGTCAATTCAATCTTAACTAGCCTAGTTTTTAGGGTGATTTTAGCTCTATTATATGTCTACGTCTCGTGTAGGTAGCCTAGTTATAGAGGCTCTAAATCCCGTTTCGTGTCTCCACTATACAAGACCAATTCACTTTAGTGTCCAATCTCAGAAAATATTTTTGAGAGAATATTATTTTGTCAATTCAATCTTAACTAGCCTAGTTTTTAGGGTGATTTTAGCTCTATTATATGTCTACGTCTCGTGTAGGTAGCCTAGTTATAGAGGCTCTAAATCCCGTTTCGTGTCTCCACCGTACAAGACCAATTCACTTTAGTGTCCAATCTCAGAAAATATTTTTAGAGAGAATATTATTTTGTCAATTCAATCTTAACTAGCCTAGTTTTTAGGGTGATTTTAGCTCTATTATATGTCTACGTCTCGTGTAGGTAGCCTAGTTATAGAGGCTCTAAATCCCGTTTCGTGTCTCCACCGTACAAGACCAATTCACTTTAGTGTCCAATCTCAGAAAATATTTTTAGAGAGAATATTATTTTGTCAATTCAATCTTAACTAGCCTAGTTTTTAGGGTGATTTTAGCTCTATTATATGTCTACGTCTCGTGTAGGTAGCCTAGTTATAGAGGCTCTAAATCCCGTTTCGTGTCTCCACTATACAAGACCAATTCACTTTAGTGTCCAATCTCAGAAAATATTTTTAGAGAGAATATTATTTTGTCAATTCAATCTTAACTAGCCTAGTTTTTAGGGTGATTTTAGCTCTATTATATGTCTACGTCTCGTGTAGATAGCCTAGTTATAGAGGCTCTAAATCCCGTTTCGTGTCTCCACTATACAAGACCAATTCACTTTAGTGTCCAATCTCAGAAAATATTTTTAGAGAGAATATTATTTTGTCAATTCAATCTTAACTAGCCTAGTTTTTAGGGTGATTTTAGCTCTATTATATGTCTACGTCTCGTGTAGATAGCCTAGTTATAGGGGCTCTAAATCCCGTTTCGTGTCTCCACTATACAAGACCAATTCACTTTAGTGTCCAATCTCAGAAAATATTTTTAGAGAGAATATTATTTTGTCAATTCAATCTTAACTAGCCTAGTTTTTAGGGTGATTTTAGCTCTATTATATGTCTACGTCTCGTGTAGATAGCCTAGTTATAGAGGCTCTAAATCCCGTTTCGTGTCTCCACTATACAAGACCAATTCACTTTAGTGTCCAATCTCAGAAAATATTTTTAGAGAGAATATTATTTTGTCAATTCAATCTTAACTAGCCTAGTTTTTAGGGTGATTTTAGCTCTATTATATGTCTACGTCTCGTGTAGGTAGCCTAGTTATAGAGGCTCTAAATCCCGTTTCGTGTCTCCACTATACAAGACCAATTCACTTTAGTGTCCAATCTCAGAAAATATTTTTAGAGAGAATATTATTTTGTCAATTCAATCTTAACTAGCCTAGTTTTTAGGGTGATTTTAGCTCTATTATATGTCTACGTCTCGTGTAGATAGCCTAGTTATAGAGGCTCTAAATCCCGTTTCGTGTCTCCACCGTACAAGACCAATTCACTTTAGTGTCCAATCTCAGAAAATATTTTTAGAGAATATTATTTTGTCAATTCAATCTTAACTAGCCTAGTTTTTAGGGTGATTTTAGCTCTATTATATGTCTACGTCTCGTGTAGGTAGCCTAGTTATAGAGGCTCTAAATCCCGTTTCGTGTCTCCACTATACAAGACCAATTCACTTTAGTGTCCAATCTCAGAAAATATTTTTAGAGAGAATATTATTTTGTCAATTCAATCTTAACTAGCCTAGTTTTTAGGGTGATTTTAGCTCTATTATATGTCTACGTCTCGTGTAGATAGCCTAGTTATAGAGGCTCTAAATCCCGTTTCGTGTCTCCACTATACAAGACCAATTCACTTTAGTGTCCAATCTCAGAAAATATTTTTAGAGAGAATATTATTTTGTCAATTCAATCTTAACTAGCCTAGTTTTTAGGGTGATTTTAGCTCTATTATATGTCTACGTCTCGTGTAGGTAGCCTAGTTATAGAGGCTCTAAATCCCGTTTCGTGTCTCCACCATACAAGACCAATTCACTTTAGTGTCCAATCTCAGAAAATATTTTTAGAGAGAATATTATTTTGTCAATTCAATCTTAACTAGCCTAGTTTTTAGGGGCATTTTAGCTCTATTATATGTCTACGTCTCGTGTAGGTAGCCTAGTTATAGAGGCTCTAAATCCCGTTTCGTGTCTCCACTATACAAGACCAATTCACTTTAGTGTCCAATCTCAGAAAATATTTTTAGAGAGAATATTATTTTGTCAATTCAATCTTAACTAGCCTAGTTTTTAGGGTGATTTTAGCTCTATTATATGTCTACGTCTCGTGTAGGTAGCCTAGTTATAGAGGCTCTAAATCCCGTTTCGTGTCTCCACCATACAAGACCAATTCACTTTAGTGTCCAATCTCAGAAAATATTTTTAGAGAGAATATTATTTTGTCAATTCAATCTTAACTAGCCTAGTTTTTAGGGGCAATTTAGCTCTATTATATGTCTACGTCTCGTGTAGATAGCCTAGTTATAGAGGCTCTAAATCCCGTTTCGTGTCTCCACTATACAAGACCAATTCACTTTAGTGTCCAATCTCAGAAAATATTTTTAGAGAGAATATTATTTTGTCAATTCAATCTTAACTAGCCTAGTTTTTAGGGTGATTTTAGCTCTATTATATGTCTACGTCTCGTGTAGATAGCCTAGTTATAGAGGCTCTAAATCCCGTTTCGTGTCTCCACTATACAAGACCAATTCACTTTAGTGTCCAATCTCAGAAAATATTTTTAGAGAGAATATTATTTTGTCAATTCAATCTTAACTAGCCTAGTTTTTAGGGTGATTTTAGCTCTATTATATGTCTACGTCTCGTGTAGATAGCCTAGTTATAGAGGCTCTAAATCCCGTTTCGTGTCTCCACTATACAAGACCAATTCACTTTAGTGTCCAATCTCAGAAAATATTTTTAGAGAGAATATTATTTTGTCAATTCAATCTTAACTAGCCTAGTTTTTAGGGTGATTTTAGCTCTATTATATGTCTACGTCTCGTGTAGATAGCCTAGTTATAGAGGCTCTAAATCCCGTTTCGTGTCTCCACTATACAAGACCAATTCACTTTAGTGTCCAATCTCAGAAAATATTTTTAGAGAGAATATTATTTTGTCAATTCAATCTTAACTAGCCTAGTTTTTAGGGTGATTTTAGCTCTATTATATGTCTACGTCTCGTGTAGGTAGCCTAGTTATAGAGGCTCTAAATCCCGTTTCGTGTCTCCACTATACAAGACCAATTCACTTTAGTGTCCAATCTCAGAAAATATTTTTAGAGAGAATATTATTTTGTCAATTCAATCTTAACTAGCCTAGTTTTTAGGGTGATTTTAGCTCTATTATATGTCTACGTCTCGTGTAGATAGCCTAGTTATAGAGGCTCTAAATCCCGTTTCGTGTCTCCACTATACAAGACCAATTCACTTTAGTGTCCAATCTCAGAAAATATTTTTAGAGAGAATATTATTTTGTCAATTCAATCTTAACTAGCCTAGTTTTTAGGGTGATTTTAGCTCTATTATATCTACGTCTCGTGTAGATAGCCTAGTTATAGAGGCTCTAAATCCCGTTTCGTGTCTCCACTATACAAGACCAATTCACTTTAGTGTCCAATCTCAGAAAATATTTTTAGAGAGAATATTATTTTGTCAATTCAATCTTAACTAGCCTAGTTTTTAGGGTGATTTTAGCTCTATTATATGTCTACGTCTCGTGTAGATAGCCTAGTTATAGAGGCTCTAAATCCCGTTTCGTGTCTCCACCGTACAAGACCAATTCACTTTAGTGTCCAATCTCAGAAAATATTTTTAGAGAGAATATTATTTTGTCAATTCAATCTTAACTAGCCTAGTTTTTAGGGTGATTTTAGCTCTATTATATGTCTACGTCTCGTGTAGGTAGCCTAGTTATAGAGGCTCTAAATCCCGTTTCGTGTCTCCACTATACAAGACCAATTCACTTTAGTGTCCAATCTCAGAAATATTTTTAGAGAGAATATTATTTTGTCAATTCAATCTTAACTAGCCTAGTTTTTAGGGTGATTTTAGCTCTATTATATGTCTACGTCTCGTGTAGATAGCCTAGTTATAGAGGCTCTAAATCCCGTTTCGTGTCTCCACTATACAAGACCAATTCACTTTAGTGTCCAATCTCAGAAAATATTTTTAGAGAGAATATTATTTTGTCAATTCAATCTTAACTAGCCTAGTTTTTAGGGTGATTTTAGCTCTATTATATGTCTACGTCTCGTGTAGATAGCCTAGTTATAGAGGCTCTAAATCCCGTTTCGTGTCTCCACCGTACAAGACCAATTCACTTTAGTGTCCAATCTCAGAAAATATTTTTAGAGAGAATATTATTTTGTCAATTCAATCTTAACTAGCCTAGTTTTTAGGGTGATTTTAGCTCTATTATATGTCTACGTCTCGTGTAGATAGCCTAGTTATAGAGGCTCTAAATCCCGTTTCGTGTCTCCACCGTACAAGACCAATTCACTTTAGTGTCCAATCTCAGAAAATATTTTTAGAGAGAATATTATTTTGTCAATTCAATCTTAACTAGCCTAGTTTTTAGGGCATTTTAGCTCTATTATATGTCTACGTCTCGTGTAGGTAGCCTAGTTATAGAGGCTCTAAATCCCGTTTCGTGTCTCCACTATACAAGACCAATTCACTTTAGTGTCCAATCTCAGAAAATATTTTTAGAGAGAATATTATTTTGTCAATTCAATCTTAACTAGCCTAGTTTTTAGGGTGATTTTAGCTCTATTATATGTCTACGTCTCGTGTAGGTAGCCTAGTTATAGAGGCTCTAAATCCCGTTTCGTGTCTCCACCGTACAAGACCAATTCACTTTAGTGTCCAATCTCAGAAAATATTTTTGAGAGAATATTATTTTGTCAATTCAATCTTAACTAGCCTAGTTTTTAGGGTGATTTTAGCTCTATTATATGTCTACGTCTCGTGTAGATAGCCTAGTTATAGGGGCTCTAAATCCCGTTTCGTGTCTCCACCGTACAAGACCAATTCACTTTAGTGTCCAATCTCAGAAAATATTTTTAGAGAGAATATTATTTTGTCAATTCAATCTTAACTAGCCTAGTTTTTAGGGTGATTTTAGCTCTATTATATGTCTACGTCTCGTGTAGATAGCCTAGTTATAGAGGCTCTAAATCCCGTTTCGTGTCTCCACCGTACAAGACCAATTCACTTTAGTGTCCAATCTCAGAAAATATTTTTAGAGAATATTATTTTGTCAATTCAATCTTAACTAGCCTAGTTTTTAGGGTGATTTTAGCTCTATTATATGTCTACGTCTCGTGTAGATAGCCTAGTTATAGAGGCTCTAAATCCCGTTTCGTGTCTCCACCGTACAAGACCAATTCACTTTAGTGTCCAATCTCAGAAAATATTTTTAGAGAGAATATTATTTTGTCAATTCAATCTTAACTAGCCTAGTTTTTAGGGGCATTTTAGCTCTATTATATGTCTACGTCTCGTGTAGGTAGCCTAGTTATAGAGGCTCTAAATCCCGTTTCGTGTCTCCACTATACAAGACCAATTCACTTTAGTGTCCAATCTCAGAAAATATTTTTTGAGAGAATATTATTTTGTCAATTCAATCTTAACTAGCCTAGTTTTTAGGGTGATTTTAGCTCAGTTATATATCTACGTCTCGTGTAGGTAGCCTAGTTATAGAGGCTCTAAATCCCGTTTCGTGTCTCCACCGTACAAGACCAATTCACTTTAGTGTCCAATCTCAGAAAATATTTTTAGAGAGAATATTATTTTGTCAATTCAATCTTAACTAGCCTAGTTTTTAGGGTGATTTTAGCTCTATTATATGTCTACGTCTCGTGTAGATAGCCTAGTTATAGGGGCTCTAAATCCCGTTTCGTGTCTCCACCGTACAAGACCAATTCACTTTAGTGTCCAATCTCAGAAAATATTTTTTGAGAGAATATTATTTTGTCAATTCAATCTTAACTAGCCTAGTTTTTAGGGTGATTTTAGCTCTATTATATGTCTACGTCTCGTGTAGATAGCCTAGTTATAGAGGCTCTAAATCCCGTTTCGTGTCTCCACCGTACAAGACCAATTCACTTTAGTGTCCAATCTCAGAAAATATTTTTAGAGAGAATATTATTTTGTCAATTCAATCTTAACTAGCCTAGTTTTTAGGGTGATTTTAGCTCTATTATATGTCTACGTCTCGTGTAGGTAGCCTAGTTATAGAGGCTCTAAATCCCGTTTCGTGTCTCCACCGTACAAGACCAATTCACTTTAGTGTCCAATCTCAGAAAATATTTTTAGAGAGAATATTATTTTGTCAATTCAATCTTAACTAGCCTAGTTTTTAGGGTGATTTTAGCTCTATTATATGTCTACGTCTCGTGTAGATAGCCTAGTTATAGAGGCTCTAAATCCCGTTTCGTGTCTCCACTATACAAGACCAATTCACTTTAGTGTCCAATCTCAGAAAATATTTTTAGAGAGAATATTATTTTGTCAATTCAATCTTAACTAGCCTAGTTTTTAGGGTGATTTTAGCTCTATTATATGTCTACGTCTCGTGTAGATAGCCTAGTTAGAGGCTCTAAATCCCGTTTCGTGTCTCCACTATACAAGACCAATTCACTTTAGTGTCCAATCTCAGAAAATATTTTTAGAGAGAATATTATTTTGTCAATTCAATCTTAACTAGCCTAGTTTTTAGGGTGATTTTAGCTCTATTATATGTCTACGTCTCGTGTAGATAGCCTAGTTATAGGGGCTCTAAATCCCGTTTCGTGTCTCCACTATACAAGACCAATTCACTTTAGTGTCCAATCTCAGAAAATATTTTTAGAGAGAATATTATTTTGTCAATTCAATCTTAACTAGCCTAGTTTTTAGGGTGATTTTAGCTCTATTATATGTCTACGTCTCGTGTAGATAGCCTAGTTATAGAGGCTCTAAATCCCGTTTCGTGTCTCCACTATACAAGACCAATTCACTTTAGTGTCCAATCTCAGAAAATATTTTTAGAGAGAATATTATTTTGTCAATTCAATCTTAACTAGCCTAGTTTTTAGGGTGATTTTAGCTCTATTATATGTCTACGTCTCGTGTAGATAGCCTAGTTATAGAGGCTCTAAATCCCGTTTCGTGTCTCCACCGTACAAGACCAATTCACTTTAGTGTCCAATCTCAGAAAATATTTTTAGAGAGAATATTATTTTGTCAATTCAATCTTAACTAGCCTAGTTTTTAGGGTGATTTTAGCTCTATTATATGTCTACGTCTCGTGTAGATAGCCTAGTTATAGAGGCTCTAAATCCCGTTTCGTGTCTCCACCGTACAAGACCAATTCACTTTAGTGTCCAATCTCAGAAAATATTTTTAGAGAGAATATTATTTTGTCAATTCAATCTTAACTAGCCTAGTTTTTAGGGTGATTTTAGCTCTATTATATGTCTACGTCTCGTGTAGGTAGCCTAGTTATAGAGGCTCTAAATCCCGTTTCGTGTCTCCACTATACAAGACCAATTCACTTTAGTGTCCAATCTCAGAAAATATTTTTTGAGAGAATATTATTTTGTCAATTCAATCTTAACTAGCCTAGTTTTTAGGGTGATTTTAGCTCTATTATATGTCTACGTCTCGTGTAGGTAGCCTAGTTATAGAGGCTCTAAATCCCGTTTCGTGTCTCCACCGTACAAGACCAATTCACTTTAGTGTCCAATCTCAGAAAATATTTTTAGAGAGAATATTATTTTGTCAATTCAATCTTAACTAGCCTAGTTTTTAGGGTGATTTTAGCTCTATTATATGTCTACGTCTCGTGTAGATAGCCTAGTTATAGAGGCTCTAAATCCCGTTTCGTGTCTCCACCGTACAAGACCAATTCACTTTAGTGTCCAATCTCAGAAAATATTTTTAGAGAGAATATTATTTTGTCAATTCAATCTTAACTAGCCTAGTTTTTAGGGTGATTTTAGCTCTATTATATGTCTACGTCTCGTGTAGGTAGCCTAGTTATAGAGGCTCTAAATCCCGTTTCGTGTCTCCACTATACAAGACCAATTCACTTTAGTGTCCAATCTCAGAAAATATTTTTAGAGAGAATATTATTTTGTCAATTCAATCTTAACTAGCCTAGTTTTTAGGGTGATTTTAGCTCTATTATATGTCTACGTCTCGTGTAGATAGCCTAGTTATAGAGGCTCTAAATCCCGTTTCGTGTCTCCACCGTACAAGACCAATTCACTTTAGTGTCCAATCTCAGAAAATATTTTTAGAGAGAATATTATTTTGTCAATTCAATCTTAACTAGCCTAGTTTTTAGGGTGATTTTAGCTCTATTATATGTCTACGTCTCGTGTAGATAGCCTAGTTATAGAGGCTCTAAATCCCGTTTCGTGTCTCCACCGTACAAGACCAATTCACTTTAGTGTCCAATCTCAGAAAATATTTTTAGAGAGAATATTATTTTGTCAATTCAATCTTAACTAGCCTAGTTTTTAGGGTGATTTTAGCTCTATTATATGTCTACGTCTCGTGTAGATAGCCTAGTTATAGAGGCTCTAAATCCCGTTTCGTGTCTCCACTATACAAGACCAATTCACTTTAGTGTCCAATCTCAGAAAATATTTTTAGAGAGAATATTATTTTGTCAATTCAATCTTAACTAGCCTAGTTTTTAGGGTGATTTTAGCTCTAATATATGTCTACGTCTCGTGTAGATAGCCTAGTTATAGAGGCTCTAAATCCCGTTTCGTGTCTCCACCGTACAAGACCAATTCACTTTAGTGTCCAATCTCAGAAAATATTTTTAGAGAATATTATTTTGTCAATTCAATCTTAACTAGCCTAGTTTTTAGGGACATTTTAGCTCTGTTATATGTCTACGTCTCGTGTAGATAGCCTAGTTATAGAGGCTCTAAATCCCGTTTCGTGTCTCCACCGTACAAGACCAATTCACTTTAGTGTCCAATCTCAGAAAATATTTTTAGAGAGAATATTATTTTGTCAATTCAATCTTAACTAGCCTAGTTTTTAGGGTGATTTTAGCTCTATTATATGTCTACGTCTCGTGTAGGTAGCCTAGTTATAGGGGCTCTAAATCCCGTTTCGTGTCTCCACTGTACAAGACCAATTCACTTTAGTGTCCAATCTCAGAAAATATTTTTAGAGAGAATATTATTTTGTCAATTCAATCTTAACTAGCCTAGTTTTTAGGGTGATTTTAGCTCTATTATATGTCTACGTCTCGTGTAGATAGCCTAGTTATAGAGGCTCTAAATCCCGTTTCGTGTCTCCACCGTACAAGACCAATTCACTTTAGTGTCCAATCTCAGAAAATATTTTTAGAGAGAATATTATTTTGTCAATTCAATCTTAACTAGCCTAGTTTTTAGGTGATTTTAGCTCTATTATATGTCTACGTCTCGTGTAGGTAGCCTAGTTATAGAGGCTCTAAATCCCGTTTCGTGTCTCCACCGTACAAGACCAATTCACTTTAGTGTCCAATCTCAGAAAATATTTTTTAGAGAATATTATTTTGTCAATTCAATCTTAACTAGCCTAGTTTTTAGGGTGATTTTAGCTCTATTATATGTCTACGTCTCGTGTAGGTAGCCTAGTTATAGAGGCTCTAAATCCCGTTTCGTGTCTCCACCGTACAAGACCAATTCACTTTAGTGTCCAATCTCAGAAAATATTTTTGAGAGAATATTATTTTGTCAATTCAATCTTAACTAGCCTAGTTTTTAGGGTGATTTTAGCTCTATTATATGTCTACGTCTCGTGTAGATAGCCTAGTTATAGAGGCTCTAAATCCCGTTTCGTGTCTCCACCGTACAAGACCAATTCACTTTAGTGTCCAATCTCAGAAAATATTTTTAGAGAGAATATTATTTTGTCAATTCAATCTTAACTAGCCTAGTTTTTAGGGTGATTTTAGCTCTATTATATGTCTACGTCTCGTGTAGGTAGCCTAGTTATAGAGGCTCTAAATCCCGTTTCGTGTCTCCACCGTACAAGACCAATTCACTTTAGTGTCCAATCTCAGAAAATATTTTTTGAGAGAATATTATTTTGTCAATTCAATCTTAACTAGCCTAGTTTTTAGGGTGATTTTAGCTCTATTATATGTCTACGTCTCGTGTAGATAGCCTAGTTATAGAGGCTCTAAATCCCGTTTCGTGTCTCCACCGTACAAGACCAATTCACTTTAGTGTCCAATCTCAGAAAATATTTTTTGAGAGAATATTATTTTGTCAATTCAATCTTAACTAGCCTAGTTTTTAGGGTGATTTTAGCTCTATTATATGTCTACGTCTCGTGTAGATAGCCTAGTTATAGAGGCTCTAAATCCCGTTTCGTGTCTCCACCGTACAAGACCAATTCACTTTAGTGTCCAATCTCAGAAAATATTTTTAGAGAGAATATTATTTTGTCAATTCAATCTTAACTAGCCTAGTTTTTAGGGTGATTTTAGCTCTATTATATGTCTACGTCTCGTGTAGATAGCCTAGTTATAGAGGCTCTAAATCCCGTTTCGTGTCTCCACCGTACAAGACCAATTCACTTTAGTGTCCAATCTCAGAAAATATTTTTAGAGAATATTATTTTGTCAATTCAATCTTAACTAGCCTAGTTTTTAGGGTGATTTTAGCTCTATTATATGTCTACGTCTCGTGTAGATAGCCTAGTTATAGAGGCTCTAAATCCCGTTTCGTGTCTCCACTGTACAAGACCAATTCACTTTAGTGTCCAATCTCAGAAAATATTTTTAGAGAGAATATTATTTTGTCAATTCAATCTTAACTAGCCTAGTTTTTAGGGTGATTTTAGCTCTATTATATGTCTACGTCTCGTGTAGATAGCCTAGTTATAGAGGCTCTAAATCCCGTTTCGTGTCTCCACTATACAAGACCAATTCACTTTAGTGTCCAATCTCAGAAAATATTTTTAGAGAGAATATTATTTTGTCAATTCAATCTTAACTAGCCTAGTTTTTAGGGTGATTTTAGCTCTATTATGTCTACGTCTCGTGTAGATAGCCTAGTTATAGAGGCTCTAAATCCCGTTTCGTGTCTCCACTATACAAGACCAATTCACTTTAGTGTCCAATCTCAGAAAATATTTTTAGAGAGAATATTATTTTGTCAATTCAATCTTAACTAGCCTAGTTTTTAGGGTGATTTTAGCTCTATTATATGTCTACGTCTCGTGTAGATAGCCTAGTTATAGAGGCTCTAAATCCCGTTTCGTGTCTCCACCGTACAAGACCAATTCACTTTAGTGTCCAATCTCAGAAAATATTTTTAGAGAGAATATTATTTTGTCAATTCAATCTTAACTAGCCTAGTTTTTAGGGTGATTTTAGCTCTATTATATGTCTACGTCTCGTGTAGGTAGCCTAGTTATAGAGGCTCTAAATCCCGTTTCGTGTCTCCACTATACAAGACCAATTCACTTTAGTGTCCAATCTCAGAAATATTTTTTGAGAGAATATTATTTTGTCAATTCAATCTTAACTAGCCTAGTTTTTAGGGTGATTTTAGCTATTATATATGTCTACGTCTCGTGTAGGTAGCCTAGTTATAGAGGCTCTAAATCCCGTTTCGTGTCTCCACCGTACAAGACCAATTCACTTTAGTGTCCAATCTCAGAAAATATTTTTAGAGAGAATATTATTTTGTCAATTCAATCTTAACTAGCCTAGTTTTTAGGGTGATTTTAGCTCTATTATATGTCTACGTCTCGTGTAGATAGCCTAGTTATAGAGGCTCTAAATCCCGTTTCGTGTCTCCACTATACAAGACCAATTCACTTTAGTGTCCAATCTCAGAAAATATTTTTAGAGAGAATATTATTTTGTCAATTCAATCTTAACTAGCCTAGTTTTTAGGGTGATTTTAGCTCTATTATATGTCTACGTCTCGTGTAGATAGCCTAGTTATAGAGGCTCTAAATCCCGTTTCGTGTCTCCACCGTACAAGACCAATTCACTTTAGTGTCCAATCTCAGAAAATATTTTTAGAGAATATTATTTTGTCAATTCAATCTTAACTAGCCTAGTTTTTAGGGTGATTTTAGCTCTATTATATGTCTACGTCTCGTGTAGATAGCCTAGTTATAGAGGCTCTAAATCCCGTTTCGTGTCTCCACCGTACAAGACCAATTCACTTTAGTGTCCAATCTCAGAAAATATTTTTAGAGAGAATATTATTTTGTCAATTCAATCTTAACTAGCCTAGTTTTTAGGGTGATTTTAGCTCTATTATATGTCTACGTCTCGTGTAGGTAGCCTAGTTATAGAGGCTCTAAATCCCGTTTCGTGTCTCCACTATACAAGACCAATTCACTTTAGTGTCCAATCTCAGAAAATATTTTTAGAGAGAATATTATTTTGTCAATTCAATCTTAACTAGCCTAGTTTTTAGGGTGATTTTAGCTCTATTATATGTCTACGTCTCGTGTAGATAGCCTAGTTATAGAGGCTCTAAATCCCGTTTCGTGTCTCCACTATACAAGACCAATTCACTTTAGTGTCCAATCTCAGAAAATATTTTTAGAGAGAATATTATTTTGTCAATTCAATCTTAACTAGCCTAGTTTTTAGGGTGATTTTAGCTCTATTATATGTCTACGTCTCGTGTAGATAGCCTAGTTATAGAGGCTCTAAATCCCGTTTCGTGTCTCCACTATACAAGACCAATTCACTTTAGTGTCCAATCTCAGAAAATATTTTTAGAGAGAATATTATTTTGTCAATTCAATCTTAACTAGCCTAGTTTTTAGGGTGATTTTAGCTCTATTATATGTCTACGTCTCGTGTAGGTAGCCTAGTTATAGAGGCTCTAAATCCCGTTTCGTGTCTCCACTATACAAGACCAATTCACTTTAGTGTCCAATCTCAGAAAATATTTTTAGAGAGAATATTATTTTGTCAATTCAATCTTAACTAGCCTAGTTTTTAGGGTGATTTTAGCTCTATTATATGTCTACGTCTCGTGTAGATAGCCTAGTTATAGAGGCTCTAAATCCCGTTTCGTGTCTCCACCGTACAAGACCAATTCACTTTAGTGTCCAATCTCAGAAAATATTTTTAGAGAGAATATTATTTTGTCAATTCAATCTTAACTAGCCTAGTTTTTAGGGTGATTTTAGCTCTATTATATGTCTACGTCTCGTGTAGATAGCCTAGTTATAGAGGCTCTAAATCCCGTTTCGTGTCTCCACTATACAAGACCAATTCACTTTAGTGTCCAATCTCAGAAAATATTTTTAGAGAGAATATTATTTTGTCAATTCAATCTTAACTAGCCTAGTTTTTAGGGTGATTTTAGCTCTATTATATGTCTACGTCTCGTGTAGATAGCCTAGTTATAGAGGCTCTAAATCCCGTTTCGTGTCTCCACCGTACAAGACCAATTCACTTTAGTGTCCAATCTCAGAAAATATTTTTAGAGAGAATATTATTTTGTCAATTCAATCTTAACTAGCCTAGTTTTTAGGGTGATTTTAGCTCTATTATATGTCTACGTCTCGTGTAGATAGCCTAGTTATAGAGGCTCTAAATCCCGTTTCGTGTCTCCACCGTACAAGACCAATTCACTTTAGTGTCCAATCTCAGAAAATATTTTTAGAGAGAATATTATTTTGTCAATTCAATCTTAACTAGCCTAGTTTTTAGGGTGATTTTAGCTCTATTATATGTCTACGTCTCGTGTAGGTAGCCTAGTTATAGAGGCTCTAAATCCCGTTTCGTGTCTCCACTATACAAGACCAATTCACTTTAGTGTCCAATCTCAGAAAATATTTTTAGAGAGAATATTATTTTGTCAATTCAATCTTAACTAGCCTAGTTTTTAGGGTGATTTTAGCTCTATTATATGTCTACGTCTCGTGTAGATAGCCTAGTTATAGAGGCTCTAAATCCCGTTTCGTGTCTCCACTATACAAGACCAATTCACTTTAGTGTCCAATCTCAGAAAATATTTTTAGAGAGAATATTATTTTGTCAATTCAATCTTAACTAGCCTAGTTTTTAGGGTGATTTTAGCTCTATTATATGTCTACGTCTCGTGTAGATAGCCTAGTTATAGAGGCTCTAAATCCCGTTTCGTGTCTCCACTATACAAGACCAATTCACTTTAGTGTCCAATCTCAGAAAATATTTTTAGAGAGAATATTATTTTGTCAATTCAATCTTAACTAGCCTAGTTTTTAGGGTGATTTTAGCTCTATTATATGTCTACGTCTCGTGTAGGTAGCCTAGTTATAGAGGCTCTAAATCCCGTTTCGTGTCTCCACTATACAAGACCAATTCACTTTAGTGTCCAATCTCAGAAAATATTTTTAGAGAGAATATTATTTTGTCAATTCAATCTTAACTAGCCTAGTTTTTAGGGTGATTTTAGCTCTATTATATGTCTACGTCTCGTGTAGATAGCCTAGTTATAGAGGCTCTAAATCCCGTTTCGTGTCTCCACTATACAAGACCAATTCACTTTAGTGTCCAATCTCAGAAAATATTTTTAGAGATAATATTATTTTGTCAATTCAATCTTAACTAGCCTAGTTTTTAGGGTGATTTTAGCTCTATTATATGTCTACGTCTCGTGTAGATAGCCTAGTTATAGAGGCTCTAAATCCCGTTTCGTGTCTCCACCATACAAGACCAATTCACTTTAGTGTCCAATCTCAGAAAATATTTTTAGAGAGAATATTATTTTGTCAATTCAATCTTAACTAGCCTAGTTTTTAGGGTGATTTTAGCTCTATTATATGTCTACGTCTCGTGTAGGTAGCCTAGTTATAGAGGCTCTAAATCCCGTTTCGTGTCTCCACTAATCAAGACCAATTCACTTTAGTGTCCAATCTCAGAAAATATTTTTAGAGAGAATATTATTTTGTCAATTCAATCTTAACTAGCCTAGTTTTTAGGGTGATTTTAGCTCTATTATATGTCTACGTCTCGTGTAGGTAGCCTAGTTATAGAGGCTCTAAATCCCGTTTCGTGTCTCCACTATACAAGACCAATTCACTTTAGTGTCCAATCTCAGAAAATATTTTTAGAGAGAATATTATTTTGTCAATTCAATCTTAACTAGCCTAGTTTTTAGGGTGATTTTAGCTCTATTATATGTCTACGTCTCGTGTAGATAGCCTAGTTATAGGGGCTCTAAATCCCGTTTCGTGTCTCCACTATACAAGACCAATTCACTTTAGTGTCCAATCTCAGAAAATATTTTTAGAGAGAATATTATTTTGTCAATTCAATCTTAACTAGCCTAGTTTTTAGGGTGATTTTAGCTCTATTATATGTCTACGTCTCGTGTAGGTAGCCTAGTTATAGGCTCTAAATCCCGTTTCGTGTCTCCACTATACAAGACCAATTCACTTTAGTGTCCAATCTCAGAAAATATTTTTAGAGAGAATATTATTTTGTCAATTCAATCTTAACTAGCCTAGTTTTTAGGGTGATTTTAGCTCAGTTATATATATCTACGTCTCGTGTAGGTAGCCTAGTTATAGAGGCTCTAAATCCCGTTTCGTGTCTCCACTGTACAAGACCAATTCACTTTAGTGTCCAATCTCAGAAAATATTTTTAGAGAATATTATTTTGTCAATTCAATCTTAACTAGCCTAGTTTTTAGGTGATTTTAGCTCTATTATATGTCTACGTCTCGTGTAGATAGCCTAGTTATAGAGGCTCTAAATCCCGTTTCGTGTCTCCACTATACAAGACCAATTCACTTTAGTGTCCAATCTCAGAAAATATTTTTAGAGAGAATATTATTTTGTCAATTCAATCTTAACTAGCCTAGTTTTTAGGGTGATTTTAGCTCTATTATATGTCTACGTCTCGTGTAGATAGCCTAGTTATAGAGGCTCTAAATCCCGTTTCGTGTCTCCACCGTACAAGACCAATTCACTTTAGTGTCCAATCTCAGAAAATATTTTTAGAGAGAATATTATTTTGTCAATTCAATCTTAACTAGCCTAGTTTTTAGGGTGATTTTAGCTCTATTATATGTCTACGTCTCGTGTAGGTAGCCTAGTTATAGAGGCTCTAAATCCCGTTTCGTGTCTCCACCGTACAAGACCAATTCACTTTAGTGTCCAATCTCAGAAAATATTTTTAGAGAGAATATTATTTTGTCAATTCAATCTTAACTAGCCTAGTTTTTAGGGTGATTTTAGCTCTATTATATGTCTACGTCTCGTGTAGGTAGCCTAGTTATAGAGGCTCTAAATCCCGTTTCGTGTCTCCACTATACAAGACCAATTCACTTTAGTGTCCAATCTCAGAAAATATTTTTAGAGAGAATATTATTTTGTCAATTCAATCTTAACTAGCCTAGTTTTTAGGGTGATTTTAGCTCTATTATATGTCTACGTCTCGTGTAGATAGCCTAGTTATAGAGGCTCTAAATCCCGTTTCGTGTCTCCACTATACAAGACCAATTCACTTTAGTGTCCAATCTCAGAAAATATTTTTAGAGAGAATATTATTTTGTCAATTCAATCTTAACTAGCCTAGTTTTTAGGGTGATTTTAGCTCTATTATATGTCTACGTCTCGTGTAGATAGCCTAGTTATAGAGGCTCTAAATCCCGTTTCGTGTCTCCACTATACAAGACCAATTCACTTTAGTGTCCAATCTCAGAAAATATTTTTAGAGAGAATATTATTTTGTCAATTCAATCTTAACTAGCCTAGTTTTTAGGGTGATTTTAGCTCTATTATATGTCTACGTCTCGTGTAGATAGCCTAGTTATAGAGGCTCTAAATCCCGTTTCGTGTCTCCACCGTACAAGACCAATTCACTTTAGTGTCCAATCTCAGAAAATATTTTTAGAGAGAATATTATTTTGTCAATTCAATCTTAACTAGCCTAGTTTTTAGGGTGATTTTAGCTCTATTATATGTCTACGTCTCGTGTAGGTAGCCTAGTTATAGAGGCTCTAAATCCCGTTTCGTGTCTCCACTATACAAGACCAATTCACTTTAGTGTCCAATCTCAGAAAATATTTTTAGAGAGAATATTATTTTGTCAATTCAATCTTAACTAGCCTAGTTTTTAGGGTGATTTTAGCTCTATTATATGTCTACGTCTCGTGTAGATAGCCTAGTTATAGAGGCTCTAAATCCCGTTTCGTGTCTCCACTATACAAGACCAATTCACTTTAGTGTCCAATCTCAGAAAATATTTTTAGAGAGAATATTATTTTGTCAATTCAATCTTAACTAGCCTAGTTTTTAGGGTGATTTTAGCTCTATTATATGTCTACGTCTCGTGTAGATAGCCTAGTTATAGAGGCTCTAAATCCCGTTTCGTGTCTCCACCGTACAAGACCAATTCACTTTAGTGTCCAATCTCAGAAAATATTTTTAGAGAGAATATTATTTTGTCAATTCAATCTTAACTAGCCTAGTTTTTAGGGTGATTTTAGCTCTATTATATGTCTACGTCTCGTGTAGATAGCCTAGTTATAGAGGCTCTAAATCCCGTTTCGTGTCTCCACCGTACAAGACCAATTCACTTTAGTGTCCAATCTCAGAAAATATTTTTAGAGAGAATATTATTTTGTCAATTCAATCTTAACTAGCCTAGTTTTTAGGGGCATTTTAGCTCTATTATATGTCTACGTCTCGTGTAGGTAGCCTAGTTATAGAGGCTCTAAATCCCGTTTCGTGTCTCCACTATACAAGACCAATTCACTTTAGTGTCCAATCTCAGAAAATATTTTTAGAGAGAATATTATTTTGTCAATTCAATCTTAACTAGCCTAGTTTTTAGGGTGATTTTAGCTCTATTATATGTCTACGTCTCGTGTAGATAGCCTAGTTATAGAGGCTCTAAATCCCGTTTCGTGTCTCCACCGTACAAGACCAATTCACTTTAGTGTCCAATCTCAGAAAATATTTTTAGAGAGAATATTATTTTGTCAATTCAATCTTAACTAGCCTAGTTTTTAGGGTGATTTTAGCTCTATTATATGTCTACGTCTCGTGTAGATAGCCTAGTTATAGAGGCTCTAAATCCCGTTTCGTGTCTCCACTATACAAGACCAATTCACTTTAGTGTCCAATCTCAGAAAATATTTTTAGAGAGAATATTATTTTGTCAATTCAATCTTAACTAGCCTAGTTTTTAGGGTGATTTTAGCTCTATTATATGTCTACGTCTCGTGTAGATAGCCTAGTTATAGAGGCTCTAAATCCCGTTTCGTGTCTCCACTATACAAGACCAATTCACTTTAGTGTCCAATCTCAGAAAATATTTTTAGAGAGAATATTATTTTGTCAATTCAATCTTAACTAGCCTAGTTTTTAGGGTGATTTTAGCTCTATTATATGTCTACGTCTCGTGTAGGTAGCCTAGTTATAGAGGCTCTAAATCCCGTTTCGTGTCTCCACTATACAAGACCAATTCACTTTAGTGTCCAATCTCAGAAAATATTTTTAGAGAGAATATTATTTTGTCAATTCAATCTTAACTAGCCTAGTTTTTAGGGTGATTTTAGCTCTATTATATGTCTACGTCTCGTGTAGATAGCCTAGTTATAGAGGCTCTAAATCCCGTTTCGTGTCTCCACTATACAAGACCAATTCACTTTAGTGTCCAATCTCAGAAAATATTTTTAGAGAGAATATTATTTTGTCAATTCAATCTTAACTAGCCTAGTTTTTAGGGTGATTTTAGCTCTATTATATGTCTACGTCTCGTGTAGATAGCCTAGTTATAGGGGCTCTAAATCCCGTTTCGTGTCTCCACTATACAAGACCAATTCACTTTAGTGTCCAATCTCAGAAAATATTTTTAGAGAATATTATTTTGTCAATTCAATCTTAACTAGCCTAGTTTTTAGGGTGATTTTAGCTCTATTATATGTCTACGTCTCGTGTAGATAGCCTAGTTATAGAGGCTCTAAATCCCGTTTCGTGTCTCCACTATACAAGACCAATTCACTTTAGTGTCCAATCTCAGAAAATATTTTTAGAGAATATTATTTTGTCAATTCAATCTTAACTAGCCTAGTTTTTAGGGTGATTTTAGCTCTATTATATGTCTACGTCTCGTGTAGGTAGCCTAGTTATAGAGGCTCTAAATCCCGTTTCGTGTCTCCACCGTACAAGACCAATTCACTTTAGTGTCCAATCTCAGAAAATATTTTTAGAGAGAATATTATTTTGTCAATTCAATCTTAACTAGCCTAGTTTTTAGGGTGATTTTAGCTCTGTTATATGTCTACGTCTCGTGTAGGTAGCCTAGTTATAGAGGCTCTAAATCCCGTTTCGTGTCTCCACTATACAAGACCAATTCACTTTAGTGTCCAATCTCAGAAAATATTTTTAGAGAGAATATTATTTTGTCAATTCAATCTTAACTAGCCTAGTTTTTAGGGTGATTTTAGCTCTATTATATGTCTACGTCTCGTGTAGATAGCCTAGTTATAGAGGCTCTAAATCCCGTTTCGTGTCTCCACTATACAAGACCAATTCACTTTAGTGTCCAATCTCAGAAAATATTTTTAGAGAGAATATTATTTTGTCAATTCAATCTTAACTAGCCTAGTTTTTAGGGTGATTTTAGCTCTATTATATGTCTACGTCTCGTGTAGGTAGCCTAGTTATAGAGGCTCTAAATCCCGTTTCGTGTCTCCACTATACAAGACCAATTCACTTTAGTGTCCAATCTCAGAAAATATTTTTTGAGAGAATATTATTTTGTCAATTCAATCTTAACTAGCCTAGTTTTTAGGGTGATTTTAGCTCTATTATATGTCTACGTCTCGTGTAGGTAGCCTAGTTATAGAGGCTCTAAATCCCGTTTCGTGTCTCCACTATACAAGACCAATTCACTTTAGTGTCCAATCTCAGAAAATATTTTTAGAGAGAATATTATTTTGTCAATTCAATCTTAACTAGCCTAGTTTTTAGGGTGATTTTAGCTCTATTATATGTCTACGTCTCGTGTAGATAGCCTAGTTATAGAGGCTCTAAATCCCGTTTCGTGTCTCCACTATACAAGACCAATTCACTTTAGTGTCCAATCTCAGAAAATATTTTTAGAGAGAATATTATTTTGTCAATTCAATCTTAACTAGCCTAGTTTTTAGGGTGATTTTAGCTCTATTATATGTCTACGTCTCGTGTAGATAGCCTAGTTATAGAGGCTCTAAATCCCGTTTCGTGTCTCCACTATACAAGACCAATTCACTTTAGTGTCCAATCTCAGAAAATATTTTTAGAGAGAATATTATTTTGTCAATTCAATCTTAACTAGCCTAGTTTTTAGGGTGATTTTAGCTCTATTATATGTCTACGTCTCGTGTAGGTAGCCTAGTTATAGAGGCTCTAAATCCCGTTTCGTGTCTCCACTATACAAGACCAATTCACTTTAGTGTCCAATCTCAGAAAATATTTTTAGAGAGAATATTATTTTGTCAATTCAATCTTAACTAGCCTAGTTTTTAGGGGCATTTTAGCTCTATTATATGTCTACGTCTCGTGTAGGTAGCCTAGTTATAGGCTCTAAATCCCGTTTCGTGTCTCCACTATACAAGACCAATTCACTTTAGTGTCCAATCTCAGAAAATATTTTTAGAGAGAATATTATTTTGTCAATTCAATCTTAACTAGCCTAGTTTTTAGGGTCATTTTAGCTCTATTATATGTCTACGTCTCGTGTAGATAGCCTAGTTATAGGGGCTCTAAATCCCGTTTCGTGTCTCCACTATACAAGACCAATTCACTTTAGTGTCCAATCTCAGAAAATATTTTTAGAGAGAATATTATTTTGTCAATTCAATCTTAACTAGCCTAGTTTTTAGGGTGATTTTAGCTCTATTATATGTCTACGTCTCGTGTAGATAGCCTAGTTATAGAGGCTCTAAATCCCGTTTCGTGTCTCCACCATACAAGACCAATTCACTTTAGTGTCCAATCTCAGAAAATATTTTTAGAGAGAATATTATTTTGTCAATTCAATCTTAACTAGCCTAGTTTTTAGGGTGATTTTAGCTCTATTATATGTCTACGTCTCGTGTAGATAGCCTAGTTATAGAGGCTCTAAATCCCGTTTCGTGTCTCCACCAATTCACTTTAGTGTCCAATCTCAGAAAATATTTTTAGAGAGAATATTATTTTGTCAATTCAATCTTAACTAGCCTAGTTTTTAGGGTGATTTTAGCTCTATTATATGTCTACGTCTCGTGTAGATAGCCTAGTTATAGAGGCTCTAAATCCCGTTTCGTGTCTCCACTATACAAGACCAATTCACTTTAGTGTCCAATCTCAGAAAATATTTTTAGAGAGAATATTATTTTGTCAATTCAATCTTAACTAGCCTAGTTTTTTAGGGTGATTTTAGCTCTATTATATGTCTACGTCTCGTGTAGGTAGCCTAGTTATAGAGGCTCTAAATCCCGTTTCGTGTCTCCACTATACAAGACCAATTCACTTTAGTGTCCAATCTCAGAAAATATTTTTAGAGATAATATTATTTTGTCAATTCAATCTTAACTAGCCTAGTTTTTAGGGTGATTTTAGCTCTATTATATGTCTACGTCTCGTGTAGATAGCCTAGTTATAGAGGCTCTAAATCCCGTTTCGTGTCTCCACTATACAAGACCAATTCACTTAGTGTCCAATCTCAGAAAATATTTTTAGAGAGAATATTATTTTGTCAATTCAATCTTAACTAGCCTAGTTTTTAGGGTGATTTTAGCTCTATTATATGTCTACGTCTCGTGTAGATAGCCTAGTTATAGAGGCTCTAAATCCCGTTTCGTGTCTCTACTATACAAGACCAATTCACTTTAGTGTCCAATCTCAGAAAATATTTTTAGAGAGAATATTATTTTGTCAATTCAATCTTAACTAGCCTAGTTTTTAGGGTGATTTTAGCTCTATAATATGTCTACGTCTCGTGTAGGTAGCCTAGTTATAGAGGCTCTAAATCCCGTTTCGTGTCTCCACCGTACAAGACCAATTCACTTTAGTGTCCAATCTCAGAAAATATTTTTTAGAGAGAATATTATTTTGTCAATTCAATCTTAACTAGCCTAGTTTTTAGGGTGATTTTAGCTCTATTATATGTCTACGTCTCGTGTAGATAGCCTAGTTATAGAGGCTCTAAATCCCGTTTCGTGTCTCCACTATACAAGACCAATTCACTTTAGTGTCCAATCTCAGAAAATATTTTTAGAGAGAATATTATTTTGTCAATTCAATCTTAACTAGCCTAGTTTTTAGGGTGATTTTAGCTCTATAATATGTCTATGTCTCGTGTAGGTAGCCTAGTTATAGAGGCTCTAAATCCCGAT
>CM064561.1:13231252-13458921 GCA_032716605.1 Paralithodes platypus
TCCTGGTGGTGTAATGGCCGTTAGGTGGCAAAAATATGTGTGTGATAACCCGGGTTCGAATCCCGGTGGATCATATATACTTTAATTAATTTCATTGGGGGTGTGGTGGTGAGATTAATAAAAATAATATTATTAGGTAGGTTTAGGGATATTTCTTCGCATGGAGAGGTCTTATATGATCGGTGCCCCATGAATATTCTTTCCTCTCACTTAAACAGTAGGCTACCATAGTGCGGTTGGGAATATGAACATGATTAGATTATAATCCAAGTATTCGAGAATGGATAATATGTCGTAGGCGTGTGCACAAACCTTTAACCGTTCTGGTGGTGTAATGATTAAGGTGTCAAACATATGTGTGTGATAACCCAGGTTCGAATCCCGGTGGATCAAATAATTATATACTTTAATTAATTTCATTGGGGGTGTGGTGGTGAGATTAATAAAAATAATATTATGATTAGTAGGTTTAGGGATGTATTTCTTACGCAGAGGCCGGTCGTATATTGATCTGTGCGACCAGGAATTATTCTTTCCTCTCACTGTAAAACAGTAGGCTACCATAGTGCGGTTGGGAATATGACAAACATGATTAGATTAATATCCAGTATTCGCGAATGGATAATAAAAGGCGTAGGCGGGTGTGCAGAAACCTTTAACCGTACCTGGTGGTGTAATGGTTAAACGGTGGCAAAAATATGTGGTGTGATAACCGGGTTTCGAATCCCGGTGGATCATATATACTTGAATCTTTCATTGGGGGCTCCTTGTGGTGGTGGAGATCAATAAAAAAAATATTATTAGTAGGTTTAGGGATATTTCTTCGAGGCGCCGGTCTATATGATCTGTGCAACATGAAGTATTCTGTCCTCTCACTTAAACAGTAGGCTACCATAGTGCGGTTGGGAATATGAACATGATTAGGATTAATATTCAGTATTCGAGACTGGATAATAAGTCGTAGGCGTGTGCATAAACTTTTTAACCGGACTGGTGGTGTCCTGTAATGCGTTTTAAGGTGGCAAAAATATGGTGTGTGATAACCCGGGGTTCAAATCCCGGTGGATCATATACCTTTAATTAATTTCATTGGGGGTGGTGGTGAGATTAATAAAAATAATATTATTAGTAGGTTTAGGGATATTCTTCGCGAGGCCGGTCGATATGATCTGTGACCAATGAATATTCGTTCCTCTCACTTAAACAGTAGGCTACCATATGGGCGGTTGGGAATATGAACATGATTAGATTAATATCCAGGTTTCGAGAATGGATAATAAGTCGGAGGACGTTAGGTGCAAAAACCTTTAACCGTCATGGTGGTGTAATGGTTAAGGTGGCAAAAATATGTGGGTGATAACCAGGGTTCGAATCCGCGTGGATAATATATACTTTCATTAATTGAATTGGGGGTGTGGTGGTGAGCTTAATAAAAATAATAGTATTAGTAGGTTTAGGGATTTATTTCTTCGAGAGGGCCGGTCTATATGATCTGGGCCCCTATGGAATATTCTTTCCTCTCACTTAAACAGTAGGCTACAATAGTGCGGTTTTGGGAATCCCATGAACATGATTAGAATTAAGTATCCAGTATTCAGAGAAGGGATAATAAAGTCGTAGGCGTGGGCATAAAACCATTTTAACCGTCCTGGTGGGGTAATGGGTTAAGGTCGGCAAAAAATATGTGTGTGATAACCAGGGTTCGAAATCCCGGTGGATCATATATACTTTAATTAATTTCATTGGGGGTGTGGTGGTGAGATTAATAAAAAATAATTATTATTAGTAGGTTTAGGGATATTTTCTTCGAGGTGGACGGGTTCTATATGATCTGTGCCCCATTGAATATTCTTTCCTCTCACTTAAACAGTAGGCTACCATAGTGCGGTTGGGGAATATGAAACATGATTAGATTAATATCCAGTATTCGAGAATGGAGAATACGGGGTCGGTAGGGGTGTGCATAAACCTATTAACCGTCCTGGTGGGTGTAATGGTTAAGGTGGCAAAAAAAAAAAAAAAAAAAAAAAATTTTTTTATTTGGGGTGTGTGTGATAACCCGGGTTCGAATCCCGGTGGATCATATATACTTTAATTAATTTCATTGGGGGTGTGGTGGTGAGATTAATAAAAATAATATTATTAGTAGGTTTAGGGATATTTCTTCGAGAGGCCGGTCTATATGATCTGTGCCCCAGAATATTTCTTCCTCTCACTTAAACAGTAGGCTACCATAGTGCGGTTGGGAATATGAACATGATTAGATTAATATCCAGTATTCGAGAATGGATAATAAGTCGTAGGCGGGTGCATAAACCTTTAACCGTCCTGGTGGTGTAATGGTTAAGGTGGCAAAAATATGTGTGTGATAACCCGGGTTCGAATCCCGGTGGATCATATATACTTTAATTAATTTCATTGGGGGGTGTGGTGGTGAGATTAATAAAAATAATATTAATAGTAGGTTTAGGGATATTTCTTCGAGAGGCCGGTCTATATGATCTGTGCCCCATGAATATTCTTTCCTCTCACTTAAACAGTAGGCTACCATAGTGCGGTTGGGAATATGAACATGATTAGATTAATATCCAGTATTCGAGAATGGATAATAAGTTGTAGGCGTGTGCATAAACCTTTAACCGTCCTGGTGGTGTAATGGTTAAGGTGGCAAAAATATGTGTGTGATAACCCGGGTTCGAATCCCGGTGGATCATATATACTTTAATTAATTTTCATTGGGAGGGTGAGATTAATAAAAATATTATTAGTAGTAGGTTTAGGGATAGTTCTTCGAGAGGCCGGTCTATATGATCTGTGCCCCATGAATATTCTTTCCTCTCACTTAAACAGTAGGCTACCATAGTGCGGTTGGGAATATGAACATGATTAGATTAATATCCAGTATTCGAGAATGGATAATAAGTTGTAGGCGTGTGCATAAACCTTTAACCGTCCTGGTGGTGTAATGGTTAAGGTGGCAAAAATATGTGTGTGATAACCCGGGTTCGAATCCCGGTGGATCATATATACTTTAATTAATTTCATTGGGGGTGTTGTGGTGAGATTAATAAAAATAATATTATTAGTAGGTTTAGGGATATTTCTACGAGAGGCCGGTCTATATGATCTGTGCCCATGAATATTCTTTCCTCTCACTTAAACAGTAGGCTACCATAGTGCGGTTGGGAATATGAACATGATTAGATTAATATCCAGTATTCGAGAATGGATAATAAGTCGTAGGCGTGTGCATAAACCTTTAACCGTCCTGGTGGTGTAATGGTTAAGGTGGCAAAAATATGTGTGTGATAACTCGGGTTCGAATCCCGGTGGATCATATATACTTTAATTAATTTCATTGGGGGTGTGGTGGTGAGATTAATAAAAATAATATTACTACCTACGCTAGTGTCCCAAGAATCGAGTGTATCATGTGCAAGAACCTCATTTTCCATGAGCTGTTCGAGACGCCATCCGCGGTGGTGTGCATGTATTGTCAGATTAATGAAAGGTACCCAGACTCCAAGGTGACAAATCAAGTGTTGACCGCCTTCGGACTGACATTGGATGCTAAACCCAAATGTCAAGCCGTCAACCTTCGCAGTCACCGTCGCAACCAGAAGTGGGGGTTGGGTGATATCGTCGAGAAGGAAGGTGACGACGATGATGATATCATGAAGGTGATGTTGAGGTGTACTGACTGCAAGAAGCTATACACGGTGTTCAGATACCCTAGCGCTCCAGCCCAAGTCAGTATGCATAGATGTGTAGAATGCAGAACCATTCGGGCCATCAAGAATGAAGCTAACGCTAAATCTCTGGGACTTTACGCCAACCAATATATGGCGTAGGCTGCGGTAAATGGAGGAGAGGAAAAGGAGGAGGAATCAACCACACCCTGAACATTCAGTTTGCTATCTGCCAATTCGAGTGGCTGGCCGAGAGGGTGGAAGGAGGAGAACTGGTTGCCATCGACGATGAGGGTCGAGACTTCCTGATCGCCAAAGTTAGGGAAGAGAGTTCGGCTGAGATGGAAATGGAACTAGACGACGAAACAGTCAAAGTCAAATGTCGCGAAATTATCACCAACAACAAGGATGTAACGGTGGCTGAAATCTTTCGACCGAATGAAGTGAATGCGGTACTCAAAGCCCAAACTGGACTCAAATTGGACCTGATGCGTGATAATTGGAAAAATAAAACTCAACTCGCCAAGAGTTACACATATTTCGAAACTGCCGGCATTCCCAGGCAGTACACTGATGCCTCAGAATTGGACAAGATACTCGATGATGGTCAGTGGTTTACGACTCCAGAGAGTATAGATTTGGTCAAGACGGTCTGAGGTGAAAACATCACCGACCCAGAACTTCACATCTTCAAATTGAATTCATGTGCCATATGCCTCGAAACTGCAGTGAACAAGATGTACAATATACATTGCGGTGAATGTATGAACATGTTAGGGTCCAACTGTCCGGGCTGCAGACACCCTATGGGCAAATCAGAGGCGGGGCGTGGTGGTGTGGTGGTTTTCAAATAAAAGAATCTTGGTATAAATCTTGTGTTTCGTAACCCTCTAATACAATCTTGATAGTTTAGGATATATTCACCTAAAACAAGTCCACTGAATGTGATGTGAAAATCTAGCTTCAGACTGACCAAATTTCTAAAGCATCTCTCCTATCACCCAACTAGAGTGATCGAGAAACTAAAGTTGACAAAATACAATCCCTCCATTTTTCGTACCATCGGTCGAGCGACCAGAACATTTTTTGGTAGTCTCAATCTCACTCCCACTCTCGGAGAGATGCTTTAGAAATTAGAGAATACTAGAGAAAGTATAGAATTGAGAAACTGAAATTTGATAAAACACACTCCCTCCATTTTTCGTACCAACGCTATTTTGGTCGAGCGACCAGAATTATTTTTGGTAGTTGAATTTTTAGTACACACCAACACCACTCACTACCAGCTTTGGATTTATCGGAGAGCTGTGTTTGAAATTTGGTCAGTTTGAGACTAGATTTTAGCATATCAGAGTTGAGAATGTGGGCTTATACAGCCATACCATCCATATCCTTCCTTATAGCAAACGGGTGTGATATTCCCCTAAAACCAGTATACTGAATGTGGAAATCTAACCCTCAGACTGACCAAGTGTTGTAGCGTCCCTCTAGAAACTAAAGTTGGCCAAACTCACTCCGAGTGTTGTGTTCAAGAATGTGACTACCAAATATGTCTGACCTCTCAAAGTCGAGGTGTGGGGGTTTCCAACTTTTAGTGTCTCGATTTGCGAGTCAGTCTTAGGCTAGGCTAGATTTTTAGCATCTCAGAGTTGAGATATGTACAGCCATACCATTAAAAACCAGACTACTGAATGTGAAAATCTAGCCTCAGACTGACCAAAAAAGGAGATGATGTTGAATTGAGTAGTGATTTTGGCTACGTTACAACAAGGGTAGATTTTACTTGACAATGTGGCCTGATACCTCCGTATCGTTACTACATTCTATTCACCTAAAACTAAGAATAAAGGGTAAGAAATACTAAAAACATGTCACATTTTTATTGATTCCTCAATCATAGTTGAATACTTTGAAGCCTAAAGTTGGGGTATTGTTCGCAGCATATATCCTATCTATGAGACAGTCTTGAAAGACCATATCGAAGTGGAACTCTTTACTGCCCAGATAGAGGCAACTAGGTAGTTTTGTAGTGTCGGCCATAAAGTCGTCCAAGCTCTGTTTTTCAACATTGCCGTTGATGATGCTGGTCACCTTGGTGTGTTTCAAGTTCTCGATTTCTATGATGGACACTTTGGATATGACAACTTTGAGATGATCGGGAATATTAGACAGTAGAAACTGGGTGTACAATTTGAACTCGGACGTGTCTATATCATCACTATGGTCGGGTCTGTGCCAATCCATTTCTCCGGCCATGGTTTTCAGTACTATGATCGAGAAGTCTCCGTTCGGTCGCAGGCAGTTGAGAACGCGTTGACCGTCGTTGCACGCATTTTCTAAGTTGTAATCTATCACTACCAAATATTGTAGCATACCATGTTCAAAAGGACCCTCATCATTTTCGTCGTCGTGATACTCGTTCCTCCTCTTTTTGTTCTTTTTTATCTTATTCCTCTGGTCGTCGTCATCTTCACCGCCACTCTTCTCACTAGCAGCGCGCTTTTTGGGTGATGCGGCTCCTCGACTACTTCTACTGGAAGTTGTCGCTCGATTCATCCTCTATCTATTTGTGTAGAAACTGTTCAGCCCTGCTGGTGTCTCAGAATATGTATGTCCAAATAGCTTATCTATGGCCGATCGGGTCGTCTGGTTGAGGGGTGTAGAGCTATATACCCAACTCTGAAAGCTGTTGACACAATGCGATCAGGAGAGTCAGTTCGAGGTTGTAGTACTGGCTTTTGATACGGGTGGCTAGCGTAGCCTCCAGTATCATTAGATACTTGGCGCAGTTCACTAGGTTGTAACCTAAACCGTTACAGTCGTCTACGAATCCGAAGATGAGACACACAATCTGGTGGTGTACCTTGTCCAGTAGGGGTAGTTGGAGAGTGGGGACGAATAATGTAAGTTCCTTAGACCTCCATCAAGCTTATAATTACAGTCCCTACTATAGACCCCTTTTCAAGATAAATATGTAAACTTTTCGGTAAAGAAAATGTCCAGGCCGAAGGCCGGTTCCTCTTAAATTACAGACTCGCTATCGCACGTCAGGTAAAACATCGACAGTGGGTCCAAAAAAAGTATCCCTCAAGTCGAAATCTCTCCTATATATTCCCTAAAAACGTCTCCTAATCCTGCCACAGCCATTAGTCCCAGGGCATTAGTTACCTTTCCAATTTTCCTTTAGCCTCTCTGAAGGAAGCTGTTCTGTGGGCGTACGAGTTACAACCAGAGACATATAGGTTGAAGTTCCGGGGTGTTACGAAGGGTCGTGAGTGCACTTTTCTAGAACATGTCCGGGAACTATCTTGATGTATTGAGAAATTGGCTGAGGTCAGAGAAGGTGACGACGTTCGGTTGTTGACAGGAAAAATCGCTTCCTGAGCCCCAGAAAGGAACGCAAAATTCAAGCTGCGCCCCCTGCCTGCACTCCGAGTTCAGATATTTACCGTTCCTTACTCCTCTATATTGGTTGTGCGCACCGGATCGCAGAGTGCAGAGCACCAAATCGGCGCGCCCACGCCCACGCCCACCACTGATAAGGTGTTCATATTCGGTGAACAGTTGATATCTCCCACGTATCCCGTTACAGCTATTTCCACCTTGCACTTCAAAAGACGTAGTGACTGCATGGTAGAGGATATAATTATAGATGGGTTGTGGTCTCAGAAGGTTTAGGGGAGTTATATATATATATATATATATATATATATAAAAAGGAAAAGAATTGACAGGGCGCCAGGCAACATCTTTATTTTTCAAATTTTCGGCTAACCTTAAGCCATCATCAGGAACAACATTCCCTAAAAATAAGTAATATACTATTAGAACAACGCAATTTGTAAAAAATAGGGTAATGATTATCGAATCTATAAAAGGTTAAACTTACTAAATATAAACAATCCTATATTAATGTCTCACTATATATAAAATTAAAATTCATACACTAACCATGTAAAACCAGTGAAGATACCGAAAAGCAAAATAAAGACCATCACAATTGAACCATAACACATATTTTAACCTTTGAATACAAACATTGTTTCCATAAATTCAAAACAAAGTCACAACACAGGCTAATACCATACAACGGATCAAGAAACGATCTCCCAATTTATCTAACACCATTGATTTATCAGTAAGGAAACTATATAATAATATTTCGATAACTAGCAATTAACCCTGACCAAAAATCCAAACACAAATGATACTCTTAGTCAAAAACATGAAAACACTAATAAACTAAGCCTAAATCAATCTTATATATCATAGCAATACGAGACTGAAATTCAACCCAATCTAGAGATTTAACACAAAAAACACATCACTCCCAATGACAAAAGCAAAAATATTTATGTTTAAACCCATCATTATACTTGACTTACCCAGAAAAGAGTTCTCATCAGCACCAGGAACAAGAGAGAACTGAGGAACCTGAACCGAGAAGCGGCTAAAATAAACTCCCATGAAACAATTTCCCAAACAAATGAACCACTAACCATGTTGAACAAACCCTTGAAATTTGACCAAACATATATCTATGAACCACTATTTGCAAGATTGATTTCAGGATTCAGTTTACTAATTAACAACTTCTCACCAATCAATGCATCAGACTGGCTACCCAACCTAGAGACTATCTCAAAATCACCCACACTAAAGAGATGATCCTCTTCACGCGAATGATTTCGAATAGCCGAAAACGCCATAGCCTGTAAAAACTTTCCCGATCGGTAGCTCCTACCCAGGTGTTCAAATATCCTAATTTTGAAGGAACGACTAGTGCATCCCAAATACCTAGCCTCACAGCTAGGACAAGTAAATTTGTATACAATATTTGAACACAGAAAGTCAGGCACGCGATCTTTGAAGCTAAAAAATGACCCAATTCTAAACTTATTGGTGAAAACAAATCTAAAGCTCACAGCAGGAAAACTATTTTTCAGAACATTTAGTGCAATTTTACGAAATTCATTGCTAATAGATCCATAGTAAGGCATTTTAACATAAATTATCTTCTTTTTTACATCAAAATTTGATTGAACACCCTGAGCTTGTTTTACATACAAAAAATGTCTAAGTATACCATTGAATATATCTTCCTTATAGTTATTAAGCATAAAATATTTCCTTAATTTTTCAATTTCAACATGTAGCGAAACATAGCTGGAGCAAACAGCTTAGGCTCTTTCTAATAGTGTCTTTATTGAATTAATCTTAAAAATCTTAGGGCAGTAGCTAAGCCAGTTTAAACCTAATCCTGTATGAGTGGGCTTTCTATAAACCTCAGTAGCTAATCCCTGATCTGTCTTTATCACTTTAACATCCAAAAATGCTAGTGACCCATTCACTTCATTATCACATGTAAATTTAATATTTTGATGTTGCTTGTTCATATATTCAAAAAAACTTATATTATCTTCTACATCTCGAAATATTAAAAATGTATCATCCACATATCTCCTATAAAATATAGGTTTGAATGATAGGGGACACTCATCAAGCCACTGAACCTCTTTATTGCATAAAAATGAACCCGCAAACAATGGACCTAGACTTGACCCCATTGAAACTCCATCAATTTGACTATACAATACTTTGTTAAACAAAAAACAAGATTCTGTAGTTACAAACAAGAACAATTTCTTAACTATATCCTTACTAATATTGAAAAAGTTGTTAGAATCATATTCATCCAAAATAATCTCTAAAGTCTCACTCAGAGGAACGTTTGTGAAAAGTGACTCTACATCATAACTGGCAAGAACAAAAAACTGATTTAGGCTTAGTTTATTAGTGTTTTCATGTTTTTGACTAAGAGTATTATTTGTGTTTGGATTTTTGGTCAGGGGTTATGTAAGTTAATTGCTAGTTATCGAAATATTATTATATAGTTTCCTTACTGATAAATCAATGGTGTTAGATAAATTGGGAGATCGTTTCTTGATCCGTTGTATGGTATTAGCCTGTGTTGTGACTTTGTTTTGAATTTATGGAAACAATGTTTGTATTCAAAGGTTAAAATATGTGTTATGGTTCAATTGTGATGGTCTTTATTTTGCTTTTCGGTATCTTCACTGGTTTTACATGGTTAGTGTATGAATTTTAATTTTATATATAGTGAGACATTAATATAGGATTGTTTATATTTAGTAAGTTTAACCTTTTATAGATTCGATAATCATTACCCTATTTTTTACAAATTGCGTTGTTCTAATAGTATATTACTTATTTTTAGGGAATGTTGTTCCTGATGATGGCTTAAGGTTAGCCGAAAATTTGAAAAATAAAGATGTTGCCTGGCGCCCTGTCAATTCTTTTCCTTTTGATATGGAGGTTTAAGTGCCCAAAATCTACTGCTGAAGTACTCCTAACTATATATATATATATATATTCTTATATATATATTATATATATATTATATATATTCTTTTCCACATTGGCAGCAACCGTGCCTGTCTTGTATATATATATATATATATATACAAGACAGGCACGGTTGCTGCCAATGTGGAAAAGAAACACGTTTTCTGATTAAATAAAGTTTATTGTAAAAAAAAATCATACCACACCGTGCACACTCGGTGTGAGAAGTATGGCTCTAAATAAAAAAAAAGGTCGAAGCGACCTAAAGAATTAGCCTTCGATTAGGCCGAATATTGCAATTTAAGATCTAAATTGAATGGGCCGAAAAATCGCCTATGGTACTCAGCCACTGCTGTCAGGTGATGTTGGTACTCTACGGCTCCCATATTCAAGGTGTCGTCGAAGGATTTATCAAAATTAAATAATCTTGAATTATATATAAAATTCAGATATTTTTTTTTAATGTTTAGTACACATAGTAAATGTAAATACAAAACTAAAATGAATAGAACAAAAATATTTCTATGATGGAGAGCCAAGGGCAAGACTGCCCAATAATACAATGGTAACCATAGACAATTGCATTGTCGTATATTCCGGTCGAACCTCAGAATCAATTGCACTCCGGAGCACCAATCTTCGTGCATTATAACCAATTACACGGCCGTAAACCGACCCCTGTTGTAAAATTTCCGAGAGGTCATTCTTAACTTTATCAATTTTGGCTTGACTGTCGAATTGTTCGATATGCTTTTCTCCGCCAATAGGTTGTCCGTAGTGATTGATGGTTCTCGAGCCTAGGTATTGATAATACTTGTTCATATACATAATATTCTCCTCTTCGGAAAACATTGGTTTATCGTTATATATTTCGGACATTAATTGCTCGTAGGTGGAGAGAGTTTCACCCGTTGCGGGATTAATAGTTGTTTCAAAGCTATTGTCAACATGGGTGAGATTTGATTCAACCACAAAATTTAGTAAATCATGGGGACTGAATGGTGCCGTTTTGGCGTTCACGTCGGTAATATTCATTTTTGTTCGAAAAGATTCGTTAAGGAATGGGCGTATTTTTCTAGGTCGGATTTGTATTTGATTTCATTCATCCAACTGGTGTCTCTATAGACAAAATCTAAGATTAGTCCTAAAATTGAGATAAATGTCAGAACCATGGCCACTACATTGAAGGCCATGGTTGCGAGTTTGGCCAATACCTTTAACATTTGAACTGCAACTTTAACCATAGTCTTAACAGCCAATCCTATTATTTTTCGGCTGACAGAGGCCACTACAAAGTAGGAGGCCGCTTTAACACCAGCTCGAGCACTCAGTTTAGTCATTATTGAACTTGATAATTTAGAGGAGACCTTTTTACTACCCTTGGCCAAGATATCCAAACTTTTATCCACAAGAAGATCGGCTCCCAAATTGGCAACTATATTATCCATAAAATTAAAATCTTTGTTTGGGTTCCTATTAAACTGCCAATATTGACGAGATCTTCCCATATCTTTAACCCCAAATTAGTAACGGGTGCAGCCCAAAATTGTTCAACAGGACGGTAGGCTATGGGTTTTAAATCGTCGCCGAGTTTCGCTTCCCTCTTCATTTTTCTTTGAGTAACCGAATAATAATGATAAGATGTATCACAGGGAGCATCTGTAAGAGGGGAAACTATATTGGTGTTAAATTTCAACAATAAATTTAATATTACGATAAATTTTTCCTTTTCTTCGGGTGATAGCTGGATATTTGCAATTTCGTTCAAAAATAGTTTCTTAATCTCATCTTTGTTAGTATTCAAAGATAATTTAGTAAAGAGAACAAGTAAATCATTTATGAGACCATACACATCGTCATCTTTGAAGACATTGTAATTTTTATGGCTGTATAACGAGAAGTATCTTTGTTGATAGAGAGGATAATAAAGTGTACGGAAGTTGCAATAGGAGAAGAACAGTGCAGTTTTAGGAGGGCAAGAGGGTGCGTGGATCAGATGTTTGCAGTAAGATGTTTGCGAGATGTTTGCGAGAAGTATTTAGAGAAGCATAAGGAGATATTTTGGGCTTTTATGGACTTGGAAAAAGCGTATGATCGTGTGGACCGTGAAGCAATGTGGAAGGTGTTAAGGATTTATGAAATAGGAGGAAATTTGTTAGAAGCAGTTAAGAGTTTTTATGAAGGGAGCAGAGCATGTGTGAGAGTAGGAAATGGTGAGTTGAGTGAATGGTTTGAGGTAAAGGTAGGTTTGCGACAGGGTTGTGTAATGTCACCATGGCTGTTTAATATGTTTATGGATGGTGTGGTGAGGGAGGTGAAAAGGAGGACTATGGGAAGAGGATTGGGTTTAGTAGGAAAGAATGGTAGAGATTGGGAGTTGAATCAGTTGCTGTTCGCTGATGACACAGCATTGGTGGCGGATTCTGATGAGAAACTGCAGCGGGTAGTCAAAGAGTTTGGTGTGGTTTGTGGAAGGAGGAAACTGAAGGTGAACGTCAATAAAAGTAAAGTAATGGTGTGTAATAGGGGAGAGCATAGGGTGAATCTAGATGTGAGGCTGGATGGGGAAATATTGGAACAAGTAGAGTGTTTTAAATATCTAGGAGGAACGATAAGCAGGAGTGGAGGTATGGAAGTGGAGGTAAAACAGAGAGTGTGTGAAGGAAGGAAGGTTTTCGGAGCAATGGGAAGTATGTGGAAGACGAGAAATCTCAGAGTGAAAGTAAAAAGTGCACTGTATCAAGGAATTGTTGTGCCAACAGTGATGTATGGGGCTGAAACATGGGCTCTGAAGAAAAAGGAGAAAAGAGGGCTGGATGTGATGGAGATGAGCTGCTTGAGGAGTATGTGTGGAGTTACTCGTAGAGACAGATTGAGGAATGAAGAGATACGTAGGAGAGTGGGGCAGCAGGAACATTTGTCAGCCAGAGTGGACAGAAGGGTGCTGAGCTGGTATGGTCATGTTGAACGAATGGGAGATGAAAGGCTTACAAAGAGAATATGTGAGTCAGGTACAAGGGGAGATAGAAGGGCAGGAAGACCCCCATTGAGATGGAGAGACTGTGTAAGAAAGGCTTTGGATGATAGAGGAATGACTATAGATCAGGCAGGGGAAGTGGTGGTGGACAGGAGTGAATGGAGAATGCTTGTGAATAGTTGAGTGAACACATGGTCATTTGGAGTAAGGGGTCGGGCGCAAGTTCGACTAGATAATAGTCCATCAGGCGCCTGGCCCGGGGGGACGATTAATATGAAGGGTGTGCCTGGAAGTGTGGTGGGAGGGCTTGTGGCTTTGGCTCCGCTGCATGTCTGCCTGCCGAGATCGGAACCTCTCCGGGTGGTCAGGGTCCGGGGGAGTGCTGGAGCGACCTTGGTAACCCTGGTCTCTGGGTCTTCTCCTGGGTGACCTGGATGTGTGTGAGTTTGTGTTTTTTATCTGTGTTTATTTTTTGTTTTATGTTGTTTTGTGTTTTTCCTGTTCTTGCTCTGTCTTGAGTCGGCTACCCCCAAAATGGGGATTGGGCCTGAGCATATAGATAGATAGATAGATAGATCTTTTTATGAGCTTGTGTAATCCACCATCTTTACTCAGTTGGCTATGGTAGTCATCGGTATGGTGATTAGCACGCAACAAAAGGGATCGCAATAGGCGCTTGTATTGGCTGGGTTCACTAAGATCTACCCTTTGGGTGTCATCTAAAGTAATTTCTCTGGCCGAGGGACCAATTCTAGTTATTCGTGGTAGACTATTTAGGATGGCATTCTTATTTTCCCGATAGAGAAAATTGGTCAAGACATCGCCGAGAAAAAATCTTGCTATATAACCACCCACACTCGTGGGTGACCAATTTGATCATATTCTTTTTGGAAATATTGACAGTAAGCGTAATTGGGTGTCATGGCGGAAACGGTTTGGTCAGTTATACTGAAGGGTGGCAAGTCTGGACTTCAATTGAAGCTTTCAATAGAAAGCTTCTATTTTTCCAGCGGCACTGTAGCGGGAGACTGGTATGGTGGCCCATGTCAAAAATTGGGGATTGATTGCCCTACAGTTTCCATCCCTATCTAGTCCCGGTAAAAAATAGTTACCCTCGGGCATTGGTCTGCCAGACTGAGGATCGATATTTCTGGTTATTGTAAAGCACGCACGTTGACAGGTCTGACCCGAATCCACCTCAGATATCACGGAATCATAAAAATCACAGCTTTTGTCATGTTCGTCGTGCTTATAATATTTAGCGGGGTCATTTGGGTGACAATTGAAGGCGGTGCAATCAAAGATGTCGACATCCCATTCCAGCTCCATATAATCATCAATTATTTGATTTTCTTCGGTATATACACCAACACCTTTCCATCCATTTTTTCCTTTATTTCTCAATGTCATGCCTAGAAAAAGATCGGGCCTATGCTTTAGCGCCAATTGGTAACGGTGTTGTTCGGTTGCTTTGTGGGCGTACACCATTGCCTGACTCAGATCTGTATCGGATAAAGTCGCCATAATAGTTATCCATTGGGGGTAATTTAAAACAAATCATTTATTTATTTATTTATTATTTCTTTTAAATTATCATTTAATTTGATAATCTCACCCAATTCAATAACAAATTGATTATACATAGATAGAAAATTAAGTTTCGTTATAGCACACTCGTTGCTTCCAATTATTGTCACAGATGGAATAAGCCACAAGTTACCGGGAATGGTCTTAAACGATGTGTAATTGATGTGGTATATATTTAATCCTAGGTAATGAAGATATTTCGCAAACATTAAAGCAGATTTGATATATTCATCAACCATAGACACTATTTCAACAATCATGATTATTGTTAGTTAGCTTAAAAATATACAAATTTATTTTAGGAGTAAGATTTCTAGAACAATATAGCTAATTACATTACCCAAATTTCTGTTATTTAGTTGGGTGTACATATATGTACTATTATTATAGTTTTCTAACATATATTTGGCTTCTTTAACAATAGCGTTTGAAATTTTAACATTATCTAGCCACCTTCTTAAAGATATGGGAAAGTTGATAGCGGACAAAATATGTTTAAACTTATCGCTCCGTCTCTGACATGCCTCCACCAACATTTGATAACGTTCAATACCAACTGTTTTGTTAGCATCGTAACCAAGTCCAAAAAAGGAATAGAACTGTTCTAGGGTGTTATACATTTCCGTCTCGTATTTACGTTGACGTCTGTTCATATTTGTAAAGGCCCACTGTAATAGCGATGCAATATCCCCACCAAAACAATAAGTTGTTATGATATCTTCCCAATCAACACAGAGAAAATTGGATATGTTACAATATGGGGTATTAATTGAGGAAAATCTAGACAGGGCATTGGTCATATAACATATAATTTCGTAAATATCTTTTCCAACAATTGGATTGGCCATTAACTCGGCCACCGAAAATTGAATCGCACCCGATTCCATATCTCTAGCATACAGACAGGTAATATTTTTCGGATATTTCCTAGAATTTAGCGACACATTGTGTATTTGTTCGCCACCTATAGCGATAAATGCACCATTTAATGCAGCCTGCTTGGCGGATTGAGTGGATTATTGAAATATCCTCGGGAATTGGGTGATTAGGTATCATTTCGATATTGTTTGGGTGATTAGGTATCATTTCGGTAAAATAATACTTTGTTACGCACGGGTTGCTGTTCACATCCCAAAATTGAATCCATTTGTTCATAGCCACATAACTTAGCACACTGACCAGATACTCTTATTCGTGCAGCGGACATTGCATCTTCCATATTAGCGACGACTAAATCGGTTTGGCTTTCATTCACAGTCTCAACAATATGTTGACACAAGGATGATTTACCAAGAGCAATGGGGAATCCTTCTATTACCACCCCATGAACAACAATATCTCCTTCTTTTCTTTGGTTTTTGTCTATTCTTTCGGATGAAATAAGTCTCCTTTCGGAGAGATTCTCCCAATTTGAAGATGATATCATCATTATCCTAAACGTAGTAAGGGGGTCAATAAATATTGTTTGGTCGCTCCTCCATACACACACATATGTGTGGTACTATATACCGTAGACCGGCCTGCACGAGCTTGGAAAACAAATCCCTCGTTTTTTTTATTTTTTGTTTTAGCTTCGCTCACCCTCTCCCCACCTCCCATACCAACATCCCACATACTCACAAATACTCCCCAGATATAATAACATACACACCGAATATCAACACCTTACTCGACATACCACGAAGGCAATTAAAAAGAATGGTGGACACTGCCTATACATCCCAACTGTAACTCACGTAGGCTATGCATATGTGAATGGAAAAAACAACACATGTGGCAATCCGTGGCTTCTAACCCAGGACGCTCTTGCCTAAACTACCAGAAATCCGGTAACGATGAAGAAGTGGCTTTCAAACTACCCATGGATTATGACAGTTATGTCTATTCTTTCAAGGCAACTATCAATGACACCCGGGACATTATTGGACGATGTATCGAGAAGGGAAAGGCGGAGGCAAAATTCCGAGCTTTCATTAGAAAGAAAATGCAGGAGCATGAAGACATATTAGAAATCCATTTGGGAAACATAGCCCATAAAGCTAAAGTGTACATCGAGATAAAAATGTTGCAGTTGTTACCAGTGAACGAAGACCGGGAGTTAGTACTCTAGTGCTCCCTACTATATTACGGCCTAGTGATTCCTCCTATGAGCTGGAACACAATAGTAACTACAGTTTAATAGTAAATGCCACCCTAAGTAATATCAAAGGTCCATGGAGTCGGTCTTCATCAGGTAGCAGCCAAGGGAATGATGGAGGGATTACAACTACAAAAGATCCTGCAATTGGGACTTGGGAGTGAAGAGGTTGCACGCATGAATAAATCTATTGTAGATTTGAGTGAAGGGAGCGGTGTAGTCTCTCCATTGACTTGTTATTTAGGTATCGATAATTTTCATTTAGGTATCGATAATTTTTCCTTCGGAGGAACTGCGCAAAAACCCGACACTGTTGATTGTGGGGGAGAGAAAGGGGCTATAGAAGGACTCCCTTTTTCCATTGACTATGAACAAGGGTCAAGTGCCGATTCGTGTTGCCTATTTCATAGTCTGATGAGTTACCCCGAGGGTTGGGTAGATATTACACGGGTTACCAATCTCATACAAATGGATTCTGATGAGTTCCTTTCATATTTTTCCCACCAGAATATCCTCTGAAATCTTATCGATAACATTGGCTTTAACCATTCTTAATAATATATACGATATAAAGAAGTGTGGATTACCCGCAGCGGTCACACTTTCATTAGAAGGTTATAACCTTACCCCATTTAAGACTCTACCAGACACTATAATCATAACATGTACGGAAAAATAACACTGATCTCACCAATTATCTGAGTATTCGTTTTTGTTATATTTATAATAAACTTTATATAACCAAGAATAATAATTTTTAGTAGTATCCCCTATACCTGTGATGTATTATTTTGCCCATTAGCTTACACCATATCCGACGGACCGTACTCACATCATCAGGGTGACACCGCGGACCCAACATTTTGTCAATCACCATAATATGCTGGATTTTATGGTTCCTCCAGAATAGACGGGACATGGTGCGCTGTTTCTTTGGTGGTAATTCGTACTCACAATCATTCAGGCAATCTATGGTCCCAAATATATCGCTAAGAACGTTTAAATTAGTTTATGGTAAGTTCACTTTTCTAGTCGTAGCGCTCATGATAGAAAACGTTGATTCCCCAACAATGGATTCTAAGGAGTAAAACAATTTACCAATACTAACTTCTACAAACACTCATTCTTTTCACGGAATCATATGGGATTGGAACAGTCTCCCAGAAGATACAATAAATAGCCCTACACTACACACATTTAAATTTAAACACAGAATGTCAATATTGTGGTGTTCAAATTAATATTGATTTTGTTACAATAAATTGTATTAAACCAGAACATTCATTTCATTTCCACCTTGACTTAAACACAAGCGTAAACTCTCAGAAAAAATATTTTTGGAGAAAACTGGCTATACCGCTTTATGTCTACTCTGAAATGCTAAGGGTTAGCTAATGGAAGCTATGGACATTATTGGACGATATATCGAGAAAAGTTACCACGCCCTCGAGCCCATATATATATATATATATAGCCGGCTCGCTCTCTCTCTCACATCAGTTTAACCACAGCTATCCATTGGGAAGGAGTAGTGCTCCCCTATCAGTGTTGTCGATAAGACATAATAGGGTATAATCTACTATTCTAACTATATAGATCATACCCTGTTATGTCTTATCGACAACACTGACTTTAACTATCTTATCGACAACACTGACTTTAACTATTCTGATTAATACATAATATATCTAGGCCACACGGTTATTAATGTATGGACACCCCTTTAGCGGACAATGAATATTTGGTTTGTGTCATATTGTTTAAAGCCAAGAATTTTGGACAATGAATATTTGGTTTGTGTTTGTGCCATATTTACAATAAACTTTACTTCCTCTTATATTTTAGGAGTATCTCAACCATCATACCCTGTTATGTCTTATCGACAACACTGACTTTAACTATTCTAACTATATAGATCATACCCTGTTATGTCTTATCGACAACACTGACTTTAACTATTCTAACTATATAGATCATACCCTGTGATGTCTTATCAACAACCAATCTAGTAAAAAAACACCAGTTAATTAGTCATTTTTTTAATCCGAATAAGTTACATAAACAGGGTCATTGGTCAAAAGTGTTGTGAAGCATTCTGCTAAAGGGTTAAAACATTTTAATTTCAACCCTACCGCAAAATATCCCCATAAGGCCGTAATGTAACCCAAGCGTAAAGTTATCAGCTCATATTTTGTTTACGGTCTAGTTCACCCAAATGGCAACTACCCCTCGGCCCGACAAGGATTATACTAAAGCGTCTACGTGTTAGGCAGCATATCACTTCCGTCACAGGACCCACCGAGTTAACTTGTCAGATTCTCTCCCCACAACAATGGGAGCTTGGCCACACCAGCTCCCGTAGTAAAAGTTCACCTCTTCGTAGCCTGTATAATTATCACATCACTGACAACAGAAAGTATAGTTATCATAGTTTATTTTCACTATTGGTGGATTTATTATATAATTTTTATGGGTGGTCCTTAACCCTTTCAGACTCATACGACGTAGAGGTTGCCAGATTAACTATATATATATATATTTCCAATTTGTCCGATTTAATGATTTTCTAAATTGAATTAATATTATTTACAGGTCTAAATTATTGTGACACCCTCGGACGAAAACAACTATGGCGGCCAAGAGGTTCAAGAAGATGCCATTGAGATCGCCAGACTACGCTTCTAAACCGATATGGACATGCCCTCCTCTACAGTTACAACCGTTAGCGAGCGTCACACCGCCACGGGACCCGGAGGAGCTGTCGGCTGGTCCTTCCCATGCTGGAATACTACAGGGTCCTCCTCCGATGACTGAATGGCAAAGTGAATTTCGCAAGTCGGTACAAGAGGACACGTGGACACCCACGACTCCGACGGCGCAAACCCCACCGGGACAGGTGCGAGTTTTACCTCAATCTCCCCCTCCCCCTGTAACCCCAGCGACGACCACTCCGCCCGTTTCCGAAGCGGGTTCCCTCGATCGTGGCCCTATATGCCTCAGTAACAACCGTTAGCGAGCGTCACACCGCAACGGGACCCGGAGGAGCTATCGGCTGGTCCTTCCCATGCTGGAATACTACCAACGACTGAATGGCAAGGTGAATTTCGCAAGTCGGTACAAGAGGACACGTGGACACCCACGACTCCGACGGCGCAAACCCCCCCGGGACAGGCGCGAGTTTTACCTCAATTTTCCCCTCCCCCTGTAACCCCAGCGACGACCACTCCGCCCGTTTCCGAAGCGGGTTCCCTCGAGTGGACACCCACGACTCCGACTGCGCAAACCCCCCCGGGACAGGCGCGAGTTTTACCTCAATCTTCCCCTCCCCCTGTAACCCCAGCGACGACCACTCCGCCCGTTTCCGAAGCGGGTTCCCTCGATCGTGGCCCTATGCCTCTTTTATATAATGATGGGGTCTCGCAGTCGATAGTTACAGATAATGAAGTACCTGTGTCGGACATTGGAATGAGTGAGGTCAAAGATTCAGACGTGACAACAACAAATGACTGCATTAATGATATTAATTTGTTGCGAGTGTTAAACCCCAAACTAAATATTGTACCGCAGTTGGACGAATCGGGTCTTCCAGTGGTACATATAGGAGGAGAGGGTATAGAGTTATGGGCTCTATGGGAGCAAGATTTCCGGTTGTTGGCCAGTAATAATCACCAGCCCACCCGATGATAACTATTGGTTCTCCATGCCAGTTGGCCAGGCCAAAGGAGTCCCTAAGTGTATATTAGACTTTCTGAGCGCTCCTAAACTGTCATGGCCTGGGTCATGTGATGTTTCTAGAGTGTCACAAATAGATGAAGATTTCCGTATTAGACAGAGAGCCTGGAGGCTGTCATCGCAGTTTCTACTTAGTTGTGAATTAGCTGAATCGTGGGCTAAGATAACCGAGTCAGTGACGGATGCCAATACTCAAAATGCGATATCTTTGACTAGGCGCATCTCATTACAGAATGCTATGCAGTCCCTTGGGGATATTAAAGCGGATATTTTTCAGGCTGTGAAAGTACGTCAAGCATTGAAGTTGGATATAGTCAGGGGGTTCCCCAGTGGTTTTGGGTAAAAGTTTAGCCTTGATGATATATTTACTCCCACTCTTGATTCCATCAGTACCCTTATTAACAGGGTTAACAGTTTCGGTCAAACACCCCCCAGGTATGGTGGGCTAGGATCAGTATTATATCCATCTACGGTCCTGGTACCTCATACACCTCGTTTCAATCAAATAGCGTCAGGTATGAACCAACACCGAGCTCCCCCGGCAACAGCATCATGTACGGACCTAACACACCGAGCTCCCCCTATTTCGATCAAACACCGAGCTTCCCCGGCAACAGCATCATGTACGGACCTAACACACCGAGCTCCCACTATTTCGGTCAAACACAGAACCCCTCCGCCGACAGCGTCAGGTCCACCAGGCACGGGGGGGTAGAATTACCACCACCACCACCACCACCATCATCATCAAGGGCCCAGGTACAAGGACCTAACACACCTCGCTGCTCCTGTTCCACTCAAACACAGGACCCCTCCGCCAACAGCGTCAGGTATGAACCTAAAACATCGAGCTCAGACACCACCACTGTACACGTGACGAGTGTCCAACCCAATCACACACGGTCACTTCTTAGCCCCGGTTGGAAACCTCGGGACATTGCTAAATTTAGTAGTTTGGATGAAATTGGGAGAGCTAAATGGCAAAAGGAATACGGGGAGAGTGTGACTCGTAAACTAATCAAACCGACCACAGATCCAACCCACAAGCGGCACCAAACATGGTGGGAGACCTTTACCACCTGGATCATAGAAACTAACCAAAACTCTGTGGCTTTAATTTTCAGGTATTTAGATTATATATTTGAACGTAAAGCTGTGTCAGTAAGCACAATGAAATATCACCTCAATATTATAAAGAAGCCCTTTTTCCACTTAACCGGTCTTCATATCCCCGAGGATGAAGAAAAGGCGTTCATGAGTGGATGCACCCGGCAATTTTCTGTTGGATGACATTGTGAGAGGTAAATGGCAAGGTGTATACGGGATAGTGTGACTCGTAAAAACAAGCCGACCTCCACAAACGGTACCTACCAAGGAGGCCTTTACCACCTGGATCATAGAAGCTAACCCTCTGTTGGCTTGTATTTAGATGATATTTTTTAATATGAATCTGTGACAGTAAACATAACCTCAGTTAGCCTTTTTCCACTTAACTGCACCCGTTGTTTTGTATGTATTATATATAAATGGTTGTAATAAACATTTAAACAAAAAGTATGTTTCCCTGTCTCTCTGCTACAATACGAAATTCAATTTATAAATGTAGTTGGGATGTTTGATAGAGTCAAGGTGGAAGAAACTAAACAAAATTCTTGGGTTTAAAGTTTATTGTAAATATGACACAAACCAAATATTCATTGTCCAAAATTCTTGGCTTTAAACTATAATATGACACAAACCAAATGTTCATTATCCGCTAAAGGGTTAGGTGTCCATACATTAATAACCGTGTGGCCTAGATATATTATGCATTATTCAGAATAGTTAAAGTCAGTGTTGTTGATAAGACATCACAGGGTGATCTATAGTTAGAATAGTTAAAGTCAGTGTTGTTGATAAGACATCACAGGGTATGATCTCAGACAATAAATGACGTCATCTAAAGTAATTTCTCTGGCCGAGGGACCACCAATTCTAGTTATTCATGGTAGACTATTTTGGATGGCATTGCCGAGAAAAAATCTTGCTATATAGCCACCTACAATAGTATAACAATGAATCATATTCTTTTTGGAAATATTGACAGTAGGTGTAATTGGGTGTCGTGACGGAAACGGTTTGGTTAGAGGGGTGGCAAGTCTGGACTATTGAAAGCTTCTATGTTTCCTGTAGCGGGAGACTTGTTATGGTGGCCCATGTCAAAAATTGGGGGTTGATTACCCTATATTTTCCATCCCGATCTAATCCCGGTAAAAAATAAGTTACCCTAGGGTATTGGTCTACCAGACTGAGGATGGATATTTCTGGTTATTGTAAAGCATGCACGTTGACAGGTCTTATATTGTATACCACCCGAATCCACCTCAGATATTACGGAATCATTAAAATCACAGCTTTTGTCATGTTCGTCGTGCTTATAATATTTGGCGTGATCATTTGGGTGACAATTGAAGGCGGTGCGATCAAAGATGTCGACATCCCATTCCCAGCTGAATATTGTAAAGAGCCTCCTAGACACGATTCTACAGTTGGGATCCGTGTCCATGGGTGAACTCCTCCCGTGTCCCAGAGTGGGGGGGTCACCTATTCTCACCGTGGCCATTCAGTCTCTCGCGCTCGGTTCGGGATACCCACGTGCTATCGTCCACGTCTGACTCTACTATCTCCTTCCGAATGGGGATGGTTCACGCGTTCAGAAGAACCACCTTTAGAGCGCCATACCCTAGCCATCATTATTACGGTGATGTTGTTGGCTGGAACCAACACGAAGACCATATGTGATTTTCAACTAAGAAGATCAGAAAAAATCTTCGTAGTACCATACCAGCCTCCATATTTATGGCCACAATTTTGGAGTATATGACCAAAAGGTTGATTTCATTATCCAAATTAAATATAGAACAACATAAATGTACCATATTATCTAAGCATATTCGTAAGGTTTTCTATAACGACACAGATATTTACAATTTCATAATGGATGGTAAGGTTATTTGCCCTTTTGAAAATTGAATTTAGGGGTTATGGTCTATGGGGGTATGGTTAAGTAAAGTTTATTATAAACGGTGGGAGTGAAGGGCCTGTATCAAGAACTGGGCATTCCATAGGGAGAACTGAAAGAAACCGAAGGGTGGGGGTTCATTTTTGACCTGCGAGAAGTGGACGTTCGATCGGTGCGTGTCGACCGACGGCGTGTGACCTACAGGTATATAAAAAACGACCCGGGAACCGGCACCGGTCGCAAGAGGAAGAAGAAAAAATGACGGGACCGTCGCTTTCCCCAGGGATATGGCTGAAGTCATCAACAATAACACCACTATCATTGAAAGGTAAACGGGGCAAAACGGGGTTTAGATCCCCCTAAAAACTAACTAGGCAGCTAAGAAGATTGACTTTTACCAAAAATTAGCGTTTATGTAAAGCGACTGGCCTTGTATATGATGGGGCAGTCATCATTGGTGGGGGGGGGTGATCCCACCGGAAGCGAGCCGCCTAATATATAACCTCCTCGCTCGCTCGCCCGATGTATATCTACAGCCTCACTCTACTCGAGAAGGGAGGGCCACGCGTTCTCCCGAATTGACCATGGCGTTATTTACCGAGACTGGGGGACAGGTCTTCCTGATAGACTCTATGATAGAGCGAGGGGGATAGTGTGAGAAAGTCGCTGGGCTCCTGCAGGAGCTAATAGAGTCCACGATAGAGCGAGGAGAGGTGCGGCAACTGTTGGATGACATTGCTCGTAGTAATAAATGTCCCCATGAGAGATGCCACCATCCCATGTGTCGCATGTGGTGTAGTGCACGCCGTCACCTGATGACCTGTCATGGGTGCGCCATGTTAAAAATATTCATGAAAGCCCTCAACGCCCACACATACACCTGCAACTGGGGCGACAAATGCTACCTGGATGGGTGTCCCCAAATCCGCGCCAAGTGGGGCTACACCTATATAAAGTGGGATATAGGAACTATCTGTACGTATCTTCGAGCATTTGATATGTGTGAGGAAGAAGGTGTGGCCCTGCAGAAGATGATAGACTCCATTGGTGCATAGGAGAGGTGCAGCGGCTGTTGGACGTATATGCGTGCAGTGCTATGTGTCCCAAGCAGGTGTGCATTTTCTTGTGTCTCTGGTGGCGTCGGGTACACTACCACGTGATAAATTCCGACCGTCATAAGTGCCCCGTGCGAGACATTTACAAAAAGGTCATGCGCTGCCACATATATGTGGTATGTTTCTTCACAGTTCCTGAGTTTGTGAAAACAAATATATAGGTTTCCCCCTATATCGGTGGGACCCTGTGGAAGCTATGGCGATGATGGGCAGGTCGCCGTTCCTGAATCCCCCTGAAAACTAGGCCAGTTAAGATTGACTTGACGGGGCTCATAAGATAGACTTGACAAAAATTATATCTTCTCAAAAAAATCTGAGATTGTTCACTAAAGTAAACTGGTCTTGTACGGTGGAGACACGAAACATGGGATTCAGAGCCCCTAAAACTAGACTAGCTATAATACAAGAGACGGGGCTCAAATCCCCCTAAAAAACTAGAATCTTACTTGATAAAATTCATATCTTCTCAGATTAGCTTATATTTTTATTTCACTACAGGATATAAAACAATTATTTTGTAATATTTTGTTTATTTTCGTCCTTCATTCTACAACATCGAAACATCCAAGTAAACTGGTCTTTTTCGGTGGAGACACGAAAAATGGGATTCAGAGCCCCTAAAACTAGACTAGCTATAATACAAGAGACGGGGCTCAAATCCCCCTAAAAAACTAGAATCTTACTTGATAAAATTCATATCTTCTCAGATTAGCTTATATTTTTATTTCACTACAGGATATAAAACAATTATTTTGTAATATTTTGTTTATTTTCGTCCTTCATTCTACAACATCGAAACATCCAAGTAAACTGGTCTTTTTCGGTGGAGACACGAAAAACGGGATTCAGAGCCCCTAAAACTAGACTTGCTAATACAAGAGACGGGGCTCAAATCCCCCTAAAAAACTAGAATCTTACTTGATAAAATGCATATCTTCTCAGATTAGCTGATATTTTTATTTCATTACAGGATATAAAACAATTATTTTGTAATATTTTGTTTATTTTCGTCCTTCATTCTACAACATCCACTGGTGAGTTGTTTGCCCGTTGAAGCTGGATTTCCAATAAATATGATGTCTTCGTGGTTATATTCAGACCTGGTCCGAATCAATTGTGTAAAGGAAGGGTTCGATGTTCATACACCAGTTGGTGATAACCCTCATTTCCCGCCCATTCACTGAATCTTCGTCCATCATACTCTCTCGGACGTTTGTGTGTGATAGCAATGTACATTCAAACATAATCTTGGCACAGATCAGTGAATCCAAAGTTAAATTGGTGCAACACTCCGCTTGGGTACCACAACCCTTCACGAGTTGTAGGGCCGATTTCAAACTGGGAAAATTGGCGCCGTCGCTCTTTTGGGCAAAGTAAACGACCGGTAATCTTTCGTCTTCAGTTACAGCTACTTTCAGGGCGTGAGTTTGGTTGTGGCAGAATCGCATGTTGTACAATGCAGCGCACAGTAGTGTGAAGATGATGCGTTTCGAATGATCGTACGATGTCAAATCTTTCAAATTTATAGCTTCTTGGAGCGAAAGGTAGCAGCTTTGTTGTGGTATGTTGTGGGGGTCACTATTGATGTTCACCTTCAACAGACGCTCCAGAAAATGTAAATGTTCATTGATGGGGGTGAGAGTGACCAGGTCCTCATCGGCAGTGGTGACAACATCGGCTTTAGGGGGGGTATAGTAAAAATGACGGAAGGTGGTTGTATCCAGCTCGCCTTTGTAACACCGACACATAAAGAGCGCTACTGCTACCACCAATTTGGTACAGTGTCCATTGTCAACGCTAGTGTCACGTCCATTAACCTCAGCTATGGCACACTTGAGTGTCGTTACGAGCTCGTCGAAAATCACTTTGTGCAATATAGTGCGGCACGCCAGTGGCGATAGAGATGCTAGGGGGTCGTAGTCCGCTTGTCCCGAGATTTTGTTTGTCAAGTACAGGTTCCGTGAGCGAGACTTCTGTGTCACTTTGTGGTGGTAGAGATCTAAACGGAACGGTGATATTTTGACCACCGATAGCACAAAGATGATTTTGAGATATAACATGTCTATCTTCTGGTTGGTGTTACATTTGTTGACCAGGTTGGCAATTCTGCAGGGCTGAATGGTAGCCAAATCGATCATGTTGGTCAAGTGGACATTGCAGTGCTTTTTGAAATTTGTGGCGACGTGCTGAATATTGAGTGTCACCGAGTTTCCTCCTCGCTGAATTTTCACCAGTTTATAGAAATCGGTAATGATGTGCTGCTTCCCATTTTTCGTGATGCTACCACGACCGCAGATTCTGCCGCTGCCATGGTGTTTCATCTTATTCGTATTCTCCTGTTGTGTGGAATTTGCCATCGTGGGGCGCTCGACTTAGTAGCTTCAATGTTTGTTATCCCTTGGGGATTTCATGAGCACTGATATGCCTTGGGGGGGTATAGAATGTACGGTAGCTGCCAGTGATTGGACACGTTACCATCAATTGCTTTCTCTCAGGCTGTACATGTGTTTGTTAATTTCATTAATCGACTCTGGAACAGTTAAGATAGAGAATGTACAGGTGGCAGCCAGTGGAGCGGGTGAGATCGACTCTGGAACAGGTGCATTGGTCAACTCAAATCAAATCAAAAAATAATAAAAAATAAATGTAATCTTATTATGTTTCTTTTTCCTTCCACTTCCTTTTTATGGGTAGCATACGCGTGGCGAGGGTATTTTACATAGATGGTGGAAAGGGTCAAAAATAATATTTTCTCAAAAAAAAAAAAATCTGAGATTGTATACATAAAACGGGATTTAGAGCCTATAAATAGGCTGGCTATCTACACGAGACGTAGTAGACACAAAACGGAATTTAGATAGATTTTGGCTATCTACACGAGACGTAGTAGACACACAACGGAGCTCAAATTCCCCTAAAATATAGGTTAGAATTGACAAAAATAATATTTTTCTCAGAAAAATATTATCTGAGATTGTACACTAAAGTGAATTGGTGGAGACGTGAAACGGGATTAAAAGCCCCTATAACTAGGCTATCTTAATTACATGAGACGTAGACACACAATGGAGCTCAAATTCCCCTAAAAACTAGGTTAGTTAAGATTGAATAGACAAAAATATTATTTTTCTCAGAAAAATATTTTCTGAGATTGTACACTAAAGTGAATTGGCACCCTAAAAACTAGGCTAGTTAAGATTGAATTGACAAAATAATATTCTCTCAAAAAATATTTTCTGAGATTGGACACTAAAGTGAATTGGTCTTGTATAGTGGAGACACGAAACGGGATTATGAGCCTCTATAACTAGGCTATCTACACGAGACGTAGACATATAACAGAGCTAAAATCACCCTAAAAACTAGGCTAATTAAGATTGAATTGACCAAATAATATCCTCTCAAAAAATATTTTCTAAGATTGGACACTAAAGTGAATTGGTCTTGTATGGTGGAGACACGAAACGGGATTTAGAGCCCCTATAACTAGGCTATCTACACGAGACGTAGACATATAACAGAGCTAAAACCACCCTAAAAACTAGGCTAGTTAAGATTGAATTGACAAAATAATATTCTCTCAAAACATATTTTCTGAAATTGGACATTAAAGTGAATTGGTCTTGTACGGTGGAGACACGAAACGGGATTTAGAGCCTCTATAACTAGGCTATCTACACGAGACGTAGACATATAATAGAGCTAAAATCACCCTAAAAACTAGGCTAGTTAAGATTGAATTGACAAAATAATATTCTCTCAAAAACTATTTTCTGAGATTGGACACTAAAGTGAATTGGTCTTGTTAGGTGGAGACACGAAACGGGATTATGAGCCTATTGAATTAATTAGGCTATCTACACGAGACGTAGACAAATAACAGAGCTAAAATGCCCCTAAAAACTAGGCTAGTTAAGATTGAATTGACAAAATAATATTCTCTCTAAAAATATTTTCTGAGATTGGATACTAAAGTGAATTGGTCTGGTATAGTGGAGACACGAAACAGGATTATGAGCCTCTATAACTAGGCTATCTACACGAGACGTAGACATATAATAGAGCTAAAATCACCCTAAAAACTAGGCTAGTTAAGATTGAATTGACAAAATAATATTCTCTCTAAAAATATTTTCTGAGATTGGACACTAAAGTGAATTGGTCTTGTACGGTGGAGACACGAAACGGGATTTAGAGCCTCTATAACTAGGCTACCTACACGAGACGTAGATATATATAACTGAGCTAAAATCACCCTAAAAACTAGGCAGGTTAAGACTGAATTGACAAAATAATTTTCTCTCAAAAAATATATTCTGAGATTGGACACTAAAGTGAATTGGTCTTGTATAGTGGAGACACGAAATGGGATTTAGAGTCTCTATAACTAGGCTACCTACACGAGACGTAGACATATAATAGATCTAAAATGCCCCTAAAAACTAGGCTAGTTAAGATTGAATTGACAAAATAATATTCTCTCTAAAAATATTTTCTGAGATTGGACACTAAAGTGAATTGGTCTTGTACGGTGGAGACAGGAAACGGGATTTAGAGCCCCTATAACTAGGCTATCTACACGAGACGTAGACATATAATAGAGCTAAAATGTCCCTAAAAACTAGGCTAGTTAAGATTGAATTGACAAAATAATATTCTCTCAAAATAATATTTTCTGAGATTGGACACTAAAGTGAATTGGTCTTGTACGGTGGAGACACGAAACGGGATTTAGAGCCCCTATAACTAGGCTATCTACATGAGACGTAGACATATAATAGAGCTAAAATGTCCCTAAAAACTAGGCTAGTTAAGATTGAATTGACAAAATAATATTCTCTCTAAAAAAAAAATCTGAGATTGGACACTAAAGTGAATTGGTCTTGTACGGTGGAGACACGAAACGGGATTTAGAGCCTCTATAACTAGGCTATCTACACGAGACGTAGACATATAATAGAGCTAAAATCACCCTAAAAACTAGGCTAGTTAAGATTGAATTGACAAAATAATATTCTCTCAAAAAATATTTTCTGAGATTGGACACTAAAGTGAATTGGTCTTGTACGGTGGAGACACGAAACGGGATTTAGAGCCTCTATAACTAGGCTATCTACACGAGACGTAGACATATAATAGAGCTAAAATCACCCTGAAAACTAGGCTAGTTAAGATTGAATTGACCAAATAATATCCTCTCAAAAAATATTTTCTAAGATTGGACACTAAAGTGAATTGGTCTTGTATGGTGGAGACACGAAACGGGATTTAGAGCCCCTATAACTAGGCTATCTACACGAGACGTAGACATATAACAGAGCTAAAACCACCCTAAAAACTAGGCTAGTTAAGATTGAATTGACAAAATAATATTATCTCAAAAAATATTTTCTGAAATTGGACATTAAAGTGAATTGGTCTTGTACGGTGGAGACACGAAACGGGATTTAGAGCCTCTATAACTAGGCTATCTACACGAGACGTAGACATATAATAGAGCTAAAATCACCCTGAAAACTAGGCTAGTTAAGATTGAATTGACAAAATAATATTCTCTCTAAAAATATTTTCTGAGATTGGACACTAAAGTGAATTGGTCTTGTTAGGTGGAGACACGAAACGAGATTTACAGCCTCTATAACTAGGCTATCTACACGAGACGTAGATATATAATAGAGCTAAAATCACCCTAAAAACTAGGCTAGTTAAGATTGAATTGACAAAATAATATTCTCTCAAAAAATATTTTCTGAGATTGGACACTAAAGTGAATTGGTCTTGTACGGTGGAGACACGAAACGGGATTTAGAGCCTCTATAACTAGGCTATCTACACGAGACGTAGACATATAATAGAGCTAAAATGCCCCTAAAAACTAGGCTAGTTAAGATTGAATTGACAAAAAAATATTCTCTCTAAAAATATTTTCTGAGATTGGACACTAAAGTGAATTGGTCTTGTGGAGACACGAAACGGGATTTAGAGCCTCTATAACTAGGCTATCTACACGAGACGTAGACAAATAACAGAGCTAAAATGCCCCTAAAAACTAGGCTAGTTAAGATTGAATTGACAAAATAATATTATCTCTAAAAATATTTTCTGAGATTGGACACTAAAGTGAATTGGTCTTGTATGGTGGAGACACGAAACGGGATTTAGAGCCTCTATAACTAGGCTATCTACACGAGACGTAACAAATAACAGAGCTAAAATGCCCCTAAAAACTAGGCTAGTTAAGATTGAATTGACAAAATAATATTCTCTCTAAAAATATTTTCTGAGATTGGACACTAAAGTTAATTGGTCTGGTATAGTGGAGACACGAAACGGGATTTAGAGCCTCTATAACTAGGCTACCTACACGAGACGTAGACATATAATAGAGCTAAAATCACCCTAAAAACTAGGCTAATTAAGATTGAATTGACAAAATAATATTATCTCTAAAAATATTTTCTGAGATTGGATACTAAAGTGAATTGGTCTGGTATAGTGGAGACACGAAACAGGATTATGAGCCTCTATAACTAGGCTACCTACACGAGACGTAGACATAAAATAGAGCTAAAATCACCCTAAAAACTAGACTAGTTAAGATTGAATTGACAAAATAATATTCTCTCTAAAAATATTTTCTGAGATTGGACACTAAAGTGAATTGGTCTTGTATGGTGGAGACACGAAACGGGATTTAGAGCCTCCATAACTAGGCTATCTACACGAGACGTAACAAATAACAGAGCTAAAATGCCCCTAAAAACTAGGCTAGTTAAGATTGAATTGACAAAATAATATTCTCTCTAAAAATATTTTCTGAGATTGGACACTAAAGTTAATTGGTCTGGTATAGTGGAGACACGAAACGGGATTTAGAGCCTCTATAACTAGGCTACCTACACGAGACGTAGACATATAATAGAGCTAAAATCACCCTAAAAACTAGGCTAGTTAAGATTGAATTGACAAAATAATATTCTCTCTAAAAATATTTTCTGAGATTGGACACTAAAGTGAATTGGTCTGGTATAGTGGAGACACGAAACAGGATTATGAGCCTCTATAACTAGGCTACCTACACGAGACGTAGACATAAAATAGAGCTAAAATCACCCTAAAAACTAGACTAGTTAAGATTGAATTGACAAAATAATATTCTCTCTAAAAATATTTTCTGAGATTGGACACTAACGTGAATTGGTCTTGTACGGTGGAGACACGAAACGGGATTTAGAACCTCTATAACTAGGCTATCTACACGAGACGTAGACATATAATAGAGCTAAAATCACCCTAAAAACTAGGCTAGTTAAGATTGAATTGACAAAATAATATTCTCTCTAAAAATATTTTCTGAGATTGGACACTAAAGTGAATTGGTCTTGTACGGTGGAGACACGAAACGGGATTTAGAGCCTCTATAACTAGGCTACCTACACGAGACGTAGATATATATAACTGAGCTAAAATCACCCTAAAAACTAGGCAGGTTAAGACTGAATTGACAAAATAATTTTCTCTCAAAAAATATATTCTGAGATTGGACACTAAAGTGAATTGGTCTTGTATAGTGGAGACACGAAATGGGATTTAGAGCCTCTATAACTAGGCTACCTACACGAGACGTAGACATATAATAGATCTAAAATGCCCCTAAAAACTAGGCTAGTTAAGATTGAATTGACAAAATAATATTCTCTCTAAAAATATTTTCTGAGATTGGACACTAAAGTGAATTGGTCTTGTACGGTGGAGACAGGAAACGGGATTTAGAGCCCCTATAACTAGGCTATCTACACGAGACGTAGACATATAATAGAGCTAAAATGTCCCTAAAAACTAGGCTAGTTAATATTGAATTGACAAAATAATATTCTCTCAAAATAATATTTTCTGAGATTGGACACTAAAGTGAATTGGTCTTGTATAGTGGAGACACGAAACGGGATTTAGAGCCTCTATAACTAGGCTACCTACACGAGACGTAGACATATAATAGAGCTAAAATGCCCCTAAAAACTAGGCTAGTTAAGATTGAATTGACAAAATAATATTCTCTCTAAAAAAAAAATCTGAGATTGGACACTAAAGTGAATTGGTCTTGTACGGTGGAGACACGAAACGGGATTTAGAGCCTCTATAACTAGGCTATCTACACGAGACGTAGACATATAATAGAGCTAAAATCACCCTAAAAACTAGGCTAGTTAAGATTGAATTGACAAAATAATATTCTCTCTAAAAATATTTTCAGAGATTGGACACTAAAGTGAATTGGTTTTGTACGGTGGAGACACGAAACGGGATTTAGAGCCTCTATAACTAGGCTATCTACAAGAGACGTAGACATATAATAGAGCTAAAATCACCCTGAAAACTAGGCTAGTTAAGATTGAATTGACAAAATAATATTATCTCTAAAAATATTTTCTGAGATTGGACACTAAAGTGAATTGGTTTTGTACGGTGGTGACACGAAACGGGATTTAGAGCCTCTATAACTAGGCTATCTACAAGAGACGTAGACATATAATAGAGCTAAAATCACCCTGAAAACTAGGCTAGTTAAGATTGAATTGACAAAATAATATTATCTCTAAAAATATTTTCTGAGATTGGACACTAAAGTGAATTGGTCTTGTTAGGTGGAAACACGAAACGGGATTTACAGCCTCTATAACTAGGCTATCTACACGAGACGTAGACATATAATAGAGCTAAAACCACCCTAAAAACTAGGCTAGTTAAGATTGAATTGACAAAATAATATTCTCTCTAAAAATATTTTCTGAGATTGGACACTAAAGTGAATTGGTCTTGTATAGTGGAGACACGAAACGGGATTTAGAGCCCCTATAACTAGGCTACCTACACGAGACGTAGACATATAATAGAGCTAAAATCACCCTAAAAACTAGGCTAGTTAAGATTGAATTGACAAAATAATATTCTCTCAAAAAATATATTCTGAGATTGTACACTAAAGTGAATTGGTCTTGTACGGTGGAGACACGAAACGGGATTTAGAGCCTCTATAACTAGGCTACCTCCACGAGACATAGACATATAATAGAGCTAAAATCACTCTAAAAACTAGGCTAGTTAAGATTGAATTGACAAAATAATATTATCTCTAAAAATATTTTCTGAGATTGTACACTAAAGTGAATTGGTCTTGTACGGTGGAGACACGAAACGGGATTTAGAGCCTCTATAACTAGGCTACCTACACGAGACGTAGACATATAATAGAGCTAAAATGCCCCTAAAAACTAAGCTAGTTAAGATTGAATTGACAAAATAATATTCTCTCTAAAAAAAATCTGAGATTGGACACTAAAGTGAATTGGTCTTGTATAGTGGAGACACGAAACGGGATTTAGAGCCCCTATAACTAGGCTACCTACACGAGACGTAGACATATAATAGAGCTAAAATCACCCTAAAAACTAGGCTAGTTAAGATTGAATTGACAAAATAATATTCTCTCTAAAAATATTTTCTGAGATTGGACACTAAAGTGAATTGGTCTTGTACGGTGGAGACACGAAACGGGATTTAGAACCTCTATAACTAGGCTATCTACACGAGACGTAAACATATAATAGAGCTAAAATCACCCTAAAAACTAGGCTAGTTAAGATTGAATTGACAAAATAATATTATCTCTAAAAATATTTGCTGAGATTGGACACTAAAGTGAATTGGTCTTGTATAATGGAGACAGGAAACTCCTTCACAGTGCTTGATTCTCAAATGTATCAGTGCTACGATACTATTATTCTACCATACAGTGTTTTACCTTAGGTCTCGTGTATATCTATTATGGTGAACGAAGTGATCGCTATGCAAGTGTATTGTTAACTTATCCCAGTGATTAATTAATTATTTGAATACTCATCTAATAGTCCTAATACAGTGCTCAAAGAGAGCCGCAGTGATAAAATCTTCAGACGGAGATTACGGCCTTAATATCGCATTAGTCAACGAGTGTTCCTAATATTACCTCATCGCCTAACCACTATTAATATATGTGTCTTAAGTGCGATTAAGATAAGTGATTGTGCAATACCAGTGAAGCTAGCTACTGCTATCCCCCTTACATTCTTTCTTGGGGATAACTATATTACTTAACCATTTTCAACCATAACTACGAGTCACATTGAAATTACTGTAAATAACCGAGAATACCAAGCCTGTGTTACCAGTATACCTTAAATATCTTCTAGGCAAGGAAATCAGAAGATTAATACCTGAACGTTGGAAGTGGGAAGTGCGCTCTCTCTAAAACCGCGATAAGTGCTGGAGATTGTAGAAAGTCCAACATACTAACTGATTTATCCAATACCCATTGTTTCTTGTGAATGTATTCATTATATTCTGCCTAGTGTTACTAAGAATAAAGCTGCATTATAAACCATTTGTTTAGAGATATCTATGTTCTCTATTGATTTCCTTTATGTATTTTGCATGAAATCCTGAAATCCTGAAACCCAGTCTTGTAGAACTCACCTATACCAAGTTAATCCTGCATAAAATCAGGGCATAACAGCCTCGATACTATATTTTATGATAAAGTGTTTTCCCTGTGCCTCGTAAGTCATATGCTTCTATGACCAAAGTGATTGTATTCGTAAGTGCGCTATCTCCAAACCCGTGATAAGTGCTGAAGATTATAAAAATCCAACAACATTAATATCCACTATTGTCCATAATATTTCTTGTGAATTATTTTCTATTTTGCATAAGTGTTAATTAAAAATAAAGCTGTATTACAAACCATCTTCCGAGTTTATATTATGTCCTCTATTGATTTCCTTTATGTATTTATTATATTATGTCCTCTATTGATTCCCTTTATATATATATTATATTATGTCCTCTATTGATTCCCTTTATGTATTTATTATATTATGTCCTCTATTGATTCCCTTTATATATTTATTATATTATGTCCTCTATTGATTCCCTTTATGTATTTATTATATTATGTCCTCTATTGATTCCCTTTATGTATTTATTATATTATGTCCTCTATTGATTCCCTTTATGTATTTATTATATTATGTCCTCTATTGATTCCCTTTATGTATTTATTATATTATGTCCTCTATTGATTCCCTTTATATATTTATTATATTATGTCCTCTATTGATTCCCTTTATGTATTTATTATATTATGTCCTCTATTGATTCCCTTTATGCATTTATTATATTATGTCCTCTATTGATTCCCTTTATGTATTTATTATATTATAAGAACATAAGAACATAAGAAAATGGGAGTCTGCAGAAAGCCGATTGGCCTAAGCAAGGCAGATCCCTGTCCCACACAACCCCAATTACAAAGCCCAATTAGAGGCTAAACACTCTAATACCCTGAGGATCATCTTACCAAAACGGTTAGGGATTTACGCAGGATTATGGGGTCTGCAGAGCGCTGATTGGCCCAACCCCCCTGATCCCCCTTCACACCCAACTCTTCTCGCCCATATGTTTATCCAATTTTATCTTAAAGCTCCCTATAGTTTTTAATCCCACTATAGCACTTGGTAGTCCATTCCACCCATCTACAACTCTGTTACCAAACCAATATTTGCCTATATCTTTTCTGAAACGAAATTTATCTAATTTGAAACCATTGGTACGAGTTCTTTCGCTATCACTGAGCTTTAGTACATTTGTCATGTCCCCTTTGTTAATCCCACTAACCCACTTCAACACCTCTATCATATCCCCTCTAACTCTGCGTCTCTCTAATGAATGTAAGCCTAATTTAGATATTGGCCACCTGGTCATAATCTCAGGCGAGAGAGCCACAGGCAACCCTCCCCTCTCCCTGTCTGCGAGTCAACTGAGGCGAGCGGGGCGGTGTGTGCCGGTGTCTGGGTGTTATATAACGATCTTTTATGCAACCCACTTGTGCTACATTGTCGCGGGAGAGAAAAATAACCGATAAATGATGAAAATAAGAGGAAAAATAGGTGATAATTGAGGAGGGGGGGGGAGGGGGGAATAAGGTGGGGAAGGAGGGGAGGGGGGGGTGAGAAACACATGGATGAGTACTAGAGGGGAATTATCTCACATAGAGACAAATTCCTTTGTTTTGATAGGCCCTTTTTTTTTGGAAGGCTTTTTTTATGGTCTTGCTTCCGTGAGGCCTATCGCGTTCCCTATAGGAAGCCTTCCGTGAGGCCTATCGCGCTTGCCGGGTTAAATGGAACAATTTTAGCGTCAGGCGAAAGCGATAAGGATATTCAGTCTCATGCTAAAAATTATGACTATATTGCAAATGATAGTGGTGATGGTGCAACGGAAGATGGAAATGTCGTTAGAAATAAAGGTAAATTAGGTATAAAGAAAAGAAGTAAATTGAGAGTATATTACACAAACTGTAGGAGTCTATGTAACAAAATGAACAAACTTAGAGCCCTTGTTAGCAAAGAAAATATAGACATAATAGCACTAACTGTAACGTGGATTAATACAGAAACCAGGCATTTTTTAGCAGAATTTGATATACCAGGATATAGTTTGTTTAAATATGACTGAACAAGTAAGAGGGGTGGCGGTATAGCAGTGTTTGTCAGGAGTACATTAAAGAGCTGTATTAAATCAGGTATTAGACTAAATAACGATAATGAAAGTGTTTGGGTAGAGGTTAACGAAGGTAGTGAGACCATAGTTATTGGAGTTATGTATTGACCGCCAAATATGAGTAGAAATGACGGAACATCATTATGGGAGGAAATTAAAATGGCATCAAGATTTAGCAATGTGTGCATTATGGGGGATTTTAATTTTCCGAATATAGATTGGCAGCATCAAATAGGAGACTCTGATTCTGAGGAGTTTATAGAGGTAGTACAAGATAGTTTTTTATTTCAATTTATAGATACGCCGACTAGAGGTAATAATATTCTCGATTTAGTTTTCAGTAACAATGAACATATGGTAAATAATGTAGAGATAGGGGACCACCTAGGAAATAGTGACCACAATTCTGTGTATTTTAATATACAATGGAAAGGTAATACCAGAGAGAATACAATATTAATACCTGACTTCAGAAAAGCCAATTATGGGGGATTAAGAAGAGCCCTATTAGCTGACCCTATGGTCAAAAAATTAAGTTGATCCAGGTGTCCAAATGAATGTACCCCTTCTCAGGCACCTGTCATCTTAAGTCAGGAAGAGACGTCAACCTTGGTAGATACATATGATAATTTTATCGACTCAGTATTCAATGCACAAAATAAATACATCCCCAAAAGAAAATTTAGATCAACACAGAACCAACCCAAATGGATGAATAATAGACTATTAGATCTTCTAGGACAAAAGAGAGGAATATATAGAAAAATTAGGAAAGGCGAGATTCACCTACTTGCTTACTATCAGAATCTATCAAGACAGGTAAAAAAGGATATTAGGAAAGAAAAAAGAAATTATGAAATTAAGGTTGCCAATGACTCAAAAAATAATCCTAAAGCTTTTTACCAACTATATAAATCCAAGGTTAGAGATGTAATTGGTCCCCTTAAAACTTCGATAGGAGAAATGACAGAAAATGATTTAGAAATGTGCAGTACATTAAATAGTCAATTTCTTTCCGTTTTCACTAATGAAAATTTGGCACAGTTTCCAGAAGTCCGTAAGGTATATAGCGATAGTATAGAAAATAGGTTAAGTACGATTACTATAAGTAGAAATGATGTGCTTAAGGAAATTGACAGACTGAAACCTCATAAATCGCCTGGTCCTGATGAGGTATATGCTAGAGTATTAAAAGAATGTAGGGATGAGTTAAGTTACCCATTAACATTTTTATTTAACAAGTCATTGGAGACAGGTATAGTTCCAGAAGCTTGGAAGCTTGCAAACGTAGTTCCGATCTTCAAAAAAGGTGACAAATCAATAGCATCCAATTACCGTCCCATTAGTCTTACATCAATCATAGGAAAGCTACTAGAGTCAATTATTGCTAGTAAAATTAGAAACCACTTAGATACATTTAATTTAATAAATTCTTCTCAGCATGGATTCACTCAGGGACGTTCTTGCCTTACTAATTTGCTTAGTTTTTTCTCAGAGGTATATGAAGCAGTAGATAATGACAAGTCATATGATATAATATATTTAGATTTCAGTAAAGCTTTCGACAGAGTCCCCCATGAGAGATTGATGAGAAAGGTTGAGGCGCATGGAATAGGTGGGGCGTTGTTGGGATGGATTAGGTCATGGCTAATTGGTAGTAAAACAGAGAGTCAGCATAAATGGTATGAAGTCAGAATGGGGAGCAGTCAAAAGTGGTGTCCCCCAGGGATCTGTATTAGGTCCTCTGTTGTTTGTTATATACATAAATGACCTTGATTTAGGTATAACTAGTAGGATAAGTAAATTTGAAGACGATACCAAAATGGGGAGAACAATTGATTAAGATAGAGATATAGAGTGCCTCCAAAGGGATCTTGATACCTTACACGAATGGTCAGTAAATTGGCAGATGAAGTTTAACATTGACAAATGCAAGGTATTAAAGATAGGGAAGATGCATACAAATGTTAAATATAAACTAGCTAATATGGAATTAGAAAACTCGAATTGTGAGAAAGATCTAGGTGTGTTTGTTAGCAATGATTTGAAGCCTAGACAACAGTCTATAAGCGTTCGAAACAAGGCAAACAGGATTCTCGGGTTCATCTCTAGGAGTGTGAGTAACAGAACTGCTGATGTTATCTTAAAACTTTACTTGTCATTAGTGAGACCCATATGGATTATGCTGTTCAATTTTGGTGTCCTTATTACAGAATGGACATAGATTCATTGGAGAGAGTACAACGTAGAATGACAAAAATGATCCATAATATTAGAAATCTTCCGTATAAAGAAAGGTTGAAGAAATTAGGCTTACATTCATTAGAGAGACGCAGAGTTAGAGGGGATATGATAGAGGTGTTCAAGTGGGTTAGTGGAATTAACAAAGGGGACATGACAAATGTACTAAAGCTCAGTGATAGCGAAAGAACTCGTACCAATGGTTTCAAATTAGATAAATTTCGTTTCAGAAAAGATATAGGCAAATATTGGTTTGGTAACAGAGTTGTAGATGGGTGGAATGGACTACCAAGTGCTATAGTGGGATTAAAAACTATAGGGAGCTTTAAGATAAAATTGGATAAACATATGGACGAGAAGAGTTGGGTGTGAAGGGGGATCAGGTGGGTTGGGCCAATCAGTGCTCTGCAGACCCCATAATCCTGCGTAAATCCCTAACCATTTTGGTAAGATGATCCTCAGGGTATTAGAGTGTTTAGCCTCTAATTGGGCTTTGTAATTGGGGTTGTGTGGGACAGGGATCTGCCTTGCTTAGGCCAATCGGCTTTCTGCAGACTCCCATTTTCTTATGTTCTTATGTTCTTATAATATAATAAATACATAAAGGGAATCAATAGAGGACATAATATAATAAATGCATAAAGGGAATCAATAGAGGACATAATATAATAAATACATAAAGGGAATCAATAGAGGACATAATATAATAAATATATAAAGGGAATCAATAGAGGACATAATATAATAAATACATAAAGGGAATCAATAGAGGACATAATATAATAAATACATAAAGGGAATCAATAGAGGACATAATATAATAAATACATAAAGGGAATCAATAGAGGACATAATATAATAAATACATAAAGGGAATCAATAGAGGACATAATATAATAAATATATAAAGGGAATCAATAGAGGACATAATATAATAAATACATAAAGGGAATCAATAGAGGACATAATATAATATATATATAAAGGGAATCAATAGAGGACATAATATAATAAATACATAAAGGAAATCAATAGAGGACATAATATAAACTCGGAAGATGGTTTGTAATACAGCTTTATTTTTAATTAACACTTATGCAAAATAGAAAATAATTCACAAGAAATATTATGGACAATAGTGGATATTAATGTTGTTGGATTTTATAATCTTCAGCACTTATCACGGGTTTGGAGATAGCGCACTTACGAATACAATCACTTTGGTCATAGAAGCATATGACTTACGAGGCACAGGGAAAACACTTTATCATAAAATATAGTATCGAGGCTGTTATGCCCTGATTTTATGCAGGATTAACTTGGTATAGGTGAGTTCTACAAGACTGGGTTTCAGGATTTCAGGATTTCATGCAAAATACATAAAGGAAATCAATAGAGAACATAGATATCTCTAAACAAATGGTTTATAATGCAGCTTTATTCTTAGTAACACTAGGCAGAATATAATGAATACATTCACAAGAAACAATGGGTATTGGATAAATCAGTTAGTATGTTGGACTTTCTACAATCTCCAGCACTTATCGCGGTTTTAGAGAGAGCGCACTTCCCACTTCCAACGTTCAGGTATTAATCTTCTGATTTCCTTGCCTAGAAGATATTTAAGGTATACTGGTAACACAGGCTTGGTATTCTCGGTTATTTACAGTAATTTCAATGTGACTCGTAGTTATGGTTGAAAATGGTTAAGTAATATAGTTATCCCCAAGAAAGAATGTAAGGGGGATAGCAGTAGCTAGCTTCACTGGTATTGCACAATCACTTATCTTAATCGCACTTAAGACACATATATTAATAGTGGTTAGGCGATGAGGTAATATTAGGAACACTCGTTGACTAATGCGATATTAAGGCCGTAATCTCCGTCTGAAGATTTTATCACTGCGGCTCTCTTTGAGCACTGTATTAGGACTATGAGATGAGTATTCAAATAATTAATTAATCACTGGGATAAGTTAACAATACACTTGCATAGCGATCACTTCGTTCACCATAATAGATATACACGAGACCTAAGGTAAAACACTGTATGGTAGAATAATAGTATCGTAGCACTGATACATTTGAGAATCAAGCACTGTGAAGGAGTTTCCTGGTTATCTTGAGGCGTGGTGTTGGGGGTTAACAGTTGCTCCGGGGCCATCTAAGTTGTCCGGTAGTGTGGAGAAGGTTACAGATGGGTTAATGGGTATGGGGTCTTAAATATGGTTCCGTAACTGTGGGGAAGACAGTTTGTCACCATATCGAACTAACGCAAGTATTCTGAGCCTGTAGCTGTAAACTAATACTTGACTATTCTGACCTTTAATTAACCGGTGACGAAGTTCCGATATGTTACTCTTGGATGGGGATCTTAAATGCAATGTCTCTGGCAGAGGCCGGATTAACAAGGCATCGGACGAACGCAAGATAGTTGAGTGAAGTAACTATCTTGACAGTCTCTGATCTTTGAAAGAGGTTCAAGGAACTTGGGCGGTGTTTATTCCTTTTAGTTACCAATCCTGTTTGGGAGCCAACAGACAATTGGTACCAAGGAGTTATTCTTGCAGCGTGCTCAATTAAGAGTTTCTCGCATAATCCCTTCTAACACAAAAGATCTTTCTGTCCTAGATGTATTGTGAGTCAAGTGCTTGGTATCTATTTTAATTTAGTTATCCGTTGGAAGGGAAGCCTGCTACGACAGAAAACTGAACTAGAACACAGAACGTACTAGGATGGATAACTATTGAATCTGGGGGGGGGGGGGGACCAGATACGATGGGTTATACAAATGGAGTTACCGTTACACTCTATGATTGGTTATAAACTCAAGTAGAAGAGGACATACTACTAGTCGTTTGTAAGAAAATCAATGCTTTATGGGGTAACTAGGTTATTTGAGTTTGCAATATTACCAAACGGGAGGCCAGGAGTAATAATGTATTCACAAAAGGTTAAGTTACTGCTCACAGATATATTACGGACTACGGGATGCCGAATTATCAGTAAATCTTGAGGAATGGAGTACAACTAGACGTTCGACAGAGCGGGAGGCCGTTGAATGAAAGCTAATTTATAACTGCCAAGTTTGGTCTTGGCGGAAGCATTTATAGGGTTGGTCAAAGGTGGGGTGGCGAACTTTGGTACTACTGGATGTCGGGATTAGTAAGAGGTTTATTCGTGCTTTTGAATTTAGGGGGGCTGGCAAGAGGGTCTTGGTATTCTCAGCAGATGGTTCGTTATTCTGGGTATTGTTCTTTACACATTTACTCTAACAAAAGTTAGTATTATGGTCTTGGAGAGAGATATATTGTCACGGGGAGGGACTACTTTATAGGGCACGGTACAGGCCCATGCTGGTAGGCATTTTCAGCATTAAACACAAGTGGCATTCTCTGGTTTACTGGAAAAGCTATTATGAGTCTGGAACTGAGCTTAGGTATGATTGTTGATATTGCTAATGATTAGGGAGTATAGCATATTGGTAGGTAATGGGACTTTGCTCATCTTGGTATTAAGAATGTACGTGGTGGTGACCGTCGGGGTCACGGTATAGCTACGCGGGGGAAGACGCGCATGCTGGGGGTTGGTGGGGTCCCTTGTGGTAGGGGGGGAAAGGCCGCACCTTAAAAATGCGAGCATTGAGCTCCTTAGGTTATTCGGGCTGACATAATTCTAGTTTGTCTTGATGTAGACTCTTAGTGGGGGTTGATAATTTGAAATGGGTTTTACTTACGAGCGGAACTCAGGGTGGTTATGAACTTTGATTTTCTTAAGGTTCAAGGTCATGGGGGGAAGCAATCTTTTTAAGGGGGCAAAGGTTGTCGCCCTAGCCTCGCACGGTCCGTCCTTCTTGGTCGGGGTGAGAGGTTATATTTATACATTAGGTGATATACATGGTGAAATAATTATTATTTCTTCTATTTAATTCTATTCAGGAAAGAACCTGGATCAAGCACTTGAAAACTGTCTTTTTAAGGTATGACTGAATGTTGGGGGTTGAGTTTGGAAGAGCCCTGCGCAAGGCTAACTGGGGCATGTCATTGGTGTCTCTCGTGAAATTTGATAGTGACCTCTATTGATGGTCCGAATCTCTTTTAGCAATTGCTTCTATAGCTTATTCATTGGTGATAGTTGTACGGTTCTTTATTGGTTTCATTTCGTCCTGAAGAGTGATATTGATTGGGTGGAGAGTTTGAAAGGAGCATAGGTTTATTAATACACTTAGAGGGAAGGTTAGGGGGTCGAATAGTGGTGGTAAAACTCTGGGCATAGAGGTGGCATTCCTCTACTCTTTGCACAGGGACAGTCATGTGTTTTGTTGGTGGTTTATGAGGGAAGAGGATACAGGGTGATCCAAAAGGTTAGATGTGTGTGTACATGTATGTTAAAATATAATTGATTAAATTGGTCATCATAGTGAATGTAGATTGTGACAGAGGTAATCCTCATCTCTAAAAGATGTGGTTAATATAGAGTTGTATTGTACAACGCTTCATTTGTGTATTTATCTTGTCTCTGGCATTGTTCAGATGGTCATAGTGTCATGCGTTTATTTCTATTGCTAGGTAGTATACAGTACTTGGGAGAAATATATAGTATAATGGTATAGTGTTTTATTTACATATGGTTATATTTATAGAGTTTATTCAATGAGTTTAGAAGGGTTGGGAATACACGACTCTTGGCCGGCGTGTCTTCTGTGTCCTTTGCTTTCCTGTCGGGTTGGTGTAGGTCTCTTGGTCAATAGGGGCGACCCTCCGGTGTTCGCTTGGAGGGGGGTTTCCTGGTCGTGACTTGATGACAGGTGTGGCGGCATTGTTTGATCTGGGTGGTGTCTTCCTCTTTCTCTTCTTGTTGTCTGGTCTCTTAGCTGCGACCGAGTTTCGCTCTGGTGTTTGGTGTGGTGTTTTTGTTTTGTTGGTGGGCAGAGTGGTAGGGGAATTTGATTTTGGGGGTATTTTAGAGGCACTGATACTATTAAGAATTAAGCACTGTTGAGGTATCTTCTGGTTATCTTGAGGTCCGGTGTTAGGGGTCAACAGCTGCTCCTGGGGCCGTCCAATGTGTCCGGCAGTGTGAAGAAGGTTACAGATGGGTTAATGGGTGTGGGGTCTTAAATATGGTTCCGTAACTATATGGAGTACAGTTGGTCACCATATCAAACTAACGCCAGTATTCTGAGCCTGTAGCTGTAAACTAATACTTTACTATTCTGACCTTTAATTAACCGGTGATGAAGTTCCGATATGTTACTCTTGAATGAGATTTTAAATGTAATGTTTCAGGCAGAGGCCGGATTAACAAGACATCGGACAAACGCAAGATAGTCTAGTGAAGTAACTTTCTTGACAGTCGCTAATCTTTGAAAGAGGTTCAAGGGACTCGGGCGGTGTTTAAACCTTTCAGTTACCAATCCTGGATGGGAGGCCACAGACAATTGGTACCTAGGAATTATGTGTGCGAAGTGCTCAGTTAAGAGTATCTCACATAATCCCTTCTAACACAAAAGATCTTTCTGTCCTAGATCTATGTGAGTCAAGTGCTTGGTATAATCTATTTAGTTAAGGTACCGGTCGGAAGGGAAGCCTGCTACGACCAATATTTTAACTATGATAGAAAATGTACTCGGATGGATAACTAATGAGTTCTGGGATGCCAGGACTAATGGGTTATGCATGTCACACTCTATAACTGGTTATAAACTCAAGTAGCAGAGGGCATACTACTATTTGTTTGTAATACAGTTAATGTTTATGGATAACTAGGTTATCTGGGTTTCCAAAAATTACCGAACAGGATGCCGTAAGTAATAATGGATTCACAAAAGGTTTAGTTACAGCTCACAGATATATTACGGACTATGGGATGCCGATTATCAGTAACTTCTTGAGGTGCGGAGTACAACTAGACTTTCTACAGAGCGGGAGGCCGGTGATGGAAAGCTAAATTATAACTGCCGAGTTTGGTCCTTGTGGAAGCATTTATAGGGCTGGTCAAGGGGGGGTAGTGAACTGTGGTACTAATGGATATCAGAGTTATGAATGGGTTTATTTGTTCTGCTGAACTTAGGGGGGACATCAAGGGGGTCTTAGTACCTTCAACATGTGGGTCTTTATCGTAGGTGTTATTCTTTAAAGATTTAGTTCTAACAAGAGTTAGTAGTATCGTCTAGGAGAGTGATTTTATAAGTTAATTTTTTGGCCCTGGGCCATGCAAAATCTCAGTCCTCTACCTCCTTCCCACTTTCCTCCTCTCCTTCAGTTATAGGATTTTCCCTGTTATTCCCTTATTCTGAGGTATATTTCGTGCTAACATTAGAAATCCGATTGGAGGGTGTGGTCATCACTGATAGCAAGCGAGTGCAAGAGAGAGAGAGAGTATCGATCGACTGCGTCTCAGTGGCCTTGGGGGAAATTGGCGGGAAAGCAGATTGCCTCACCCATACATTATACAACTCGCGGGCTATATCTCCGATTTTGACCATCCAAACGCTGTTTTCACTCGTTTTATTGTTGTTTCAGGTTAATACCTTTATAATCAACCCATAATAGGCGCATATGGATAAATATTATGTTATTAATGGCACAATGAATATTTTAGTGACGGAAACACCTCAAATACGTCAGCACAGGGGGACGTTTCCAATTACCCCCATGCGCACTTCAGAGGTTAAGAGTCTGGGAACAAAAAATCCATTTAAAACACCCAATTTTTTTTTTGTTTTTTTTTTTTTTTTGCCCCTGGGCAAGTATCACTCCTCCACCTCCCCTCCTTCCCCACTTTCCTCCCCTCCTTCAGTTATCACCTATTTTCCCTGTTATTCCCTTATTATGTGGTCTATTTTCGTGCTAACATTAGCGAGTTGGTAGCAGGGCGTTGTCATCACTCTTACCAAGCGTGGGAAAGAGCGAGAGAGAGACTATTGTGTAACAGTGTCTCTCCAGACAAGGGGAGGGGAGTAGGGCAGGGAGGTTGCCTCAGCCATACATTATGTAACTCCCGGCCTATATCGCCGATTTTGACCATCCAAACACTGTTTCCACTTGTTTTATTGTTGTAACAGGTTAATACCTTTATAATCAACCTATAATAGGCACATATGGATAAGTATTAATGCTATTTATGGTAAAATAACGATGTTAGTGATGGAAACAGCTCAAATACGTGCGCACAGGAGTGTGGTGTCTCATACCCCCCATGCGCACGTCTTAGGAAGGGGAGACTGACCGTTTGTTTGGTCTATTAATTAATTTATTCATATATTTTTTTATTTTCCTCCCTAGACCTCTATCAAGCTTAGAAAAACATCACCTAGACCCCCCTTTAAGATAAATTTGTACATTTTTCGGGAGAAAAATGTCCCGGCCGAAGGCCGATTCCAGGAAATAATCGACACCTAAATGCTACGAAAGGTCTTAAAATTGACAACGAAATGGGGCGAAAGGTGTTAAAATCGCCAAACTAATGGGCGTCTTATAATCTCAAAACTAGTGGGGCTAAACATTAGGTAGAAGGGGGTCCAGAAAAACGGTCTTCCTCCCCTTAAGGGGAGGTCTTTAGTTTGTTCCTTAGACCTCCATCAAGCTTATAATTACAGTCCCTACACCCCTTTTCAAGATGAATTTGTAAATTTGTCGGTAGAAAAATGTCCAGGCCGAAGGCCGGTTCCTCTTAAATTACAGACTCGCTATGGCTCGTCAGGCAAAAATCGACAGCTAAAAGGCAAGGAAGGTCTTAAAATTAACATAAATAGGGCGAAAGTTCTTAAAATCGCCAAAATAATGGGGTGAACGTCTTAAAATCTCAAACGCAATGAGGCTAGACATGAGGGAAAACGGGGTCCAGAAATGTATCCCTCAAGTGGAAATCTCCCCTTAAGTCGGTTAGGAAGATTGCAAGCTAAAGAAAATCGCCTAACGGTTACCAGAATATGATGACAAATATGTGATGGTGGTTAAGGGGTTGATTAATTTGTTCAACTAATATTTACATTTCGTAGGTTCATTCTGCAGTTGGATTAGTGAGTTAGTTAAAATAGGACTTCAGAGGCTATTAACCCTTCTGGATTTTTAAGGGGGGATGCTTCAGTTTTTGGTCGATTTTGTAATTTATTTATTATTATTCTAGTGTCCTCGACCCTAGACCATCAAACTTAAAAAAAAAAAAAACTATACCCGCTTTCAAGATAAGTTTGTACATTTTTTCGGTATTTGTCCCGGCCGAAGGCTGGTTCTCCTTAAACTACTGGCTCGCTATCGCTCGCCAGGAAAATATCGACACCTATATGGCACGAAAGGTATTAATATTGACAAAAAAATGGGGTGAAAGGTCTGACAATCGATAAACCAATGGAACGAACGTCTTAAAATCTTAAATCTAACGGGGCTAAACATGAGGGAGAAGGGGGGGCCAGAAAAACGGCCCATCTCCCCTAAGCCAGCACACTGTAAGTCAAGAATAGCGTCAGGACTGGAGCCCCTTTTCGAGAACTCCAGTCCCTTGAGCAGTTGGAGAGTTCATATACGGAATTGTCTACTTGCGAGTTTCGTTCTAAAAGGAAGTTGGAGCTGACAACGATATTTAACATAATTTATAGCTAAAATACGGTCGTAGTACCTATGTAATTACATAAAACCAAATTCAACATACCATTAATCCATCAAAAACATAAATTATTATTGTATTTCTACTTATATATCGCTGTTCACGGTTCCAACTTCATTATAGCCTGAAACTCGCAAGTGGTCAATTATGTCTTTGAGGTTACGGTCAAGAGCATTAATGGTGAGGCACCCATTCGAAGCAGTCTCGAACGCTAACGAGACAACACCGTACATTATCATAGCCCAGATGCTTCATGACTTGGCTTGGTTATTCATCCCCCCCCCCCCCACCTTTCCTCCCCCATCTTTAGCCCTATTAGTTTACAAGTTTTATGATGTGTCACACATTATTTTGGCGATTACAAAACCTTTTGCCTCTTTGTCTTTGTATTTTAAGACTTTTCGTGTCATATAGGTATCGGATTTTCCTGGCTGGCGATAGCGAGCCTGTAATGAAAGAAGGACCGGCCTTTGGCAAGGAAAGCTACCGAAAAATATACAAATATATCTAGAAGGGGAATCTTGGGGATTATATATATATATATATATATATATATATATATATATATATATATATATATATATATATATATATATATATATATATATATTTATGTATAATTGTATATATATAATAGATAAATGAAACAAAAATCGACCAAAAAATGAACCCTTCCCCCTTAAATGCCCAAAGAGTGGAGCTGGTGTAACTATATTAAATACGCTGAGAACTGTACTATAGTCCAGCAGATCTAAACAGGCAGTTTTACCAGCAGTTACTAATTTTACATTGGTGCTACATGTATAATCCCTAACAACGAAAATATATTATTTTCGGTATTAAGTACCTTAAGTTGGTTTGAAATGCTCAGGCTATTTCTGCATGTACAAAAAAACTTTATTTTTTCATAATTAATTTGCTTGTTATTAGTAAATACAACAGACATTGTACTCAACCTGGCAGTGTAGTACTGCGACGTTGTCAAATTGGGGACTGGACGACTCGGCCCATGGGACAACTCGGCTCGGACAGCTCGGCCCACTTTTGGACAACTCGGCCACGACGGCGAGACAGCTCGGCCATGACGGCGAGACAGCTCGGCCTATTATTTGAGACAGCTCGGCCATGACGGCGAGACAGCTCGGCCTATTATTTGAGACAGCTCGGCCCCATGTTATGCTATGGGGCAATTTTTTTAATATAGCCGTGAACAAACCTGTAGCCTTGAAATTCGTGATTGTATCTAACTTTGTGATATAGCCGTGAAAAAGCCTGTAGCCTTGAAATTCGTGATTGTATCTAACCTTGTGTGTGTATATATATACATATAATGACGATCAGACTAAAACACGCCCATTAATAGGAAAAATCACAACCATTTTAATTTTCAGCCGATGGTGATTAGCATATTTCCCATTTGTATAGAAATCAGTTACTTTGAAAATAGAGTAGCGAAATATGGAGTGATCATGAAAACGTGACATTACGGTACCCCTTGAGGTTTATGTCGCCTTTTTTATTAATTCCGGCTGTCATTAGACGATCTCATACGGCTTAGGAAGGATCTGTAAGTGTTGAAATGCTGAAGACTGTCTAGAATAACTGTCTGTCTTTCATATAACCTTACTAATCTAAATAAAATTACCTCATAATAGACAAAATACACTGTAAAGTGCGTCATGATCCTCAAGGGGTTAACATGATGATGATAGAAGACAATCATATATTAATATTCCTGATCCTACCTACAGTATATGTCCCTTTTTTATTTATTCGTTCTAGGAAACATTTATCCTCTAAGTCATCCATTAGTATTCTCATTAATATTATTGACCTACCGAATCAATTGTTGTTAGACATTTCTAGACCGGTACTTTCTGGATTTGAATGATCAGTTGTAGGACTTGTGATCGTGTTCTTAAAATTGTGCAATGGATTCATTATTACCTTTTGTAGTTTATATGGGGAAAGGGGTAGAAAGATCCTTCCCAATAACAATATACCATTTATAAAACCACAGATAACAAATTACAACAATATAGATATATCCGTTCTCTCGCCCTAATTACCAGTTTATAACTTAATATGCTAAATTATAAAATTGTTTTATTTATGTAAGTTGAAAATTATTCTAATTAAGATGTGCATCCAATTTTATTTTCTTATTTAGTAAGTTAGTCTAGTCGATATTTGGCCAAGACTACCATCAGTTAATGTTAACTAAACTGACTGAACAATGGGATCCAAAAGAAGTTGTTTGTTATAATTGTGTAGCCTATGTACTTTTGTTTAATATGTACATAATATATCCGTAGTGATACTACATATTAAATCACTCAATAATATAGATCCCCAGCGGTCGAGTGGGGTAATTTCCAATATTACTATTTTTTGTTCTATGTGAGTGAGGGAGACAAAAGGCAGAATTGCCTGTAGCGAGTGCCTCCCCCATAGTTGAAAGAGTAACTGGGCCAAAACCAAGGGACGTTCGAGTAAAAATGCCTGGCCACACAGAGTTTGAAGTAATTTAAGCCATAGGAGAAGGGAAAGACTGATTCTGGGAGAGAGTTCCAGAGCTCAGCTGTTGAATAGAAGAAAGACAGAGTAACGTTTCACTCTTTGGTTGGAGAGTTGTACAGAGTAGGGGTGGGTGGGATTGTGTTGCAAGACGGGTTACTCAGCTATTACTTCAATTTTGTACCAACATGTGTTAACTATGAAAACTTGGCGTTAATACAACGCAGATGCATTAAATTCATATTTGTCCATTAAATATCGAGAAATCAGTTGATAAGAGATTAATTTGATCATCAGCTGAAATAAAATCGACTATAATAACACACAACAAAGCCACTCGCCACTAGACAGCTTCCTCTCTCCAACACCCCTTCTCTCCTCTCAATACTCTTCGGTAAGTAGATGCGAGGTGCCGTTGCAAAGGCTTATCCCCCAATACCTTCACCTGACCTATAGATTTTTCGGGTGTACTATGATTGTAATATGAAAATTTAGCATTCTGGAAAACACTGAATGTTCCACTTGTGGCAGAATAATGCGATACCTTTAAAAATAGGCCTATATTTATATGATTTTGAATTACTGAATTACTTCGATCTTATTACCGGTACTCATACTAAACACAATACATTCTAATACTAATGTGTTATCTTTTTAACTATTTGTTTAGAATATATGTTTATGAAACCACGGTTAATAATAATCCTTGATATGTCAGGTCAGGTGAAGGTATTGAGGGATAAGCCTCAAATGAATAATAACAATATAAGTAGATAACCACTCTTTAAATACAGACAAACAGTAAGCAGAGATTATACGAGAAACGTAAAGTTAAAAATACTTTATTTTTATTTATATCTAATTAAAGAATAGTCACAATAATTGACCTTGATAAAAACTAAATTATGCAACAATACCTTGCATCATTATTAAGATATGATACATTTACTCACATATAAAATTATTTTGTATGTTTTAATACTTAATACTACTACTACTACTACTACTACTAATAACAATATTAATAATAATAATAATAATTTCATGACACTGAGATAGGGTGGGTGTTAAAGGGATCTGCTGTGTTTGGGCCAGTCGGCTCTCTGCAGTCTCCCGTTTTCTTATGTTCTAATATTAACCCGGGAGCTGCGGGGAGACTCTTAAGAGTCCCCCCGGCGCACTGCGGGAAGACTCTTAAGAGTCAGAGAAAATAAAAATCAACTTTTGACATCGAAAAAAAAAAAAAAAATTATATTTTTTTTTTTTTATTTGGCCCCTGGGCCATGCAAAATCTCAGTCCTCTACCTCCCCTCCTTCCCCACTTTCCTCCTCTCCTTCAGTTATCACCTATTTTCCCTGTTATTCCCTTATTCTGAGGTATATTTTCGTGCTAACATTAGAAATCCGATTGGAGGGTGTGGTCATCACTGATAGCAAGCGAGTGCAAGAGAGAGAGAGAGAGTATCGATCGACTGTGTCTCAGTGGCCTTGGGGGAAATTGGCGGGAAAGCAGATTGCCTCACCCATACATTATACAACTCGCGGGCTATATCTCCGATTTTGACCATCCAAACGCTGTTTTCACTCGTTTTATTGTTGTTTCAGGTTAATACCTTTATAATCAACCCATAATAGGCGCATATGGATAAATATTAATGCTATTAATGGCACAATGAATATTTTAGTGACGGAAACACCTCAAATACGTCAGCACAGGGGGACGTTTCCAATTACCCCCATGCGCACTTCAGAGGTTAAGAGACGGTCCTTTGAGGGGAGTCTGGCGAAACAGCCGCAAAGTAAATTCAAAATAATAAGAAAATATAGGCTAGTAGGCTACAGTATAACTAAATATTAATAACAAGCAAAGGTAATGATATTTTGAAACGGAATCTCTCACCTCTAATTCATTAAAAATAAGAAAAAATTACATTGGAAACAAATAATATGATTACTTATTAGACTACGATGCAATTCATCAACGGTTTTCATCATTGTAAAGTTTTTAAAGTAGTGTTACCATCCAATTGTACATGTTAATTTATTTATCTATATTTCAAAGATAATCCTCGAAATAGAGTTATTATATATTATTTTCATGTTAAATGTAACGTATTTGTAATATGTATCTAATTATCGATGAAATCAAATCTGATGGTAATAGGTTTTTGAAAGAGAAAAAAGTAACCGAACAAATAATATGAATAATTACATATAAGAACATAAGACAACGGGGGTCTGCAGAGAGCCGATTGGCCCACACAAGGCATATCCCTTTCAAACCCAACCCATCTCGTCCATATGCCTATTTAATGTTAACATAAGAACATAATAAAACGGGAGTCTGCAGAAAGCCGATTGGCCCAAACAAGACAGATCCTTCTCACACTCAACCCCAATTACAAGGCCTAATTATAGGCCCAGCTCACTAATAGGCCTACCATGAGGACTGACCTCACCAACACGGTCAGAGGTCAGACAATGGGGGTTTGCAGAGCGCCGATTCGCCCACACCCGGCAGATCCCCCTCACACCCAACCCATCTCGTCCATATGCCTATCTAATGTTTTCTTTAAGCTCTCCATGGTTCTTGATCCCACTATAGCCCTTGGTAGCCTATTCCACCTATCTACAACTCTGTTACCAAACCAACATTTGTCTATATCTTTTCTGAAACGAAATTTATCGAATTTGAAACCATTTGTTCTTTCGCTATCACTGAGCTTCAGTACATCTTTCATGCACCCTTTATTAAGGAGGCATGGAAGATGTACTGAAGCTCAGTGATAGCGAAAGAACTCGAAACAATTGTTTCACATTATATATATTTCGTTTTAGAAAAAAATATAGGCAAATATTGGTAGGGAGCTTCAAGATAAAATTATATAGGCAAATATATATAGGCATATAGACGAGAAGGGTTGGGTATGAAGGGGATCTGCCGGGTATGGGCCAATCGGCGCTCTGCAGACCCCCGTAATCTTGTATTGATCTCTGACCGTTTTGGTGAGGTTGAGTTGGGTCTTAAAGGATATCATAAATATGAGAGATAATTGTTTTTAATATCTTGACTGTGAGGGATATTCCTAATAAGATGAATTGACCGAGCCAAAGATAGTGTAAATTAAATGAAAGGAAGCATATGAAGACATTGCAGCACTGAATAATTCATTCATTAGTGTGGAAGCTTTATCGGCTCCATTATATCGCAGTATGTCAATCTGTCATTTCACATTTGTAAAGGTATATATAGATAATATGTTTACAGTTTAGATAGTTAAAGAGATAAACATATATAGATAGACAGATAGATGAAGCTAGATATAGAAAAATACGGATAAACATAAAAAAATAAGAACTAGGAAATCTGCATAGAACCGACCATCCCACAGGAGGCAGATCCCATTCACACCCAACCAGATAAATACAGAAAGAGGTTCCGAACCATCCGGAAACAAGGCAAGAAGATAAGCTACTTATAAGGACTGACTGAGAATGTAAGTATGCATTATTTATCATATTCTTGTGTATTCCCTCAAAATGTATCTAAACCTCCACCCTGGAGGTATGTACAAAACTAGGACTTAAAATTATTAGTCATTTGTATGAGGATGATGCAGCCCATGTCACATGTATTATGATGGCTCAATTGCAGAAATGGAAGAACAAGGTTGGTGTCTTGGTAATAGACAAGGTTAATAATGAAGTAATAGAGAGCGAGTATTGATATAGAATATCTGATAAAGTTTCTTCAACTCTAGCATAGATTTGTGCAATTCTCTATGGACTATTAGATATCAGAAATGGAGAGAACATAAGAAAACATGAGTCTGCAGAAAGCCGATTGGCCCACACACGGCAGATTCCTTTCACACCTAACCCATTTCGTCCATTATGCCTATATAATTTTAACTTAAAGCTTTATATCGTTCGTAATCCCACAATGGCACTCGGTAGCCTATTCCACATATCCACAACACTGTTACCAAATTAATGACTTGTAGAAATCCTCTTTTAAATGATGTCACAAAACAAGTTATACGGATGATCAACAATGAAGTTAAAGTGTTAGCTAGAATGTAAAAATATAAGTAGCCTACATTGTCGAAATAAACTGGTGGAATATAACTCCTCTTGCTGTCGTCATTATTATTATTCTTATTCTTATTATCATCATTATTGTTATTATTAATACATTATTATTATTATTATTATTATTATTATTAGGGGTTCGTCCCCTACGGGGAACCCCTATTGTAATCATTAAACCTGGAATTTCATCCAAATTCTTCTTACACGCCGGTTTTGACGCAATAACTCCAGAACCGCATTTTGGATCGGGATCAAACTTTCACAAGAGGTGCATTTTTGTATTGGGCAACTTTTGATATGCTAAACATCCGGCATGGTGGCCAAACAGGTCCGTGGCAGCCGATTTCCCGAAAAACTTGACGCTTAAATACCGTCTCTCCCACTCACAGGAAACGACTGCGCTTTGGCATACGCACTCCCCTACTAATGCTCCGCAAATTTTATAGAGAAGGTTTTGCTTTTGCACGTGGGTTTTTTTTCCGTCAATCTTGAAAAAACCTCGAATTCCACTTAAAATTCCACATCTTGAAAACTACGCCGATGATCAGAGCCATGCTTGCGTAGTTGGGTGAGGCTCGCGATTCCGAACGTTTTGATACCAAAAAAATATAAATGGGTGGAATAGTTTGGCCGCAGCATTGAAAACTGTCTATTCTTAAATTACTTTAAAACCGAATTCGCTACCACACACAAAGTTTATCGTCTACAGTCTATAGGCTTCCACGCATCCCCCAGTTTTGCTTAATAACATAATCTCTTTATTATTCAGTCCTATCTTTAGTTTTTTTATTTAACTCTCTCAAAACCGTTCGAGTCCCTACGAATTCCAGCAATTATTTAGCCAACCTACCTATACATACCTACCATACCAAATAATAATGATAAATTCAAATTTATTTTTGGTGAATGACAGAGTATTGGCTAAGGTTTTTAACAATTCCTCCCTTTGCCAAATGCTTAGTTTAATGACAATGATATGGACCTTTAAAGTTTTGGCAATTGCCCGTGTGACTCGTATTTTAACCCTCCTAAAGTGTTACCACGAAATACCGCTAGATCCTTTCTCAAAAGTCGCTAGCATGTTGCTACATAGCCAAACAATGTTAGGACAATGCTGCAATTTCTAAATAGTTTTGGTTTGTTTGTTTTGCAAATTTTACAATGTAGTATGACTAGAATGTCTGAAATTTTCAAATTATCCCTAGTAAATGTCTAGATATAAAAGAAATGGCTGCTAGATTGAAGTAAATAGCTCTACATTTAGCGGTAATATGTAGCTTTACAACTGGCACCACTGCAACCATCACCCAGTATGTCTCCACAAAATACCGCTAGATCCTTTCTCAAAAGTCGCTAGCATGTTGCTACATAGTCAAACAATGTTAGAATAATGCTGCAATTTCTAAAGAGTTTTGGTTTGTTTGTTTTGCAAATTTTACAATGTAATATTACTAGAATGTCTGACATTTTTAAATTATCCCTAGTAAATCTCTCTAGATATGAAAAAATGGCTGCTAAATTGAAGTAAATAGCTCTACATCTAGCGGTAATATCTAGCTATACAACTGGCAACACTGCCTAGCCCTTCCATCCTATCTTCTTCCTCCCTCATATGTATCAACTACCACTCTAGTGAACTTTCGGTATTTAGTTTATTCAGCTTAATACTATTTATCCACATAAAATAGAAACCTATCACGATTGTTGTCTAATACAACCATAGATAATGCTATTACATATTATTTGAACATGAGGTCGAATTTAGCAGTTGTGTTTACCTTGAACAGTAATTGACATTCTGAGACAGAACCGAAAGCTTCTCTTGCCGTGTAGTACTCAAAGAAAGCAGGGGTACTTAAGCCAAGTCAGAGATGCAGAGGTAACTTTCACAATGCATTATAACCCTAGACAGACACCAATATACCACTAAATCAGACAAATATCACTACAAAAAAGATAGGAAAATATTATATTAATGTCCTAGGTATTTGAAATTATGCAAATGAGTAAAATCCATTATGATATAATGATAATGGGATTGATTAGTATCTGGCAACAGTGTTGCACAAAATTTTCTGAACGTATGTGAACTTCAGAGTATTTATCCCATTAATGGGATATAATTAATATACACATCTATCACTATTTAAATGTAATACAACCATACACAGTGCTATTACATATTATTTGAACATAATATAAGATGCTCTTTCCTTTAAACCATTTTCTATATCTATTCACGAAAAATATAGGCCTAGCCTAGGCAGCGCTACCGGTAGGTACGAATTTATCAGTTCGAATTTTGATTGAGAGTGGGATTAGGCCTAGGCCTAGCCTAGGGCTTAACATGGGATACTGTTTGGGGTTTGGGAATAGACTGAGGCTGCTTTAGGCCTAATTAGGTAAAATTAGTCAAATCGAGACAATTGCATAGCCTAGGCCTATTAAGCAAATATTTTACCAATCTACAATAGGCCTAGTCTATTCGCTGTAAGTAGGCAAGAAATCATGACCTAGGCTATAACCTCTGTAAGTAAAAAACAACTAGGCCTAGAGTGATCAAGCTAGTATGTGACATTATATGTCGACCATTTGGGAAGAGTCGGTCAAGGAATAGCCTAGATGTGGAAATTTGCAGCCAATTTGCCCTATTTGATATACAGAGGTTAGAGGTCATTGTTGAGGCCCCCCCCCTCATGACATATTGTCATCATCTTATATATTGCCAGCAGGGGGCAAATAACCGAAAAAAATCGCCGTCAAAATAGACGCGAACTTAACCACGGCGATCGACACATGTAAACATGGCGGTGGAGCGGCGACGAAAGCTTGCCATCATGTTCCCGTCCATTTTGAATGCCGTTGGATACAATAATATGTTGAGGGGGGCAAATAGGCCTAACCAAACTGCGGCAATTGACCATGTAAACATGACGGCGGCGGCGGCGGTGGACGCTTGCGATCATGTTCCCGTCTATTTTGACTGCCATTGGATACAATAATATGTTGAGGGAAGGGCTTTGCGGCAATTTTTTTGGTTGTTTGCCCTCTACTGGCAATATATATGATGATAACATGTCATGGGGGGGTGAGGGGGGGCTTTCAACATATTATTATATCGAATGGCATTCAAAATAGACAGGAACATTATCCCAAGCGTCCAACGCCGACACCGCCGCGGCTGCTGAAGAACAAAGAAATTAGCAATAGGTTTCATTGTGAACTGGAGGAAATTAATAGAAATAAGGAAGCTAGGCCTAGCGATGTAAAGAGTCAATGGAATTTCCTTAATAATGACAATTATATGTATAGGTATAAAGTAAAAACAATATATTTTACATAATTTATTGCATATCTTACAAATTTAAACAAATATATATTAAAAATAGTTTAACCACACCACTGAGTTCCCCCAAAATACTCTAATAGGGCTGGCCTGAAGAATTAGATCAAGATGGACAACCAATCAACACATGATAGGTAGGGAAGGGCAGGTTAACAACGGCGATCGACAAATGTAAACATGACGACCGTACACTCGGAAACTACATCCATCCCCATTAGCCTAACCTAACAACCTTACCTAACCTATCCTAGTATTATGGGTGGAGGCTGCCGCCCCCTAGACCCAGTACGTTGGATACAAAACTAACCTTCACGTAACACCTAGTATATGTCCCTAGTACCCAGTATGTGGGATACCAAGCTAACCCTCACGTAACGCCTAGTATATGTCCCTAGTACCTAGTATTTGGGATACAATACTAACCCTTCCATAACACCTAGTATATGTCCCTAGTACCCAGTACGTGGGATACAAAACTAACCTTCACATAGCACATGTCCCTCACTCAGTACACCTTTCACCCTCACTACCGTTCGTGAGTCTTCATACATCTTCATTATCACACGCACCAGCCACTCCTCTACACCAAATTTTCTCCTAGCCTACTGCACAACTTCTTACTTTCAGTAGAGACGTGATTTTCCGGGCCCGTCGCAAGACCACCGTCTCAACCGAGCCATCGCAAGATCATCACAGGACAGGAAAAACAACACAGGCTTGCTCCAAGCCAGCACACATCTTACAAATATATAGGCTAGGCTATACAACTTCCATTTCATCGGAATAACATTCACCGCCAATTTAATTATCATAAGGATTATATAAATGCAATTCTGATATGAAAAAACAATCGGTAAATAGCATAGCCTAGGCCTAGTCAAAGCTGGGGTTTGTTGTTGTTCCGTGGACAACATTTAACCAAGCGTACTGTCCCACATTAATTTATTATCAACAATTGGATATACGTTACTGTGGGCTCTTATTACTCTACTTCCTAATAATACGCAAGTAAATTATAACATAATGTTTGGATAAACAAATATACCGAAATAAATTAGAATGGAGAAACAGTAAGTTGAGTGAGATGTTTCAGCTTGCCGTCAACCCAGCTCCGGAGCTCTATTGCCGTCGCAAGAGAATATTGGTGTCTCGCTTGCTAAAGGTGAGCTTGCGACGGGACCAGAAAAACAGTTTTTCGGGTAGATCTTGCGACGGTGGTCTTGAGACGGGACCGGAAAAACACCTCTTAGATATCTTTCCTGCAGCTGCCTGACTATGAAGTTATCATACCTTCAAAGACTCTCTCACACTCACAGACCTTCATGACTTGGCCAAGCATTTTCAGGCCTCTTATAGCAGTTGCAAGGGGAGCCTAACTCTGAAATCACTAGATAGTGCCTCCAGAACCATAAACAAGAGGAGAGGGCTTAATTAACACACTTCCCTGTTGGACTCCGACGCGAACTGAAAACTCATCACTCAGTACCCTCACGTAACACCTAGTATAATTATGTCCCTAGTACCCAGTACTTTGGATACAAAACTAACCTCCACCTAACACCTAGTATATGTCCCTAGTAACCAGTACATGGGATATAAAGCTAACCCTTACCAAATATCTAGTACCGTACTGTATATGTCAATCCAAGGTCCTCCTGCTAACGAAGAAGTTCCTGAGGTTGGCGGGGCGTCTCCGTCGACTGCGGGGCATGGGTGCCCTGCCCTGAAATCTACGATGTCCCCGTCCTCCCTGTGAAACCTCTCCCTCCGGGGGTCCTTTCCGCCCGGATAGGGTGACATAAGCTTCACAGCTTCACTACCCTATATCCTCAACAAGAAGTACTGTATATGTCCCTCACTCAGCTGTACACCTTTCACCCTCACTACCGTTCGTGAGTCCTCGTACATCTTCATTATCACATGCACCAGCCACTCCTCAATGCCAAGTTTTCTCCTAGCCTACTGCACAACTTCTCTGGCCACCTTATCAAAGGCCTTCTCCCGGTCTGCAAACAGAACATCAGATCCCTATCTTTTAAGTACATACAGTATCTTTCCCTTATCATACCTTCTAAGACTCTCTCACAGACCTTCATGACTTAGTCAAGCATTTTCTGGACCCTTATAGCAGTTCCCAGGGGAGCCCAACTCTGAAATCACCAGATAGTGCCTCCAGAACCATAAAAAAAAAGAGGAAAGGGCTTCATTAACACAGAGCCCTGGTGGACTCCGACGCGAACTGAAAACTCATCACTCAGTACCGGTACATCTTTCACCCTCACTGCCGTTTGTGAGTCCTCATACATCTTCATTATCACACAAATACCTTCATGACTTGGATTGTGCCGTGTCCTAGCATGAAACCAAACTGCATATTGTCAATATCATACCTTCAAAGACTTTCTCACAGACCTTCATGACTTGATCAAGTATTTTCAGGCCCCTATAATTTTCCCTATCCAATGAGTCCCCTTTGCTCGTATACAGTATATAATATACTTTTGTGCCATTCATCAGAGATTACTTCCTCTCTGATGATGAAGTTAATTAGCTCATTGAACACACCTACTCCTTTCTCACCTGAGGCCTTAATCATCTCGGCTAGAATGCCAGAGCATCCTGCAGCTTTTCTGTCCTTCATTAAGTTATTGCACTGCTTACAAAAGCTGGCACAATCACAGGGAGGGGGGAGTATTGGCTTTTCGTTGCTAAGCTTCTCTATTCCATTCAAATTCCATGTTGAATAATCTTTCGTAGTGTATCACAAACTTATTTTACAATAGAAAATAATGCATGAGGAGGGCTGGGTAGGCCTATTAGTATTTTGTGAAATAACTTAAATTAGGTTAGGCTATAGTATACTTCATTAGGTTATTAGGCCTATGAGAAACCAGGCCTAGGCCTAGCTTGATTTTATTTCACTTCTCAAATTTTTTTTTTTTTTTTTTTTGCTTTTGAGCTCTGCATAGGGCTATATTCAGGTAGGCTTGGGTTTTAGTAAAATTGCATTAGGCTATGCTACATATTTTTACTTCTATTGGAAAGCACCGGCCTACACAATAGTACACATGTTAAAGAATTTAACCTAGCCTACCACAATTTAGCCTAGACTGAAAGAACAAACAAAAATATAAGCTAGGCTAATTGCAGCTAAATAATTTAGCCTAGCCTCACCAATTTAGCCTAGACTGAAAAAACAAAACAAAAATAGGCTAATTGCAGTTTTGGTAAGAGTTGTAGTTGTGGGCATACCAAAAGCTTTGTTTATATAGCCTAGTCGCACGCTCGCAGTTAGGCCTACATTCGCTTCTAATTTAACTGCTGGGGTAAACTTGGTAAAGCCACCATCAATCCGCCGGGCGGTAACAAAACAATTTACCCAACGCCTGGCCGTGAGATACAATAATGGGTTGAAGGGGCTTTATCGCCCTATGACTTATTGTCATCATCATCTATATCACCAGCAGGGGCAAATAACCACAGTCAAATTAGACGCGAAAGTAACTGCGAGCGTGCGACTACGTAAATGAAGGGGACGATAGACCCGCTAACACAACTCTTAACGCATTTTTTCCTAATGTATTAGATTTTTTTATATTTATGACCTCAACAGTTGACAGATGACAATTTTATGGTTTATTTTAGGCTATACAAAAACATTTGCTTTGTAACTTAGATACTCATATTTATGCTTATAATTGCAGTACGAGTGGGATTTTTCTTTTTATATGTAGGCCTAGGCTAAACAAATGTTAGTTTTTGTTTTATAGGCTAAACTAGGCTGAATTTATGCTAATAAATATTAATTGGAGGGAGCAAATCTGTCAAGGAATAGCCTAGATGTGGAAATTTACAGCCAATTTGCTCTAGCCCTTTTTGAGATACAGAGGTTAGAGATCGTTGGATACAATAATATGTTGAGGGGGTCAATCGCCCCCCATGACATATTGTCATCATCATATATATTGCCAGCAGGGGGCAAATAGCCTAGGCCTAGCCTAACTACAACAAAAATCGCCGTCAAAATAGACGCAAACTTATATTAACTACGGCGATCGACCATTGCCCGCACCGGCCGTCCCCCGGTTATTGTTGAGGTCCTGAGGAACCGTATGACTTTGACGAGCTCTTCCCTCCGCTGTCTCCGCATCCCATGTATCGTCGTACGGTACCCCTTCCCCTCCACATCCTACATCTGGTCGTTCTACATATGCCTCCTAAGCCTCGCCTCGTCCCGTCACTGAGCATGTGGATGGGCGTCCCTTTCTGGCTTCAAAGATGGATTCCTTCCGACAGCTCCTACTGGATTGTCTGGGGTTGGTTGATAAGGGCACCTCGCTTCAAGACATTGCTCTGGCCCTAGTACCGTGGTTTGTAGGTCTCTGGTTCACCACCTGATGACCTGCTATTGGGTTGTTGCCTTTACAGTGTTACGGTTCTATGAATGACCTAGAATGAAAGTGACACGGTGGTGAATTTTAACCTTAACTATAAACTAATTTAATTGTGACATAGGATCTCCGCGACTACGGTAGGGCCGGAGTGGGGCGAGTATTCGCCTGAGGTTGCCCCAAGACAAGACAAGACAAAATTCTAGTGCTGGTTTTACTCAGATTTTGTGAGTTTTAATTTAGCCTAGCCTAGGCCTAAGAGTTCAGAAAATTTGCAAAATGCACCCCATACTAGCCTACCCATAGCCTAATGGGCCTAGTGATTCTTTTTTGGCAGACCACCCACAAATTTTCATATAGCCTAGGCCTAGGCTAGCCTAAGTTCTGGAATGCATGTTGGAATAGCCTTCCTATACACTGTAGGCTAGGCTACTTCCTTTTAATTTAAGTTTGATTCTTTGGAAAAATCTATTAGGCCTAGACCAGGGCAGGAAAGTAACATTTAAAATGATGTGTAAAAAGTCGCCCATAAACGGCGGGCCGCTATGTTATTGTAATTTGGGAGCTTATTTCGTCTGTTGATTGACTTTGTCCTTAACCCGGGAACTGGGGGAGTCTCTTAACCTGACAAGCGCTAAATAGACCTAGGGGCTAGGGTAGTTATTTGTGCATTTCTAGCCTTGGATTCTGACAGAATTCGTTATATTTACAATATTTCTCACCTAAACCTTTGATAGGCCCTTTTTTTTATGAAGGCTTTTTTTATGGTCTTGCTTCCGTGGAAGCCTTCCGTGAGTATCTTAGAGTTCCCCCGGCGGACTGCGGGGAGACTCTTTAAGAGTCAGAGAAAAAAAAATCAACTTTTGACATCGATTTTTTTTTTTTTTTTTGCCCCTGATCCATGCAAAATCTCAGTCCTCTACCTCCCCTCCTTCCCCACTTTCCTCCTCTCCTTCAGTTATCACCTATTTCCCTGTTATTCCCTTATTCTGAGGTATATTTTCGTGCTAACATTAGATATCCGGTTGCAGGGTGTGGTCATCACTGATAGCAAGCGAATGCAAGAGAGAGAGAGAGAGTATCGATCGACTGTGTCTCAGTGGCCTTCGGGGAAATTGGCGGGAAAGCAGCTTGCCTCACCCATACATTATACAACTCGCGGGCTATATCTCCGATTTTGACCATCCAAACGCTGTTTTCACTCGTTTTATTGTTGTTTCAGGTTAATACCTTTATAATCAACCCATAATAGGTGCATATGGATAAGTATTAATGCTATTAATGGTACAATGAATATTTTAGTGACGGAAACACCTCAAATATATGCGCACAGGGAGAGGTGTCTAATTACCCCCATGCGCACTTCAGAGGTTAATTGGGGATCCTATGAATTAGCACAGATGATGATGACTTACCGTACATCATAATACGTGACGGGCCGACGTGGGGGGGCAGAGCCGCAGAGACCCCCTCAACATATTTGGTGTCCTACAGTAACTTTTAATGGGATGGATGTAGTTACCGGGTGTACGGTCGTCATGTTTACATAGGGCGATCGTCGCGGTTAACTTTGCGTCGATTTTGACGTCGATTTTTTTCGGCATATTTCATTTTATTCACTTCCTTTTATATTTAGGCTATAATCTAGCTTTGGCACGACAATAACCCTAACCTAGTCTTTCTTAAAGATTCTTCTAATCTTCCAGTAGCCTATAGCCTAATTTAGGTCATTTTTAAAGGCACACAATTAAATGGTTGGTATTTTTAAACGACACTACTGCAGCATTATGAGAAACAATTTATTAGAGATAATAGGCAACAATAGATTCGCCATATTTTTCTCCATAAGCTATAGTCCGCATGGAGGATTTTCGTTATCGACAAATTGAAAAAATTCCCACTTCACAGACAAAATAGACAAATACACCAAAAATTGGGGTGTGGGGGCAGTAGCCCCCACCCATAATAGCCTACTATAATAGGTTAGGTAAGGTTGTTAGGTTAGACTAGGCTAATGTCCTTTCAAAGGGGTATAGGCCTATTAAACACTAGGATAGCCTATACCTGGTCAAGGGTAAGTCCTGCTGTAGTCAACTTGAATGCTACCTTAAATTGTAATATTAGACTAGGCATAGCCTATAGAAAAAATAGCCTAGCCTACTTATTTATTGTAGCCTATAATATAGGCCTAGCCGGGTAGAATGTAGAGTTCGGGCGTACCGCTACCATTGTTTACACTGCGCAGAGCGGCGACGGAAACTTGCCATCATGTTCCCGTCTATTTTGACTGCCATTGGATACAATAATATGGTGAGGGGAGGGCTTTGCGGCATTTTTTTGGTTGTTTGCCTCCTACTGGCAATATATATGATGATGACAACACGTCATGGGGGCAAAGCCCCCCCTCAACATATTATTGTATCCAATGGCATTCAAAATAGACGGGAACATTATCGCAAGTGTCCGACGCCGACACCGCCGCCGTAATGTTTACATATGTCGATCACCGTGGTTAAAGGCTGGTTCACACATAGCCGAGTCGGTGCGCGAGTACAACACGAGTCACACTCGTCGATTATCGCCGTCGCTGGAGGCTGAATCGGCCGCGAGTAGCAATTGTTCCCGAGTCAAGGAGAGTGTAACACGAGTTAACTCGATTCAATACGAGTCAACACGTGTTCATGCAAGAGTCTGTACGAGTAACTGAGAGTCAAAACGAGTGTAACACGAACCCGACACGAGTGTCAAAAATTTGAAAAATAATGGCCACATTCCAGGGCACGTAAACAAAGAGTATGGACGAGTCAACGCGATTGTTACACGGATCAACACGATTTTTATACGGATCAACACGAAAGACAACGCGTTGACTCTCGTTGGATCTCTGTTGCACACGTGTTGACTCGTGTTACATCCGTGTAAACTCTCGTTGATTCTTCCTACATTTTTGAAATAACGGTATTTCAAATGACACTTGCTTTTTCGTGTTACACTCGTGTTTTTTCTCAGTGGATCGTGTTTACTCTTGTTTACTCGTGTTTTCACTTGTGTTTGAATCGTGTAAACTCTGGCATCATGGGGGCACCAAATTTTGGCACTCACATTCGTGCTTTCTACTCTTGTTGATACGTGTTGCATGTGTGTTACATACGTGTTGTTGCGTGTAGACACGTGTTGCTTCGTCAACGTCGAAATGATGACGAAAAGTGACGAATCACCAAAGAGTGTTACACGGGTTTACACGAGTCAACACGAGTTAACACGAATAACGAAGAGTTATTCAGAGTCAAACACGAGTTAACACGTATGTACACGAGTCTACACGTATTTAGGCCACACTCATGGGTACTCGCCACGGGACCCAAAAATTTTGTGCATGCATGAAATTTTTGGACCCCGTGGCGAGTACCAACGAGTGTGTCGAGTATACACAAGCGTAGCACGAGTCTATACGAGTGTTGAGGAGTATCGACGAGTCATTGCTGAATAGCAAAATTTCATCACTCGTGTTGGACTCGCGCACCGACTCGGCTATGTGTGAACCAGCCTTTAGTTCGCGTCTATTTTGAAGGCGTTTTTTTCAGTTATTTGCCTCCTGCTGGCAATATATATGATGATGACAATATGTCATGGGGGGGTGACCCCCCTCAACCTATTATTGTATCCAAAAGCAGTCAAATAGACGGGAACATGATGGCCAGCATCCGCCGCCGCTCCGCGTAGTGTAAACAAGGCTGGCGGTACACCCGAACTCTACATTCTACCCCACTAATTTTCCAACTAGCATAACCGATGATTATCAATTATCAATCCCAGTCAGAAACGTCCATGCTTCCCTCCCATAAGTCAATGTCGGGATTACCACACTGTCATGCAAGGACTTCTTTACTTCCATGCTGATCACCCTATTTCTTCTTACTGCTTTCAGAGTTCCTACAACGCTCTTCCCCTGTTACACTTTCTCCCACACTTCTTCATCCATAGGCCTACTCACATCTTTACTCAACACACTGCCCAAATACTTAAATGAGCTGACATTCTTCATAGCCGTTCAACCTCACTTCACACTCTATGGTTGCACCCCTTTCAATGACCATAATATTGCTCTTCCTAGCATTTACCTCCAGATTCCATTTTTCACACACTGTTCCAAACATATTTACCTGACCCTGCAACTCCCATTCACTATCGCTCATCAGAACTGTGTTGTCAGCAACAGTAGTACCGGTACTGTACTGTTGAGGCAACTTCCACCCATTTCCTCCCCTTATCAGCGGTACACCAACATCCGCTGCTCTTCCTTGTATTTCTTTCATGACTCCATCCATATACTGTACTGGTATATATTGAACAACCATCGGGACATCACATACACCCTTGCTTTAACCCAACATTCAGATTAAAGAACTCGCTCTGTTAATTATCCACACATACTGACACCTTTGCACCCTCATACATGCTCTTAATTGCTTTCAGCAACTTGCCATCTACTCCGTATATTTTCAGTACCGGTACCGGTACTTTCCACATACCTTCTCTATCAATTCTGTCATAGGCCTTCTCCAACTCCATAAATGCAGCATACAACTTTTGTCGCTTCTCCAGATATTTCTCCACAACACATTTCCGGGCAAAAATCTGAGCTACACATCCTCTTCCCTTCCTAAGATGACTACAGTATGCTAACCGTTTCCCCAGCAATACTGACTGAAAATGCCCAAATATATTGCATGTCCTCTTCAGATTTATCTAAAATATGTAAAATTACACCAAATACCACTACAGTAGCACTGAAATCAATAAAACTTACTAACAGGATAAATAAATGGAAGAAATACTCCAAAAGATTAATATGTTAACCCTTTACCCAGCAATACTGACTGAAAATGCCTAAATAGATTGCATGTGCTCTTCAGATTTTTACATACATACGTACATAACATTTTAAGACTGAGTGCTCCACACAGATGTGCAGTTTCAGTCTCTTTTCCTAATGGCGGCGTTCCAGGCAACCCTGTTAAGGGATTCTTTACTTGTCAAGTTTTTGGATTTGAGATTGGCACGTATAGTCCGATCCCAGGTCTGACTCGGTCCACCCCTTGGTGCAGCTCCCTCCACAATCGCAGACCTGCATCTTTTCACCCAATTTTGTTCATCCATTCTCTCCACATGTCCATACCATCCCAGTTTACTTGTACGCATCTCCTCGCTAATACTCTTTATACCTAAACGTCTCTTCAGCTCATCATTTGTTATTCTGTTGACATCCTTTATCTGAAATATGTAAAATTACACCAATTACCAACTACATTACCAACAAATTTAATAAAGTACACTAACAGGATAAAAAAAAATGTAAGAAATAGCCCTAAAGATGAATTTATCTATCTATCTATTGACGGACGCCTTGATCCCCGAAGGATTGGCCACGAACAAAACACCCCTATGCACCTCTGTCCCCAGTCAGTCGACGCCCCTCCTCCCATCCAGCACCGCTTTCACGCATATACTTCTTAACTCCATCCTTCCACCTCTCTCTCGGTTTATTTCTCCCTCTGTCCTTCCACCTCACTCGTACACGCTCTTAGTCATTCTCTCGCTTCCCATACGTTCCACATGGCCGAACCATCTCAAGGTGTTCTTTTCGCACTTTCCAGTACATTCACACCACACCTCTCTCGTACTTCCTCATTCGTCTGTCTATCCCTCCATGTAACTCTGCACACACTTCTCAAGTAACTCATTTCCATCCCTTTCACTCTTGGTTTGAATCTCTCCAACAACGTCCATGCTTCGCTTCCGTAAGTCAGTGTCGGGATTACCACACTGTCATGCAATGACTTCTTCAGTTCCATGCTGGCCACCCTATTTCATGTTACTGCTTTCAGCATTCCTACAACCCTCTTCCCCTGTTGCACCCTCTCCCACACTTCTTCATCCATACTCCCATCTTTACTCTGTACACTGCCAAGATACTTAAATGAGCTGACAATCTCCATAGCCTGACCGTTCAGCTTCACCTCACACTTTGTGGCTTCACCCCTTTCGAAGACCATAACCTTGCTGTTCCCCGCATTTACCTTCAGATTCCATTTTTCGCACACTGTTCCAAAAATATTTACCAGACCCTGCAACTCCCATTCATATCATCAGCAAACAGCAGTACACAAACATCCACTGCTCTTCCTTGTATTTCTTTTATGACTCCATCCATATACTGTATATATAGAACAACCATCTGGACATCACACACCCTTGCTTTACCAAACATTCAGATCAAAGAACTCCCTCTGTTCATTCTCCACACATACTGATACCTTTGCACTCTCATACATACTCTTCACTGCTTTCAGCAACTTGCCATCTACTCCATATATTCTCAGTACAGTAATAATAATAATAATATAATAATAATACTTTATTTCAGACTCACACAGTACAGAGGGGACCATACTGGGGTCCATATATACCTTACAGTAACATAAATATATATAAATATATATAAGCTACTGTACATAGGCTACATAAAATAAAAAGAAATTAAATAATACCCAGCTTGCTATCATGTAGTTCACAGCACTGCCTCAACCAAAAAACAGTGGTCATCAAACTACTGTGTTACCAAAACCACTGTCCTAATTGTGTACAGTACCATGCCTCACTCATTTAGCTTCTGGTACAGTATGTTGCTACAGTACAGTATAGGAATATCGGTACTGTACTGCACTATGAGGATCAGTACCGGTATGCTAATTCTGTAGAGTAGCAGACCTGAAATCATTACTTAAGGTTAAATATAGAGCAACTTCCTCCAGTGTGCCTGGATCCTGGAGGTGTACACTATGCTTGGAGTTTGTAGCATTTTAATGATCCTGTTCTCAGAAGTGTTAAGGCGCTGAATGAATTTATATGTTAGCTTTCTAATGAGTGATTGTAACAGTGTAAGTTCATATAGGCACATAGCGTACTTGTACTCTCATATTTTGAGAGCCCCAGAAACATTTTCATGATATTGTGATATGAGATACTTAGTCTATTCACTGTCTATTTCTTATAGTTCCACCATAGTTGTGCTGTATACATTGGTGAGCAGTAGGAGTTGAACAATGTTATTTTTGTATCCCATGTGCACATATGAAATTTTCTTAATATTGAATTTCCCTGCATGTAAAGTTGCCTTCGCTGACGACCCATATCCTCATCATCTGAGCGATCACATGAAATATAGTGTCCTAGATACTTTACTTTACTTACTTCTTCTATAATTTCTTCATACAAATGGGAATTTAGGTAGCTTTGATTTCAATAGAAGGTTAGATTTAAATATTATGATATTGCTCTTATAGGATTAAATTTGACTGAATGTTCGATTCCAAATTTTCACATACTCTTAATAATTTATCTATCCTGCTAAGGCGCGAGGGCGCGATAAGGCTAGGTCATCAGCAGCATACATGATTTACAATGGTGCTGCCAATACAGCACCCAGTGCGAGTCTTGTTCAGCTCCAGACTAAGATCATCCATGTAGACGTGAAAAGATACGGAGACAATATCCCCCCCTGCCTAACACATTTGGTTACGGCGAAAGAGCCTGACAGGATGCCCCATCTTACACACATTTTTTGATTAGCATACCAGAAAATAAGTATCCTAATAATATAGCTAGGCACTCCCCTGTTAACTAATTTTTCAAATAAGGTTTTGTGACACACCCTATCAAAAGCCTTACTTGCATCAAGAAAACAAGAGAAAATTGAGCTATTTAGTTTGTTGTATGTATCAATCACTTCTTTCAGCACATATATGCATTGGTCTGTGCCGTGATTTTTCTTAAAGCCAAACTGATTGCTGCTGGTGACAATATATGCAGACATTCTTTCTAGCATTATCATTTCAACTACCTTACTCACCACACTAGCAAGTGCTACTGGGCGGTAGTTGTCTTTTGCTGTACAGTACTTTCCACATACCTTCTCTATCAACTCTGTCATTCCACTCGTTGCCTTCCCTTATTAGTGGTACACCAACATCCACTGCTCATCCTTGCATTTCTTTTATGACTCCATCCATATACAGTTCAGTATATATTGAACAACCACGGGGACATCACACACCCTTTCTTTAACCCAAAATTCAGATCAAAGAACTCGCTCTGTTCATTCTTAACACATACTGACACCTTTGCACCCTCATACATGCTTTTCACTGCTTTCAGCAACTTGCTATCTACTCCGTATATTCCAAGTACTTTCTACATACCGGTACCTTCTCTATCAACTCTGTCATAGGCCTTCTCCAAGTCCATGAAGGCAGCATACAACTTTTGTCCCTTCTCAAGATATTTCTCCACAACATATTTCAGGGCAAAGATCTGAGCTACACATCCTATTCCCTTCCTATGATGAATACTGTATGTTAACTGTTTCCCCAGCAATACTAACTGAAAATGCCCAAATATATTGCATGTGCGCTTCTGATTTATCTAAAATATGTAAAATTATACCAAATACCAACTACATTAGCACAAAACTCAATCAATCACAGAAACAGGATAAAAACATAGAATAAATACCCAAAAAGATGAATACGTTAACCCTTTCCCCAGCAATACTTACTGAACATGCACAAATAAATTGCATGTGCTCTCCAGATTTAGCTGAAATATGTGAAATTACACCAAATACTAACTACATTAGCACAAAAATCAATCAAGCACTTTAACAGGATAAATAAAATGGAAGAAGAAATAGCCCAAAAATGAATTTATCTATAGCCTACCGGTATATATTGCCGGACACCTTGATCCCCGAAGGGGTGACCATGAACGAAACGCCTGCGTATTTCAAGCTCGCTTGAGTTATCATTCTATCGTCTTTTAGAGCTTTTTGGCCCGGGGTAATTACCACACCATCGCGTCATAAGGAGTTTGAGGGGGTTAAATTGCTAGATACATAGAGGAAGAGGAATGCCAAGTAAAGCTAAACAAAAATATATAAGATATTTTTAACATCTATCTATCATCTATTGCCTGACGCCGTGATCCCCGAAGGGGTGTCCAAGAACGAATGGCCCCCATGCACCTCTGTCCCCAGTCAGTCGACGCCCCTCCCCCCAACCAGCACCGCCTTCGTTCATGTACTTCCTCACTCCATCCTTCCACCTCTCATTCGGTCTATCTCTCCCTCTCTGTCCCTCCACCTCACTCTCATACACCCTCTTAGTCATTCTCTCGCTTTCCATACGTTCCATATGGCCGAACCATCTCAAGTTGTTCCTTTTCACACTTTCCAGCACATCTACCTCCACACCACACCTCCTTCTTACTTCCTCATTAGTCTGTCTATCCCTCCATGTAACTCCGCACGCACTCCTTAAGTAATTCATTTCCACTGCTCTCACTCTTGGTCTGAGTCTCTCAACCAACGTCCATGCTTCGCTTCCATAAGTCAGTGTCGGGATTACCACACTGTCATGCAAGGACTTCTTCACTTCCATACTGACCACCCTATTTCTTGTTACTGCTTTTAGCGTTCCTACAACCCTCTTCCCCTGTTGTACCCTCTCCCGCACTTCTTCATCCATAGTCCCATCTTTACTCAACACACTGCCCAGATACTTAAAAGAGTTGACGATCTCCATAGCCTGACCGTTCAGCTTCACCTCACACTCTGTGACTTCACCCCTTTCGAAGACCATAACCTTGCTCTTCCCCGCATTTACCTTCAAATTCCGTTTTTCGCACACTGTTCCAAACTCATTTACCAGACCCTGCAACTCCCATTCATTATCACTCATCAGAACTGTATCATCTGCAAACAGCAGTATAGGTAGCTTCCACTCAATTCCCTCCCTTTTCAGCGATTACACCAACATACACTGCTCTTGATAGTATTTCTTTTATGACTCCATCCATATATACAGTAAACAACCACGGGGACATCACACACCCCTGTTTCAAACCAACATTCAGGTCAAAGAACTCGCTCTGCTCACTCTCCACACGTACTGCCGCCTTTACACCCTCATACATGCTCTTCACTGCTTTCAGCAACTTGCCCTCTACTCCGTATATTCTAAGTACTTTCCACAAACCTTCTCTATCCACTCTGTCATAGGCCTTCTCCAAGTCCATAAAGGCAACATACACCTTTTGTTTCTTCTCCAGATACTTCTCCACAACACAATTCAGGGTAAAAATCTGATCTACACATCCTCTTCCCTTCCTAAAACCCTCCCTGCTCGTCGCCTATCCATTTCTCCGTTCTCACTCTCACTCTCTCAATCACTACCGGTACCCTACTGTATACCTTCCCTACTACGCTTAGAAGACATATTCCTTGGTGGTTACCACACACTCCTCTTTCCCCTTTGCCCTTATATAGGGGGACTATTATGCCAGTCTTCCAGTCATCGGGTGCACTCCCCTTCTCCCATGCTAGTTTGCACATTTTCCATACCCATTCTATCACTATCTCACCACCATACCTCAACATTTCCCCACACACTCCATCTGTTCCTGGTGCTTTCCCCAACTTCACTCTTTTCATGGCTTCCCACACTTCTGACCTCCTGATCCCCACCTCCTCCTCCACTACTTCTCTTCTTCTCCCTCCCATACCATATCCAGCTATGTTTGCTGGCTCTTCATTCCTTACATTTAGCAACTCACTGAAGTACTCCCTCCATCTTTCGACTCTCTCTTGCTTCTCGGCTAGCATTCTCCCATTCTTATCTTTCACACCCTTACTGTTTCCCTTGCTACCTTCCCTAACTTTCTTGACTTCTTCCCAGAACAGTTTCTTACTCTCCCTCCATTTTACACTCAGGTGCTCGTTTCTGTCTCTCGGAATCTTCATTCCCTCTACTACCCAACCACTCTCTATATGCTTTCTTCTTTTCTTCCACAGCTATTCTTACCTCTTCTGTCCACCATGCTGTACCTTTCACTCCCCTCCCTCTTCTCCTCACTCCACACACCTCCTCACATGCTGCACAGATCTCATCCTTAAACACCTTGCTCATCTCCTCCACTTCCTCCATAACTTCCAGGTCGAACCCACCTAGTCGTCTTTCCACTGCTCTCCTGTACTCCTCCCTGACTTCCTCCTCCTGCAACCTCTCCACCCTCCTCACCATTCCACCCTCCTCTCGCCTCCCTCCAGCTCTCCTCACCCACTTCTTTTGTATCCTAACCTTAGCTACCACTACATAATGATCAGACAGACCCCCTCCAATACCCCTATACACCCTAGCATCCATCACAGATTTCTTCATTCGTTCATCCACACATACATAATCAATCAATGACTTTCGTTCCACCACTGTCTTATCCTTCATCGTCAACATCCGTTTCCACGTGTACCTGTGGATCATTCTGTGTCGGAAGAAGGTGTTGGCTATCCACAGCCTCCTCCCCACACATACGTCCACAAGTGCACTACCATTCCCATTCACCTCTGATGGTACCCCCCACCCTCCCACCACTCCCTCAACTTTCCGATCACCCACCTTACCATTCATATCCCCAATCAGAAATATTCTTTCGTTCTTGTCAAACTTCTCCAGGCACGCCTCCACATTCATCCAGAACTCCTCTTTCTTTCTTTCAAGTATATCCTCTGTCAGGGCATACACGCATACAATCAATACAATATTTTTAACAGGAGGTTGCTTATAATAATTTGTACCTCTGCAGTTTCTCCATGGCTAACGAAAAAGGTCACATTCCTAAGAAGCCCCAACCAAAAGGCCAAGCTTCTGTACAGAACAAATGCCACACCATTACCCTTATGGTGACCCTATCAAATAATCAAAACAACCACACTTCTTAACCCAATTCCCGCGGGGCCCCTCATATGACGGAGACGATTTTCCGGCTATTTTGTAGCCTGTGAGCCAGGCCAGCTTTTGCAAGCAGCACGGATGGACGTCAGCCGGAGCCTACAGGCCCCGCCACGACACTGAGGTTTGTGTGAGAGAGAGTTCACTTATGTGCAGCGTCACACATAGCGAAAACAGAAAATAATTGGTAATTATTAGCGATTTTGCCTAGGCCTATCGGATTTGGTAATTTTTAGCAATTTTGCCCTTCGTTTGCAAGATCCTTACAAGAAAACCAGACGTCGTACAGGGATGATTCAGGAGTAATTTGAAAGCTATTACCGTACTTTCACGAATACATAATTGTATTACGCTCTGGCTTTTGCTTATGCATGAAAATGAGCAGGGAATGAAGGCAATTTCGGGCAATTATGTCTACTCGTACAGGAGTCCTTGGAGCGGCTTCGGTCGCACCAGGAATTTCCACACCTCACACCACACACACACACATCACACAGTTTTTCCTACACCGAGAAATGACTCTCCGGCTGTCATTTCTCGAAGACTTCTTCTAGCCGGAGACATCGAGAGCAACCCAGGACCCACCTACACATACATATGTCCAACTTGCTCAAAACCCATCGCTTCGAGTCGCCACACTAATGGTTCAGTTCTCTGCAATTCATGCAGGAACTGGACCCACTTCACCTGCACAACACTTGCCTCCAAGAAACACTACACGAACACCTGGACCTGTTCCTCATGCCCCTCCCTCTCCCAGTCAAGTCCCTCGCCTAAAACCCGTCCACCTCTCCTCCCCAACCCACCTAACCTTCCCATATCATCCACTCCCCCCCCTAAAACCTGTCCACCTCTCCTCCCTAACCCACCTAACCTTCCCATACCATCCACATCCTCAACTCAACATACCACACCCCATCCTAATCCATTCCAACCCCCATCTGCTCCCCAATCCCCACCCCCACCTCACCCATCCCAACCCCCAGCCCCTCCCTCACCCCCAACCCCCACCCCATCCTCGTGCAGCAGCACCCAACATACATCGTGCACATAACATTAACATTCTCCAATTGAACATAGATGGCATCAACACAAAGAAACACAAACTCTCACACTTCATCAAACAACACAACATACACATTGTCATCTTACAAGAAACAAAACTCTGCACAACACAAAAAACACCCACATTTCATGATTTCACCACCATCAGACAAGACCGGGCTGTCGGCGGAGGCGGTGGACTCATCACCCTGGTACACAAAGAAATATCATACATAGTTACCAGTGTACAAACCAAATCCCTCCTCCCCCCAAATGATAACACAACAGAAATACAATCAATTAAAATACGCACTGGCAACAACTCCAACATAGCCATCATAAACACATACATACCCTACAGTACCAAATGAATACAGACCACACTTACAACACATCACAAACACCCGACACATCATCCTGGGTGGTGACTTCAACGCCAAGACGTCGGCCTGGTTTGTCGACAACCCCGACACAGACAGAGGGCTGGTACTACAAAACCAAACTGTTAACCTCATCATCCTTAACGACATCCATCAACATACCCATATTCCTCACCAAGCCCTCTATAACCCATCATCTCCAGACATCACCTTTTGCTCCCCAGAACTCGCCCCCACAACATCCTGGAGGGTGGTCAGAACCTTAAGCTCTGACCACCTCCCGATCATTATCACCACCAAAACCAGACTCACCCCAGCTAACCACAAACACACATACACCAATTATAAAAGACCTAACTGGGAAGCATTCACAAATGAGACAGAACAACACTTCACAACTCTAAACAGTACACCCATGACTAACATCAACAATGCTGTACACATACTCAATAAAACTATCCAAAACACTGACAAGAAACACATTCCAAGAGGTAACAGAAAAAGACACAACCCCAACTTCACACCAGAAATTCAAAACCTCATCAGACAACGCAACATACTGAAACACTCCCCAGCATCCCACAAACAAGACATCACACAACAAATCCAAGCACTCAACACCCAAACTAACAACAAAATACAAGAACAACAAAAACTAAATTGGAATAACTTCCTACAAACACTTGATCACAAAACAAACCCCAAAAAACTCTACAAAACACTAAACAGCATCACACTTTCCAACAGCAACACAACACAATCACATGCTGCAATCACAACAACAGACTCTACTCCTTCATGTAAACAACAAGCAAACACTCTCATCAATCACTTCTCACATGTCAGTCACCTAAAACCTCACAAAGACGACCGACGTGTCATCCGACGTAAGAGACAATTCCCCACAGACCCTGACTATACACCCTTCACCAATCACCAGACAAAGCATATCATCAACAATCTCAAGCACTCACCCGCTTGTGGCCTAGACAACATAAGCAACATACACCTCAGCCACCTGGGACCACAAGGCATACAAGCACTCACTAACATATCAAACTACAGTTATTCACACAACACAATACCAGACATTTGGAAGCATGGTCTCATCACCACATTTCCCAACAAAGACCCCACGCTACCCTCCTCGCACCGCCCCATCACACTCCTTTGCTCCCCCTCCAAAGTCATGGAACGCCTAGTGTTACAACTAATTACACCCGACCTACCCCTAGCTCCAACACAACATGGCTTTAGGCCACTGCACTCCACGAACACTCTTCTCACAGACCTTACACAAAGAGCTTTTGACGGCATCAACTCAGCTAGACCACCACACAGATCACTATTAGCCACACTCGACATTAGTAAAGCCTTCGATGCCATCCCCCGCCACAACCTAACAAACAAAATCTACAACACAAACATGCACAACAACACAAAAAGGTGGCTGGCCAACTTCCTAGCAGGCAGATGTGCACACGTATCTTTTGCCGGTCAGTCATCTAAAATCAGAAACTTTCCAAACGGAGTCCCACAAGGATCCGTCCTATCGCCCGCACTCTTCAATCTGTACATGCACGATATAACTACACCCAATACGCCCCAAATAAACTTAGCCTCCTATGCAGATGACATAACACTCACATGCACACACCATGACCCAAAAAGAGCAACAGATCTCCTTCAACCCTATCTCAACACACTACATGGCTGGTGCACTACAAACAGACTTAATCTACCCCCAGCCAAATCCACCGCAACCCTGCTCACAAGCTGGACAGAACACAAATACATCCCTCAACTCACCATAAACAACACACCCCTAACACATACACACACACACAAAATTCTAGGAGTAACATATGATACTCATATGACATTCAAACAGCACACCACAAACATTAAAAAGAAATTACACCCAGACTTAATGCCCTCAGGTCACTTGCTCACACAAAATTTGGACACAACAAAGAAACTACCACCACAGTATATAAACAATACATAAGATCAGTGACCATGAGAGGCACTCAATTCCTGGCAGTAGCCTCCACGAACCAAGACCACCCACTAAACTACATGGCAACACACCCACAGACACCAAGAAATATCAAAACAACACCCAGCACACGGTATCACACAAAATTACTGTCCTCTCTCCTACCCCGAACCACCTTCCAGAAGCACATCCATACTCATATCTCTCGCCGATCCATCCACTCACTCACAGACAACACGCAGCTGCAAGCACGACCTCCCGAAATCCATCCTTCCGAATCCTCTCTTCCTCGCGAGGACAGAGTCCACCTGGCCAGGCTGAGATGCGGACACCATCCAGCTCTCCTGAGCTATCAGAAGAGACTGGATGACTCCGTTGTCGATGCCTGCCCGGGATGTAACACAGCACCCCATACCATTAAACACATAATAGAAGACTGCATTTCACACAACCACTTACGCCAACAACACAATCTACACTCAATGAGAGCTCTGTGGGAAAGCCCGATCGTGCCCATGGCCTTCCTCAGGGACTCGGGGCTGTTCGGCCAGGCAGCTTAGGGAACAACAACAACAACAACTCGTATAGGATTAATAGCTTTAACCAAAATTGTCACACTCCTTAACCCCTCCAACCCGGATGGGCTCTTGAACGCCCATAACAACCTCGGCCCGCGCAACCCGGAAGGGCTCTTGAACGCCCATTGCTTGCATGCGTGCTTTCGAATGCCGCGCGTACATTTTCGGTATCGTGGGACGGTAGGTGGCGCCACCAGGCGTAAACTCCGCCACAGCAACAGTATCTACCCCGACGCCATCATGGACAGTACGCCAAATAGTGATTCCGCTGTGTCCGATACCGTGCTTCCTACGACGCCCTTGCTTGTTCGTCGCGCCTTACCCCGACGCCATCGCCTAAATGTGTTATCTCCCGGAGGTATTGAGACGACATTGAGACTTTATGAGCGAGCTGATGCCAAGCATAATGTTGATGATGAAGTCAGTGACGACTCCAGTAATTATAAGTCGAGTGATTATGGCCATGAGAGTGATAAAGAAGAGCAATTCCTGGGATTTGCGAGAGAACATGACAGTGATGAGAGTGATGAAGGTGATGTACCAGTTGTTGAGGAAGCTGGTTTACCTAAAGACAGTGAACTTGAGAGAGTGAGCGAGTGGGAGAGTTCAAGGTCACTCACCAAATTTCGCTTAAGTGACACGACGCCAAGCCCTTCCCCTGGTAAATCGCCTTTCAAGCTACATTTGTATAAGCAGAAAATACTTGAGAAGGCGGCCGCGGCAGCTAGGGAACAAGCAAAACTACTTGGTGAGGATGAGGCTGTGAGTGAGGGTCAGCGTGGTGACCCTTCTCGTCCGCCATTGTCTCCCTTATCTACCCACGCCACCCAAGATGACCCGGATGCCCCGCATTCTTCCCCACCACCCCCACCATTGCCAAGGGTTGAGGACCCCACACTTTCGGCCTATTTGCCTCCTAGGTCCCCCGACAGGAGACATACTGCTGCCGAAAAGGGGAAAGGTAGGAAATATACCAAGAAAATTAAGAAAAGTAAGAGAGTTTTGTTCGAGGCTCCCGCGGCGTCCACCCCGGCCGGCCCCAGCCATACGTCCCCGCAACTTTCCCCACGGTCCTCCCCACCTCTCCCGCCTTCAACATGTCTTCCTGAAGAAGTCTTTGAGCTCGCATCACCAATACCTGGCCCTAGTGACAGTGAAACATTGCTTTCTGTCACTCGTCGCAGGCCAAGGAGCCCGGGACCTCGGGGGGACACAGCCTCACCTGCCACTCCTTCCCCACCTCGCCCACCCGCACGCCGCCCACGCATCACTGGTTCCCCGCCAGATTATGTGGGGGCCACTGATGATGAAGGGCACCTCTCTGAAGACTCTGGCCATGATTACATAGGTCCACCGTCAGGGCAAGATGACCACTCTGACGATGACTATATGGACATCGACGACCCTCGACCCATCCGCTTGGCCCGGCGTCGTGCTGCCCGTCGTGCTGCCCACCGCCCTGGCCGCCGCCCTCGCCGCCCTAGGGCGCGCGCCTCCCGAGTTGGCCGTGGGCGTGCTGGGCCACCAGCTGGAGCTCCTCGTCAGCGTAGACAAGACCCATTCTACGTTTTTCAGTGGCAAGACGTAGTTGATGAGGATGCATACAACCCTGATGTGCCAGCTTTTGATGAGGTACTGGAGGGTTCAGGCGTTACCCCCAATTTTCCTGCAGGCCCCAATGCTCCACCACACGAACTGTTTGAGGCCTTCTTTGATGAGGAGGTGGTAGGCTATGTTGTCAAAGAGACAAATAAGCAGCACCAATTCCAGGTCCACTTTTTGGGAAAGGTGACCAAGGGCCACATGAGGCAGTGGACCCCAGTGACTCATAATGAGTTCATGGTGTTCCTGGCACTCACCATGCTAATGCCTCATGTCAAGAAGCATAGGTTGCCTGACTATTGGATCACCAATGATCTGATATCCACCCCTGCCTTTGGGAAATATATGTCTCGCGACCGGTACCTTGATATCCTCGCAGCGCTCCATCTTGTCACCAACCTTGACGTCCACCTCCCAGACAAGCTGTGGAAGATTAGGACGTTGTATGAGATGATGCGAGAACGCTTCACCTCCTACTTCAAGCCCTTCCGCAAGGTCGTCATTGACGAGTCTCTTGTGCTGTTCCGGGGAAAACTCAGCTTCCGGCAGTACATCCCCTCAAAAAGACATCGCTTTGGCATAAAATTCTTTGTGCTGTGCGACTGCCAAACTGGCTATGTCCTGGACTTCCTGGTCTACAGCGGGAAGGAAGGGGACTTGCTTGTGGACCCCCTCATTGGCTTTGGCGGAGCAGTGGTGCAAGCCATGATGGACCGCTACTTTCATAAGAATCACGTCCTCTACACGGACAATTATTACACGTCCCCCACTCTCTCACAGTACCTGCATGAGCGCAAGACGGGGACTGTAGGCACAGTACGAGGGAAAAGGAAGGGCATGCCACCTTTCCCTCCAAAGACCAAAAAAGGTGATGTGTTCAAGAAGAAGTCGGGGCCCATTCTGGCTATCCACTGGCACGACCAGCGGAAGGTCAACCTCCTGACCACCATCCACAAGGGGGAAATGGTGGAGACTGGCAAGGTGGATCGCCGCACCCAGGCCAGGGTGACCAAGCCCGATGCTGTCCTGGACTACAACATCAACATGAGGCTGGTGGACAAGTCCGACATGCAGATAGGCTTCATTGACTGCCTGCGTACCTCGTGCAGATGGTACAAAAAGTTCTTTCTGCATATGGTGGACATGTCAGTTCTGAATGCCTACAACATATACAAGCTTCGGAATGTGAACACACCCATGAAGTTCAATAGCCTGCGGAGGTTCCAAAAGCAGGTGTTGACGGAGCTCCTGGAGAAGTATGCTATGCCACAGAGGGCAGTGGCACATCCTGGGCCCGCCGTTATTGACCGCTTGCAGTCTGCTCAATACTTGACTAGGCACAGGCTTGGTTCCCTGCCTCAGAATGAATCCGGAAGAACACAGCAGAAGCGGTGCCATGTCTGCTACAACAGCAGGGTGAAGCCGAGGTCAGGTAAAAAGTCAACCCTGGAGTGTGTGGAGTGCAAGGTGGCACTCTGTGCTGTAGATTGCTTCTTTGATTACCACTCCAAGCTGGAGTTCTAATAATCATACTGAAATTGCCAAATAAAATGACAATATGTACACTATAATTATATATAGGCAAAAAGTGGAAGAAAACCAATGTATTGTAATACAAAAGTCATGTATTATGAGAACATTGATACAAATACAATTACACCATAATAATATGTGAAAGTGACACATATGTATATACCAAGTGACATTCATATGATTAGAACCTATAGAAATATAGAAATCAGTGAAAAAAGACACAATAAATTGTATATAAATCGTTTACAAATCATATAACTAAGTGAAAGTGACACAAGACCTAATATTTGATGGCCAAAGTATAATAAACACCTGTGATAACGAATAATCAGTGCCTAATACAACAATAACCTACCTCAATTACTAATAAAATGTACGGTATCGAGTGAAAATGAGCATTATCAGTGACAGTGACACTCTCTAAAGCATATTTGTCAAAGTGAAAGTGACACAAGACCTAATATTTGATGGCCAAACTATAATAAACACCTGTGATAACGAATAATCAGTGCCTAATACAACAATAACCTACCTCAATTACTAATAAAATGTACGGTATCGAGTGAAAATGAGCATTATCAGTGACAGTGACACTCTCTAAAGCATATTTGTCAAAGTGAAAGTGACACAAGACCTAATATTTGATGGCCAAAGTATAATAAACACCTGTGATAACGAATAATCAGTGCCTAATACAACAATAACCTACCTCAATTACTAATAAAATGTACGGTATCGAGTGAAAATGAGCATTATCAGTGACAGTGACACTCTAAAGCATATTTGTCAAAGTGAAAGTGACACAAGACCTAATATTTGATGGCCAAAGTATAATAAACACCTGTGATAACGAATAATCAGTGCCTAATACAACAATAACCTACCTCAATTACTAATAAAATGTACGGTATCGAGTGAAAAATGAGCATTATCAGTGACAGTGACACTCTAAAGCATATTTGTCAAAGTGAAAGTGACACAAGACCTAATATTTGATGGCCAAAGTATAATAAACACCTGTGATAACGAATAATCAGTGCCTAATACAACAATAAGCTACCTCAATTACTAATAAAATGTACGGTATCGAGTGAAAATTAGCAATATCAGTGACAGTGATACCCTAATAAACATATTTTATATAATTGGCCTCAAAATAACTAGAAAATATCAAATAAACATCACATTCTCAATATCAAACACTAAAAACGACTAAGGGAGATAAATACTTTGGCGCGGCGAGCGGCTAGGTGCGTCGTAGCCATGGCCGAGGCGACGCGTCCGAACGCGGGAAGAATTTGCCGCCGAAAAGCACTCGTCTTCCCGCGCTCACCATTATGCAACCAGAGGGGCTAGAGACCTCTACTCAACGCCATTCGACAGAGGAAGGTTTGTGGAACATTATTCTTTTTTATTTACAACATTACATGACATATTCATTGACTTACAGAGTAGTTAACATAGGCCAAAGATCGTCAAAACACCCGGTACCGGAGCACAGTCGCAAGCTATAGCCCCCGGGGCTGGAGGGTTAATGGTCTAAGTGGCCATAGCCAAAATGGCTACACTATATTCCTTCTGTACTTTCTCCATGCCCGATGAGATACATGATATTTTGATATATGTGGCACAGCCCTTGTATCCAACACAATACCCTGCGTGCAACCCCGCTTGAACCCCGCACAACGTTGCTTGCAACTTTAATTATTAGGGGTTCGTCCCCTACGGGGAACCCCTATTGTAATCATTAAACCTGGAATTTCATCCAAATGTTTCTTACGCGCCGGTTTCGACGCAATAACTCCAGAACCGCTTTTTGGATCGGGATCAAACTTTCACAAGAGGTGCCTTTTTGTATTGGGCAACTTTTGATATGCTAAACATCCGGCATGGTGGTCAAACAGGTCCGTGGCAGCCGATTTCCCGAAAAACTTGACGCTTAAATACCGTCTCTCCCACTCACAGGAAACGACTGGGCTTTGGCATACGCACTCCCCTACTAATGCTCCGCAAATTTTATAGAGAAGGTTTTGCTTTTGCACGTGGGTTTTTTTCCGGCAATCTTGAAAAAACCTCGAATTCCACTTAAAATTCCACATCTTGAAAACTACGCCGATGATCAGAGCCATGCTTGTGTAGTTGGGTGAGGCTCGCGATTCCGAACGTTTTGATACCAAAAAAATATAAATGGGTGGAATAGTTTGGCCACAGCATTAAAAACTGTCTATTCTTAAATTACTTTAAAACCGAATTCGCTACCACACACAAAGTTTACCGTCTACAGTCTATAGGCTTCCACGCATCCCCCAGTTTTGCTTAATAACATAATCTCTTTATTATTCAGTCCTAACTTTTGTTTTTTTATTTAACTCTCTCAAAACCGTTCGAGTCCCTACGAATTCCAGCAATTATTTAGCCAACCTACCTATACATACCTACCCTACCAAATAATAATGATAAATTCAAATTTATTTTTGGTGAATGACAGAGTATTGGCTAAGGTTTTTAACAATTCCTCCCTTTGCCAAATGCTTAGTTTAATAACAATGATATGGACCTTTAAAGTTTTGGCAATTGCCCGTGTGACTCGTATTTTAACCCTCCTAAAGTGTTACCACGAAATACCGCTAGATCCTTTCTCAAAAGTCGCTAGCATGTTGCTACATAGCCAAACAATGTTAGGATAATGCTGCAATTTCTAAATAGTTTTGGTTTGTTTGTTTTGCAAATTTTACAATGTAGTATGACTAGAATGTCTGAAATTTTCAAATTATCCCTAGTAAATGTCTCTAGATATAAAAGAAATGGCTGCTAGACTGAAGTAAATAGCTCTACATTTAGCGGTAATATGTAGCTTTACAACTGGCACCACTGCAACCACCACCCAGTGTGTCTCCACAAAATACCGCTAGATCCTTTCTCAAAAGTCGCTAGCATATTGCTACATAGTCAAACAATGTTAGAATAATGCTGCAATTTCTAAAGAGTTTTGGTTTGTTTGTTTTGCAAATTTTACAATGTAATATGACTAGAATGTCTGAAATGTTTAAATTATCCCTAGTAAATCTCTCTAGATATGAAAAAATGGCTGCTAAATTGAAGTAAATAGCTCTACATCTAGCGGTAATATGTAGCGATACAACTGGCAACACTGCCTAGCCCTTCCATCCTCCGTCCCTCCTCCCTCATCTATGTATCAACAACCACTCTAGTGAACTTTCGGTATTTAGTTTATTCAGCTTAATACTATTTATCCACATAAAATAGAAACCTATCACGATTGTTGTCTAATACAAACATAGATAATGCTATTACATATTATTTGAACATGATGTCGAATTTAGCAGTTGCTGTACGTGACAGTCTGTGACAGAACCGAAAGCTTCTCTTGCCGTGTAGTACTCAAAGAAAGCAGGGGTACTTAAGCCAAGTCAGAGATGCAGAGGTAACTTTTACAATGCATTATAACCCTAGACAGACACCAATATACCACTAAATCAGACAAATATCACTACAAAAAAGATAGGAAAATATTATATTAATGTCCTAGGTATTTGAAATTATGCAAATGAGTAAAATCCATTATGATATTATGATAATGGGATCGATTAGTATCTGGCAACAGTGTTGCACAAAATGTTCTGAACGTATGCGAACTTCGGAGTATTTATTCCATTAATATACACATCTATCACTATTTAAATGTAATACAACCATACACAGTGCTATTACATATTATTTGAACATAATATAGGATGCTCTTTCCTTTAAACCATTTTCTATATCTATTCACGAAAAATATAGGCCTAGCCTAACTAAGCCTAGGCAGCACTACCGGTAGGTACGAATTTATCAGTTCGAATTTTGATTGAGAGTGGGATTAGCCCTAGGCCTAGCCTAGGGCTTAACATGGGATACTATTTGGGGTTTGGGAATAGACTGAGGCTGCTTTAGGCCTAATTAGGTCAAATTAGTCAAATCGAGACAGTTGCATAGCCTAGGCCTATTAAGCAAATATTTTACGGTTATACTGATGTTTTGGACCGACAGTTAGCCCATCGATCTTTTTAGGCCTAATAGGTCCGGTAGAGCATATACATCATTGCTATATATGTCATTAAGAGCTGAAATGTATTATAAGGGAGAAAAAAAACCAAAAACGCTAAAATACATATATACTGTAAAACAATAAGTTTTTCAGCCAGTACCCAACCAGCGGGGGTGTGGGGGTGGCAGCCCCCACCCATATACTAGGTTAGGTTAGGTTAGGTTGTTAAGTTAGGCTAATAGGCCTAGCACATAGGCTAGCCTACAAAAAAAAAAACAAAAAAAAAAACAGCGGGGGTGTGGGGGCGGTAGCCCCCACCCATATACTAGGTTAGGTTAGGTAAGGTTGTTAGGTTGGGCTAATAGCCTAGAACATTAAAAAAAAAAAAAAAAAAAAAAAAAAGTCTAGCCTAACCCAACCAGCGGAGGTGTTGGGGGCGGTAGCCCGCACCCATAATACTAGTATAGGTTAGGTAAGGTTGTTGGGTTAGGCTAATGTCTTCCCAAAGTTGACTATTTTTATAACATGAGATATTAGGTTACCCACTCCACCCCGAGCCAGCTTTCGTCAAAAGTTGGCTCGGGTATTCACAAAATTGGGTTGTATGGGTTTGCAATTTGGGAAAACCCAAGCCAAGTTTTGATACAAAACGCTATATTAATGTATTTTTACGCATTTAACCCCTCATTTTCCCTGAACTTCATAGCCCTCCCCACTAGTGGGGGGCGTGTTTTTAGATTGTTGGATAATGGGTAAATACTCATTTCAGCTCCTCTTCAGTATAAAACCACACTATATCTGAAGGAAAAATTACAGAAAACAAACTAAAACTTACTGAAATCGCTGTCGGTCCAAAAAGTCAGGTTTACCTATTTTACCAATCTACAATAGGCCTAGTCTATTCGCTGTAAGTAGGCAAGAAATCATGACCTAGGCTATAACCTCTGTAACTAAAAAACAACTAGGCCTAGAGTGATCAAGCTAATATGTGACCATATGTCGACCATTTGGGAAGAGTCAGTCAAGGAATAGCCTAGATGTGGAAATTTGCAGCCAATTTGCTCTGGCCCTATTTGATATACAGAGGTTAGAGGTAATTGTTGAGGCCCCCCCCTCATGACATATTGTCATCATCTTATATATTGCCAGCAGGGGGCAAATAACCGAAAAAAATCGCCGTCAAAATAGACGCGAACTTAACCACGGCGATCGACACATGTAAACATGGCGGTGGAGCGGCGCCGAAAGCTTGCCATCATGTTCCCGTCCATTTTGAATGCCGTACCAAATATCTAGTACCGTACTGTATGTCAATCCAAGGTCCTCCTGCTAACGAAGAAGTTCCTGAGGTTGGCGGGGCGTCTCCGTCGACTGCGGGGCATGGGTGCCCTCCCCTGAAATCTACGATGTCCCCGTCCTCCCTGTGAAACCTCTCCACCCTTGGGTCCTTTCCGCCCGGATAGGGTGACATAAGCTTCACAGCTTCACTACCCTATATCCTCAACAAGAAGTACTGTATATGTCCCTCACTCAGCTGTACACCTTTCACCCTCACTACCGTTCGTGAGTCCTCGTACATCTTCATTATCACATGCACCAGCCACTCCTCAACGCCAAGTTTTCTCCTAGCCTACTGCACAACTTCTCTGGCCACCTTATCAAAGGCCTTCTCCCGGTCTGTAAACAGAACATCAGATCCCTATCTTTTAAGTACATACAGTACCTACAGTATCTTTCCCTTATCATACCTTCTAAGACTCTCTCACAGACCTTCATGACTTAGTCAAGCATTTTCAGGACCCTTATAGCAGTTCCCAGGGGAGCCCAACTCTGAAATCACCAGATAGTGCCTCCAGAACCATAAAAAAAAAAAGAGGAAAGGGCTTCATTAACACAGAGCCCTGGTGGACTCTGACGCGAACTGAAAACTCATCACTCAGTACCGGTACATCTTTCACCCTCACTGCCGTTTGTGAGTCCTCATACATCTTCATTATCACACAAATACCTTCATGACTTGAATTGTGCCGTGTCCTAGCATGAAACCAAACTGCATATCGTCAATATCATACCTTCAAAGACTTTCTCACAGACCTTCATGACTTGATCAAGTATTTTCAGGCCCCTATAATTTTCCCTATCCAATGAGTCCCCTTTGCTCGTATACAGTATATACTGTAATATACTTTTGTGCCATTCATCAGAGATTACTTCCTCTCTGATGATGAAGTTAATTAGCTCATTGAACACACCTACTCCTTTCTCACCTGAGGCCTTAATCATCTCGGCTAGAATGCCAGAGCATCCTGCAGCTTTTCTGTCCTTCATTAAGTTATTGCACTGCTTACAAAAGCTGGCACAATCACAGGGACGGGGGAGTATTGGCTTTTCGTTGCTAAGCTTCTCTATTCCATTCAAATTCCATGTTGAATAATCTTTCGTAGTGTATCACAAACTTATTTTACAATGGAAAATAATGCATGAGGAGGGCTGGGTAGGCCTATTAGTATTTTGTGAAATAACTTAAATTAGGTTAGGCTATAGTATACTTCATTAGGTTATTAGGCCTATGAGAAACCAGGCCTAGGCCTAGCTTAATTTTATTTCACTGCTCAACATATTTTTTTATTTTTTTTTGCTTTTGAGCTCTGCATAGGGCTATATTCAGGTAGGCTTGGGTTTTAGTAAAATTGCATTAGGCTATGCTACATATTTTTACTTCTATTGGAAAGCACAGGCCTACACAATAGTACACATGTTAAAGAATTTAACCTAGCCTACCATAATTTAGCCTAGACTGAAAGAACAAACAAAAATAGGCTAGGCTAATTGCAGATTGAGAAATGAAGAGATACGTAGGAGAGTGGGGCAGCAGGAACATTTGTCAGCCAGAGTGGACAGAAGGGTGCTGAGCTGGTATGGTCATGTTGAACGAATGGGAGATGAAAGGCTTACAAAGAGAATATGTGAGTCCGGTACAAGGGGAGATAGAAGGGCAGGAAGACCCCCATTGAGATGGAGAGACTGTGTAAGAAAGGCTTTGGATGATAGAGGAATGACTATAGATCAGGCAGGGGAAGTGGTGGTGGACAGGAGTGAATGGAGAATGCTTGTGAATAGTTGAGTGAACACGTGGTCATTTGGAGTAAGGGGTCGGGCGCAAGTTGGACTAGATCTATCAGGCGCCTGGCCCGGGGAGACGATTAATATGAAGGGTGTGCCTGGAAGTGTGGTGGGAGGGCTTGTCGCTTTGGCTCCGCTGCATGTCTGCCTGCCGAGATCGGAACCTCTCCTGGTGGTCAGGGGCCGGGGGAGTGCTGGAGCGACCTTGGTAACCCTGGTCTCTGGGTCTTCTCCTGGGTGACCTGGATGTGTGAGAGTTTGTGTTTTTTATCTGTGTTTATTTTTTGTTTTATGTTGTTTTTGTGTTTTCCCTGTTCTTGCTCTGTCTTGAGTCGGCTACCCCCAAAATGGGGATTGGGCCTGAGCATATAGATAGATAGATAGAATTGCAGCTAAATAATTTAGCCTAGCCTCACCAATTTAGCCTAGACTGAAAAACAAAACAAAAATAGGCTAATTGCAGTTTTGGTAAGAGTTGTAGTTGTGGGCATACCAAAAGCTTTGTTTATATAGCCTAGTTGCACGCTCACAGTTAGGCCTACATTCGCTTCTAATTTAACTGCTGGGGTAAACTTGGTAAAGCCACCCTCAATCCGCCGGCCGGTAACAAAACAATTTACCCAACGCCTGGCCGTAAGATACAATAATGGGTTGAAGGGGCTTTATCCCCCTATGACTTATTGTCATCATCATCTATATCACCAGCAGGGGCAAATAACCACAGTCAAATTAGACGCGAATGTAACTGCGAGCGTGCGACTACGTAAATAAAGGGGACGATAGACCCGCTAACACAACTCTTAACGCATTTTTTCCTAATGTATTAGACTTTTTTATATTTATGACCTCAACAGTTGAAAGATGACAATTTTATGGTTTATTTTAGGCTATACAAACACATTTGCTTTGTAACTTAGATACTCATATTTATGCTTATAATTGCAGTACGAGTGGGTTTTTTCTTTTTATATGTAGGCCTAGGCTAAACAAATGTTAGTTTTTGTTTTATAGGCTAAACTAGGCTGAATTTATGCTAATAAATATTAATTGGAGGGAGCAAATCTGTCAAGGAATAGCCTAGATGTGGAAATTTACAGCCAATTTGCTCTAGCCCTTTTTGAGATACAGAGGTTAGAGATCGTTGGATACAATAATATGTTGAGGGAGTCAATCGCCCCCCATGACATATTGTCATCATCATATATATTGCCAGCAGGGGACAAATAGCCTAGACCTAGCCTAACTACAACAAAAATCGCCGTCAAAATAGACGCGAACTTATATTAACTACGGCGATCGACCATTGCCCGCACCGGCCGTCCCCCGGTGATTGTTGAGGTCCTGAGGAACCGTATGACTTTGACGAGCTCTTCCCTCCGCTGCCTCCGCATCCCATGTATCGTCGTACGGTACCCCTTCCCCTCCACATCCTACATCTGGTCGTTCTACATATGCCTCCTAAGCCTCGCCTCGTCCCATCACTGAGCATGTGGATGGGCGTCCCTTTCTGGCTTCAAAGATGGATTCCTTCCGACAGCTCCTACTGGATTGTCTGGGGTTGGTTGATAAGGGCACCTCGCTTCAAGACATTGCTCTGGCCCTAGTACCGTGGTTTGTAGGTCTCTGGTTCACCACCTGATGACCTGCTATTGGGTTGTTGCCTTTACAGTGTTACGGTTCTACGAATGACCTAGAATGAAAGTGACACGGTGGTGAATTTTAACCTTAACTATAAACTAATTTAATTGTGACATAGGATCTCCGCGACTACGGTAGGGCCGGAGTGGGCGAGTATTCGCCTGAGGTTGCCCCAAGACAAGACAAGACAAAATTCTAGTGCTGGTTTTACTCAGATTTTGTGAGTTTTAATTTAGCCTAGTCTAGGCCTAAGAGTTCAGAAAATTTGCAAAATGCACCCCATACTAGCCTACCCATAGCCTAATAGGCCTAGTGATTCTTTTTTGGCAGACCACCCACAAATTTTCATATAGCCTAGGCCTAGGCTAGCCTAAGTTCTGGAATGCATGTTGGAATAGCCTTCCTATAAACTGTAGGCTAGGCTACTTCCTTTTAATTTAAGTTTGATTCTTTGGAAAATCTATTAGGCCTAGACCAGGGCAGGAAAGTAACATTTAAAATGACGTGTAAAAAGTCGCCCATAAACGGCGGGCCACTATGTTATTGTAATTTGGGAGCTTATTTCGTCTGTTGATTGACTTTGTCCTTAATTGGGGATCCTATGAATTAGCACAGATGATGATGACTTACCGTACATCATAATACGTGACGGGCCGACGTGGGGGGGCAGAGCCGCAGAGACCCCCTCAACATATTTGGTGTCCCACAGTAACTTTTAATGGGATGGATGTAGTTACCGGGTGTACGGTCGTCATGTTTACATAGGGCGATCGTCGCGGTTAACTTCGCGTCTATTATGACGTCGATTTTTTTCGGCATATTTCATTTTATGCACTTCCGTTTATATTTAGGCTATAATCTAGCTTTGGCACGACAATAACCCTAACCTAGTCTTTCTTAAAGATTCTTCTAATCTTCCAGTAGCCTATAGCCTAATTTAGGTCATTTTTAAAGGTACACAATTAAATGGTTGGTATTTTAAACGACACTACTGCAGCATTATGAGAAACAATTTATTAGAGATAATAGGCAACAATAGATTCGCCATATTTTTCTCCATAAGCTATAGTCCGCATGGAAGATTTTCGTTATCGACAAATTGAAAAAATTCCCACTTCACAGACAAAATAGACAAATACACCAAAAATTGGGGTGTGGGGGCAGCAGCCCCCACCCATAATAGCCTACTATAATAGGTTAGGTATGGTTGTTAGGTTAGACTAGGCTAATGTCATTTCAAAGGGGTATAGGCCTATTAAACACTAGGATAGCCTATACCTGGTCAAGGGTAAGTCCTGCTGTAGTCAACTTGAATGCTACCTTAAATTGTAATATTAGACTAGGCATAGCCTATAGAAAAAATAGCCTAGCCTACTTATTTATTGTAGCCTATAATATAGGCCTAGCCGGGTAGAATGTAGAGTTCGGGCGTACCACCACCATTGTTTACACTGCGCAGAGCGGCGACGGAAGCTTGCCATAATTTTCCCGTCTATTTTGACTGCCATTGGATACAATAATATGTTGAGGGGAGGGCTTTGCGGCAATTTTTTTGGTTGTTTGCCCCCCCCTACTGGCAATATATATGATGATGACAACACGTCATGGGGGCAAAGCCCCCCCTCAACATATTATTGTATCCAATGGCATTCAAAATAGACGGGAACATTATCGCAAGTGTCCGACGCCGCCACCGCCGCCGTAATGTTTACATACGTCGATCACCGTGGTTAAAGGCTGGTTCACACATAGCCGAGTCGGTGCGCGAGTCCAACACGAGTCACACTCGTCGATTATCGCCGTCGCTGGAGGCTGAGTCGGCCACGAGTAGCAATTGTTCCCGAGTCAAGGCGAGTGTAACACGAGTTAACTCGATTCAATACGAGTCAACACGTGTTCATACAAGAGTTTGTACGAGTAACTGAGAGTCAAAACGAGTGTAACACGAACCCAACACGAGTGTCAAAAATTTGAAAAATAATGGCCACATTCCAGGGCACGTAAACAAAAAGTATGGACGAGTCAACGCGATTGTTACACGGATCAACACATTTTTATACGGATCAACACGAAAGACAACGCGTTGACTCTCGTTGGATCTCTGTTGCACACGTGTTGACTCGTGTTACATCCGTGTAAACTCTCGTTGATTCTTCCTACATTTTTGAAATAACGGTATTTCAAATGACACTTGCTTTTTCGTGTTACACTCGTGTTTTTTTCTCAGTGGATCGTGTTTACTCTTGTTTACTCGTGTTTTCACTTGTGTTTGAATCGTGTAAACTCTGGCATCATGGGGGCACCAAATTTTGGCACTCACATTCGTGCTTTCTACTCTTGTTGATACGTGTTGCATGTGTGTTACATACGTGTTGTTGCGTGTAGACACGTGTTGCTTCGTCAATGTCGAAATGATGACGAAAAGCGACGAATCACCAAAGAGTGTTACACGGGTTTACACGAGTCAACACGAGTTAACACGAATAACGAAGAGTTATTCAGAGTCAAACACGTATGTACACGAGTCTACACGTATTTAGGCCACACTCATGGGTACTTGCCACGGGACCCAAAAATTTCATGCATGCATGAAATTTTTGGACCCCGTGGCGAGTACCCACGAGTGTGTCGAGTATACACGAGCGTAGCACGAGTCTATACGAGTGTTGAGGAGTATCGACGAGTCATTGCTGAATAGCAAAATTTCATCACTCGTGTTGGACTCGCGCACCGACTCGGCTATGTGTGAACCAGCCTTTAGTTCGCGTCTATTTTGAAGGCGTTTTTTTCGGTTATTTGCCTCCTGCTGGCAATATATATGATGATGACAATATGTCATGGGGGGGTGACCCCCCTCAACCTATTATTGTATCCAAAAGCAGTCAAATAGACGGGAACATGATGGCCAGCATCCGCCGCCGCTCCGCGTAGTGTAAACAAGGCTGGCGGTACACCCGAACTCTACATTCTACCCCACTAATTTTCCAACTAGCATAACCGATGATTATCAATGATCAATCCCAGTCAGAAACGTCCATGCTTCCCTCCCATAAGTCAATGTCGGGATTACCACACTGTCATGCAAGGACTTCTTTACTTCCATGCTGATCACCCTATTTCTTCTTACTGCTTTCAGAGTTCCTACAACGCTCTTCCCCTGTTACACTTTCTCCCACACTTCTTCATCCATAGGCCTACTCACATCTTTACTCAACACACTGCCCAAATACTTAAATGAGCTGACATTCTTCATAGCCGTTCAACCTCACTTCACACTCTATGGTTGCACCCCTTTCAATGACCATAATATTGCTCTTCCTAGCATTTACCTCCAGATTCCATTTTTCACACACTGTTCCAAACATATTTACCTGACCCTGCAACTCCCATACACTATCGCTCATCAGAACTGTGTTGTCAGCAACAGTAGTACCGGTACTGTACTGTTGAGGCAACTTCCACTCGTTTCCTTCCCTTATCAGCGGTAATAATAATAATAATAATAAGCATGTTACTTATTTCTCATAAGCGCCAATTTTTCCGAAGAATTCACTAGCGCTCGAAAAGAGAAAGAAAAAAGAACAAAAATCAATGCATCAAAAGAAGGCTTATATACAACACACACTTAACAATCACTAGCAGTGGCAAAATAGCCTAAACTCTATAGCCATCTGTCATGACACCTCTCTCAAGATCATAGCTTCTCTCAAAGAGAAAAGTCTTAAGTTGTCTCTTGAAGCATTCAACAGAACTCAGTTGTCTCATGGACAGCGGCAACCTGTTATACAACCTCGGAGCCATGTAGGAGAAAGACCTCTCAAAGAAAGAAGACTGCTGGAAAGCCCATGGTTCATCAAGACGAAAAGGGTCATTGTCATGACGCACAACTACACCATGTTGCCGGTGGGCGCCTGAGCAGCTCCGCAAGGTACCTAGGCTCACCAAATTTGAGAACCTTAAAAGTCACCAAACACAACTTAAATTCTATTCTTGCTCTTACTGGCAGCCAGTGCAGTTCTATGTGAAGAGATGTAGTAGAGTTCTAGGTAGAACACCAAAAATTAGTCTTGCGGCCCTGTTAAGAACAGACTGAACTTTCTTCAAAATATAATTTGGAAGACACCAACAGGGCATTGCAATAATCAACACGAGAGAAGACCAATGAGTGAACCAACGTCAGGAGGCAATGTCTGGTTATAAACGGCTTCACCAAATAGAGATTTCTGATGTGCAAGTAACAACTTTTAACTATCTGGTTTACATGCTCTTTGAAATCTAATCGGGAGTTCACATATACACCCAGATTTCGAACAGTTGGGGCCGGTCGCAGCTGAGATCCATCCACATTGATGGAGAGGGCACCTACTATATCATCAGCTCTTCTATTTCCTCGGATGATGAGAATATCAGTTTTACCATCATTTAGTTTAAGTTTTCTCGCTCTCATCCACTTCTTGATATCAGACATCAACAATTCCATCTTACTCCGTATATCAACTATATTTGTGATTCTCACATAAATCTGGGTGTCATCTGCATAAAAGTGAAAGGTGACATTATGTGCACGAAGCAGAAGAGACAAACTGCTAATATAAATTATAAATAGGATAGGACCTAAAACTGATCCCTGCGGAACACCATACTGCAGGGGTGTCGAGTCCGAGACCACTTGATTTACCATCACACTCTGGGATCTACCTGACAAGTACGACCCAAGAAGCAAGCACCACAATCATAAAGATCACTCAATAACAACTTGTGATCCACTGTGTCAAAAGCCGCAGAGAGATCAAGCAAGACCAATAGTGAGGCCACACCATTGCAAATGTTCTCAACTAGATCATTATGTACTCTAATCAATGCTGTTTCAGTTGAATGATGCTGTCGGTAAGCAGACTGAAAAATTGGGATAGTTTCATTCTGCTGAAGTAGTGGTTGTAATTGGTCAAGTATTGCACGCTCTAATATCTTTGATATGAAGGACAGGTTAGAGACAGGACGATAGTTCAACATGTTCTCAACATCAAGTCCAGGTTTCTTTAGAGTAGGTCGGAGCAGTGCATGCTTTTCAGAATGTGGGAAGCTACCTTCAGAGAAGCACTTATTAATTATTTTGGAAATAAACTCAACTGTGTGATCATAGACTCTTGGTAGCTTGGAAACATTTATGGGATCCAACGGGCAAAATGTTTTATTGAGGTTTCTTATGTAGGACGAGATCATGTCCACCTCTACTGAGTGAAAGGATGAGAGGACACCAATGTCCGCTGCTCTTCCTTGTATTTCTTTCATGACTCCATCCATATACTGTACTGGTATATATTGAACAACCATCGGGACATCACATACACCCTTGCTTTAACCCAACATTCAGATTAAAGAACTCGCTCTGTTAATTATCCACACATACTGACACCTTTGCACCCTCATACATGCTCTTAATTGCTTTCAGCAACTTGCCATCTACTCCGTATATTTTCAGTACCGGTACCGGTACTTTCCACATACCTTCTCTATCAATTCTGTCATAGGTCTTCTCCAACTCCATAAATGCAGCATACAACTTTTGTCGCTTCTCCAGATATTTCTCCACAACACATTTCCGGGCAAAAATCTGAGCTACACATCCTCTTCCCTTCCTAAGATGACTACAGTATGCTAACCGTTTCCCCAGCAATACTGACTGAAAATGCCCAAATATATTGCATGTCCTCTTCAGATTTATCTACAATATGTAAAATTACACCAAATACCACTACAGTAGCACTGAAATCAATAAAACTCACTAACAGGATAAATAAATGGAAGAAATACTCCAAAAGATTAATATGTTTACCCTTTACCCAGCAATACTGACTGAAAATGCCTAAATAGATATCAATGATCTCATATCTATCACTCATAATCCAATACATTCCTACGCAGATGACTCAACACTCCACAGTTCCTTCACATTTACCAATTCTTTCACCCATCCCGATCTTATAAATTCAAAAATAAGCACTGCAATTTCTCTGAACCAGGACCTTTCTAGAATTGAAGAATGGGGACAAAAGAATCTAGTTTCCTTTAATGCACAGAAAACCAAGTACTGTACATTCAATTTTCTAACCGACAGAATCTCACTGACTCCCATATATTTGTTAATGATGTAAATATTCCCACTTCCCCTAGTATTGACATTCTCGGTGTAACATTAACTACTAACTTGAGCTGGACACATTATGTTAGAAGCATTGCTAAGAATGCCTCTAAAAAACTGGGACTCCTGTACAGAGTTTGAGAGAATTCTTCACTGACGAGCAGTTGGCCGTAATATATATAAGTCATGTGCGTTCTCAGATGGATTACTGTTCACCTCTGTGGAGTGGAAGTGGAGTGGTTGCATTGAGGCAGTTGGACAAAATTCAAAATAAAGCTATTAGATTAATCAATAACCCTGCAATCACACAGGACCTTCCTACATTATCCATACGAAGAAACGTTGCATCCCTTGCATTATTCTACAGATATTTTCACAGCAATTGTTCCGAGGAACTTGCTTCAATTGTGCCGCCTCTCCACATCTTTCCCCGTAGAACTAGGGCAGCTGAGAGCGCCCATGAATTTACACTCTCTCCTCCACAATGCAGAACTTCTGCTTATCAAAATTCATTTATCCCTAGAACTACTACTCTTTGGAATTCACTTCCCTCGAATTGCTTTCCACAAACTTACAATCTACAAATGTTTTTAAATCCAGTTGTTACAAACATTTTATGAATGGAGGATGCCTTTAGGCACATGGACCTTTTTGTTTTATCTGTGTTTTTCCTTCCTCCGTTCATTGTCTATTAAAAAAAAAAAAAAAAAAAAAAAATTTGCTCTTCAGATTTATACATACATACGTACATAACATTTTAAGACTGAGTGCTCCACACAGATGTGCAGTTTCAGTCTCTTTTCCTAATGGCGGCGTTCCAGGCAACCCTGTTAAGGGATTCTTTACTTGTCAAGTTTTTGGATTTGAGATCGGCACGTATAGTCCGATCCCAGGTCTTACTCGGTCCACCCCTTGGTGCAGCTCCCTCCACAATCGCAGACCTGCATCTTTTCACCCAATTTTGTTCATCCATTCTCTCCATATGTCCATACCATCCCAGTTTACTTGTACGCATCTCCTCGCTAATACTCTTTATACCTAAACGTCTCTTCAGCTCATCATTTGTTATTCTGTTGACATCATTTATCTGAAATATGTAAAATTACACCAATTACCAACTACATTACCAAGAAATTTAATAAAGTACACTAACAGGATAAAGAAAATGTAAGAAATAGCCCTAAAGATGAATTTATCTATCTATCTATTGACGGACGCCTTGATCCCCGAAGGATTGGCCACGAACGACACACCCCTATGCACCTCTGTCCCCAGTCAGTCGATGCCCCTCCTCCCATCCAGCACCGCTTTCACGCATATTCTTCTTAACTCCATCCTTCCACCTCTCTCTCGGTTTATTTCTCCCTCTGTCCTTCCACCTCACTCGTACACGCTCTTAGTCATTCTCTCGCTTCCCATACGTTCCACATGGCCGAACCATCTCAAGGTGTTCTTTTTCGCACTTTCCAGTACATTCACACCACACCTCTCTCGTACTTCCTCATTCGTCTGTCTATCCCTCCATGTAACTCTGCACACACTTCTCAAGTAACTCATTTCCATCCCTTTCACTCTTGGTTTGAATCTCTCCAACAACGTCCATGCTTCGCTTCCGTAAGTCAGTGTCGGGATTACCACACTGTCATGCAATGACTTCTTCAGTTCCATGCTGACCACCCTATTTCATGTTACTGCTTTCAGCATTCCTACAACCCTCTTCCCCTGTTGCACCCTCTCCCACACTTCTTCATCCATACTCCCATCTTTACTCTGTACACTGCCAAGATACTTAAATGAGCTGACAATCTCCATAGCCTGACGGTTCAACTTCACCTCACACTCTGTGGCTTCACCCCTTTCGAAGACCATAACCTTGCTCTTCCCCGCATTTACCTTCAGATTCCATTTTTCGCACACTGTTCCAAAAATATTTACCAGACCCTGCAACTCCCATTCATATCATCAGCAAACAGCAGTACACAAACATCCACTGCTCTTCCTTGTATTTATTTTATGACTCCATCCATATACTGTATATATAGAACAACCATCTGGACATCACACACCCTTGCTTTACCAAACATTCAGATCAAAGAACTCCCTCTGTTCATTCTTCACACGTACTGATACCTTTGCACTCTCATACATACTCTTCACTGCTTTCAGCAACTTGCCATCTACTCCATATATTCTCAGTACAGTACTTTCCACATACCTTCTCTATCAACTCTGTCATTCCACTTGTTTCCTTCCCTTATTAGTGGTACACCAACATCCACTGCTCATCCTTGCATTTCTTTTATGACTCCATCCATATACAGTTCAGTATATATTGAACAACCACGGGCACATCACACACCCTTTCTTTAACCCAAAATTCAGATCAAAGAACTCGCTCTGTTCATTCTCAACACATACTGACACCTTTGCACCCTCATACATGCTTTTCACTGCTTTCAGCAACTTGCTATCTGCTCCGTATATTCCAAGTACTTTCTACATACCGGTACCTTCTCTATCAACTCTGTCATAGGCCTTCTCCAAGTCCATGAAGGCAGCATACAACTTTTGTCCCTTCTCAAGATATTTCTCCACAACATATTTCAGGGCAAAGATCTGAGCTACACATCCTATTCCCTTCCTATGATGAATACTGTATGTTAACCGTTTCCCCAGCAATACTAACTGAAAATGCCCAAATATTTTGCATGTGCACTTCTGATTTATCTAAAATATGTAAAATTATACCAAATACCAACTACATTAGCACAAAACTCAATCAATCACAGAAACAGGATAAAAACAGAATAAATACCCCAAAAGATGAATACGTTAACCCTTTCCCCAGCAATACTTACTGAACATGCACAAATAAATTGCATGTGCTCTCCAGATTTAGCTGAAATATGTGAAATTACACCAAATACTAACTACATTAGCACAAAAATCAATCAAGCACTTTAACAGGATAAATAAAATGGAAGAAATAGCCCAAAAATGAATTTATCTATAGCCTACCGGTATATATTGCCGGACACCTTGATCCCCGAAGGGGTGACCATGAACGAAACGCCTGCGTATTTCAAGCTCGCTTGAGTTATCACTCGATCGTCTTTTAGAGCTTTTTGGCCCGGGGTAATTACCACACCATCGCGTCATAAGGAGTTTGAGGGGGTTAAATTGCTAGATACATAGAGGAAGAGGAATGCCAAGTAAACAAAAATATATAAGATATTTTTAACATCTCTTTGGACGCCGCAAGAAAGGTAAGTAAATCTGAGGACACTCCTTCTGCTTTGGCTACTGGCAAAGAAAAGTAAGCATGATTTTCTTGGGGAACCTGATGTGAAGACTTAGAAGTAATTGTAGCAGCAAAAACCTGAGCTTCTATCTCCCAATCTAGCCAGGGGCCTAACCCCACCTGCCCCATCTGCAGGACTGGTGTATGCGTGTGGTCTAGGACCGGAGTTGTAGCAAATTCCGGCGTGAAAGCATTCAAAGCTTTGACATCGTTGATGCCATCAGCTTTTGACCAATCCGCAAACAGTCGTGCAGACGCGGCGGGTGGAATTGCTGGGGCAGCTGTATACACAAAATAATCTGGGTTGTACGAACTTGGTACAGCCTTAATTGATACATCCATCACTCTCCCTGCCTCATCTTTTGCCCTAAATTTCCTGGTCTTATTGATTTCAATATACCACCCGCCGGGTACTGGAAGTTCCCCTGACACAGAGGGTTGAGCTAATTGAGGGTTCACTGGAGTCACAGGGACCCAGGAACAATCCGGGGCATGGGGCCCTTCTTCAGAGGTGTCCTATCTAAAGGAGGGGGAGGAATATCTGCAATAACCCTCAAAGAGGAGGTAGCCAGCCGGCACTGTTGTGCCTGGAGCCGCGGCCACCACCGGGGTAGGACATGGTGGAAGAAAACCCGGGGAAGCTAGGGGTCTGACTACCAAAGTACTAGGGGTCACAACTGATTGACAAACCGGGGGCTCCGAAGAGGCAGGGAGCTGATAATGTTGCATAACCTTGTGCAATAAATCACTTATCTGATCTGAAGTTACACACTTACTCTGGGAGTCCCTGGATGAGTGGGAACTTGCTTCAGAATCTTCTCCTGTGAGTGACTGGGGAGCCGGAGAGAACCCGACCTCCTCCGGCTCTCCACTCAGCTCAGGATTCTCCTGTTCTATCACTATTTCATTATCCGCCGGGGGCCATGTTAAATCTGGAACCGATGATGGTAACATGTCTATGCTACCTTCCTCAGTTCTTGCGTAATTGACATTAAAAAGAGGTTGAGAAGGTTCAGATTGACGCCAGTAACCCCCGGCCACAAAGGGCTGGGAGTCTGGAATCACTTGAGAATGCAATTATGACCCCGACGGATATCCCCTGTACTGGTCGGCCAGAACCCTACATGGTCCTGCCGACCTAACACTACGAGGTACATAATTCAGTTTAGGTATGGCAAAGGTAACATTAGGAGACACACTCAAGGATTGTTCATGACTAGGTGTGCATTCCAGTGCATCAGACCCCACTTCTGAGTCCCCAGATTCCTGTTGAGGCGTGTCAGAGGTTGGGGTAGGGGGCGGTTGCTGAGGGGTGTCCCTCCGGCTGCTGCTGCTTGCCTGACTCGTTGCTCCCCCAGAGTCCTCTCTCCGGCGTTTGATAGACCGGGAAGACTCTGTGGAAGAGTGTCTAGACTGTTTGCGGGGGGATCTAGATCTTGACCTTGACTTCCGCCTCGGAGAGGGTGATCGTCTCCTCTTGGCACGCTCGGAGGGGGGAACCTCGGTGACCTCACTCTCAATGCTACTACTCACAACCTTTTTGCTGAGGGCTTTCAACTTAACTTTGGGTCTGACAGATTTAGAGGAACCGGGTTTCACAAGGGGTGACTTTATAAGTTGTTCCCATAGTACTTCATCATCACAGTGAAGTGCCTTATGGGCCGTGTCTTTGGCATAAGAATTAAAAGTACTCTTAATTTCTTGTAAGGCCACTAGGCACGATAAGTCCTTGTTAGTAACTAACGCGGTTTTCAAATCAGAGCAAATGGAACAGCGATTAGATAACCACAAGCCTCGGGAACGATCCAAGCACTTGACGCACTTAATGCAAAGTTTGTGAGCAAAAATTGGCAATAGAGAGCAGGCAGGAATAATGCATAGTTCAAACCTCGTCATGGTGCCAATAAGGCCCCCCCCGCCGGGATCAGCCGCCCAACCTCCGCCGGAGTAGCAGTCTCAGGAACCTGGAAAATAACATTTCCAGGAATCAATGCTCATAAGGATAACCTGTGAGGTGTTATACATCTTAACTCGTGTCCGCCGGAAAATTAGCTATAGTGCACCACTACTCTAACCTTCCGCTGGACTCGTCTAAGCTGGGTTTAACTACTAACCTGTGACAAGTGTCCCAGGTCCCTTGACCTTTAGTGTCTGATCATTAATGAAAAAGTTTGCAAAACTAATCTTATCACTCTTGTACACTCAACTTGTGGCGCCGCACGGCGAGAAAATCTAATCGTGTAACTGGGTCAGTTATGGCGAGTTACTCGGCGGGCCGAGTTTGCAGCCCCTTTAGGAATGCAGTTCCGCCGGGAGCATGTGGTTCAGCCAAACCACGCCGGGACCTTTTGATTGTCCCTACCCGTTTATAAGACGGATAACTCGGGCCCACCGCACAGGGCCGCCGGAAAAAACAAAAACTCGGGAGAATGGAGTTGGCACAGCTCCACTAACCTTAGTCCCACACATAACACATCATAAAGAATATATAGGGATGTCTCCCTTACCCCAAAACATGCCAACACGCATGTAAAAAACACTAAGGGCATATATAGGCATATAATCAAAATACAGAAAATTTAGCATCCTAAATTACCTGAAGCCTACGCCGGAGACCCCTACTAAAGGCTGACCACGAGGTACGACGAACATCACAGGCAGACGACGCTCCGAAGACCCAGCACAGCACCAGATGAGGGAGGCCCACCCAAGGGGCCCAAAGCAAAACACGAACCCTGGAAGGCGGAGCACCACGTGCAGACACCCTAAAACCAGAGCATTTGCTGATATATAATAAACTGACATGTACTATCCTCAATATTGACAGTCTGTATCATGTTTTGTAGTGTGGTAGCCTCCTAGCTAAGTAATCACAAAAGCTAAAGGCATATCACAACAAACAAAAACACACGCGGTACGACGATCCTAGACCCGTAAACGCCTGTTACAAAAGTACCCTATTTTAACACACACTTCCTGCGGACATACCAATCTGGCAGCAGTGCTAGCTAATCTAAACCTTGTTACTACAACACAGATGTATACAAATGAGTAAGGACTCACTAGAAGCTCTGGAACGTTGAATGAAGCGAAGCACGGCGCAAGCCGTGTTGACAGTACGAACGCGGAAGTTGGAAGGAAGACGATGGCCGCTAGAGGGCCTGGTGTTGGGGAAGCGAAACATGAGAAATCCATGCATATGGCAAGTCATATGATAACTGATATTAAGTGATTTTTCTTTTTTATATTTTACATTTTTTTCTGTAGGGTACCCGATCAAAATGACGATCCCATAAGGGAATTAAGCGTGCACTTATGACGAGTACTCCAGGTTAACTTCCGCGCGGGCTATTCAAAATGCTGGCGCGGGATGTTGAATGGAGACTATTATACTAATAGGCGAAGTTGTCAATGATGAAGGGGCCCTATTAAATATATATATATATATATATATATATATATACATAAAATTTTAAGACTGGGAGGTTTGACACTCTCCCAATACCAAAGAAGGAAAACCTTCTATTTGGTAGGTAGCCTCGGAGTATCCAACGTAGAGCTATATACTTATCGTAAAATTCCGTTCCGCTCTGGAGCGGGCAATTATCGTAATCACTAGCGCGATTAAATCGATAACATCTAGAGTAGCACCATACTCTCTCTACTAGGTATGTTGTACACACTTTTGAGGCTACTATTTTAAAGGAAATGAAAATATTGATGAGAAAGAAAAGAGAAAATTGCAGAACATTGTCCATCCTATCTGGCTCCTTAAGCCGTTGTCACAGGTCCACCTCACAACCCGACCGGGTTCATTAGATCATCCAGGTATCAAGTTAATTAGACAAGATTGGATGGGCAGGGGTACGGTGTGAGGGCGGGATACTATGACGTTGGATGCTCCGAGGCTACCTACCAAATAGAAGGTTTTCCTTCTTTGGTATTGGGAGAGTGTCAAACCTCCCAATTTAGTAGTAGCCTCTACATCTCCAACGTAGAGCTAGAGTAACAAATTGGACGCGGACATCCAAGCGAAAAAACACAAACTTAGCCCTTAGGAAATATCAGGACCATGGAAAGGCCGACTTAAACAAGAGAGTTTATATAAAGTGTGTACAGACAGGTGCATATCAAGAGAGGTCAAGTACAGTCAAGTCATATTCCATGAGATAACTTAGCCTAAGACAAAGAATGATGCATTTCATAATGATGAATATAAATTTCAGGATGCACCCCCCCCCCCCCTCCTTCCGGTAGAAAGCAGAACGACCCAAACTGTAACGAGTAAATACCGGCATATGCCGAATAGTAGTACCGTACAGGATGTGACTAGAAACTACATGAGCAGTGTCAGTGACGAGCACTAAAAGACATATGAGAAAAGTTCAGTTGTATGAGGACAAGACATACCGAAAGAATGTAGTATACTTAAGACTAGAAAGTATATCAAAAGCTTAGCCCAGTTATTAATCTTTAACATAGGTGCAAGTATGGGTATAGTGCAACACCCATCCCTCCCCCCCCCCCCAACCCCCAATAAGGGAAGGACAGGACAGGAGAAGGACAAGAGACAGAAGGAACCCTGCAGGTAGACCCCGAGGGAACCTGCAGGCCCAACGCACTACAAGGACGCCCCGGTCTGTCGGTGGACAACGACAGAGAGGAGGAGACAAACGTGGTGGGGGAAGACCAAAGCCCTGTGTCGGCAAAGTCCGGGCGAGAAAAATCAAGTAAAACCTGAATGTAGCAGCGTACAAACGGACGGCATGAGCTGTGCCCTGAACGTACGGGTTACTGGCCCAAAGAACCCGACACAGGCGAAGTCCCACAGCACGGCGATCAAGCCTCCTATCGGACGTAGGCGCCACCCGTAATGTCAACCCCGACACTGGCCTGGCCGAGTACACATACGTATGCAGGGTTTGAACTGGGCATAACGGACGATGAACCCTACCACGTGTGGAAGCCGGTACAGGAAAGGCCTAAAAACGGGAGTGTCGCGTACGGTTGTAGCTACAAAACGAACAGACGGAGCCAAAGGAACTGACCCAAGGACGGGAGAAAACGTAAGCAATGCCGGGTCCTAGACATGGCAGCCATCTCCGAGACGCCGTCACCCGCCGCCAAAACCAGAAGGAACAGTGTCATGGCATGAAAGTGTTCAGGCGCGGGGTAAATAGTGTAAGAGGCAGACGAGAGCAGTGGGAGAGACTCCGCCAGAGACCACTGAGGAGGAATCTGACGCGGGGTAGGCCTAAGCCCAAAGCAGGCCCCCATGAGGAAATCCAATGCCCTGTGAGGAACGACTAACCCCGTGAATGACTCAAACGGTACCCAAATGGCCGACAGGCGGGTCCTAAGCGTGGTGCATATGTTGGGACGCATCTCAAAAATAACCAAATGAGGTAAGGAAACACGAACGCCACCGACAGGCATGTCCGTGATGTGTTGGTCATCCCAGAAGGAAAACCGTGCCAGTGAGAGACGGAAGTCTGCCACTGAGAATGTGTCCAGTGGAAAGGATTTTACAGTCAAAGATCGACTAAACTTCGGCAGCCACCCAGCCTCACAAACATCCACGATGTGAAGGCCAACGAGGTCCCTAGGTCACCAATCGATACCAAGTGGAAATCGGGGAACGATAGGGGAACAGGACTCGGGCGCCACCGCCACAGCTGAGCGGACCAGGCGTGTGCCGGCCAGATGGAAGTGAACAACCAAACAAAGTCCATGTACCCACTCAGCCTGTGGAGGACTTTGCACATCAAAATGGGCGTCGGGTGGCAGAAACACATCGAATACGGTGTGTTGGCAAGACCAAACTACCCGGATGCCCTGTCCCATCGACAGAGCAACCGCCCATAGGTTGGCAGTCCCGGGTAGGTAGGTTACACGCAGTGTGACGGTGTAAAGGAGTGCGTGGTAAAACAGGTACCCCGCCAGGTCCTGAAGAACGAAAAGACTACGCAGTCACCTGACTCAGGGTGACAGGCGTGCTCGACCTGTCCCAGTCGAGGCCCGCCCACGGCACATCGTGCGACGGTGGAAGGCAGGACTCGGGAACGGCGACTAGGAAACCGAACCGAGGAACGAGGAGGAACAAGGAGAGCGTCGTGTACACAGTGTGTGGGAGAGTTCGTGGAGAAGATCCCACCCACCAAGGAAAAATAGGAGCGGAAGACCCCGAGTGAGCAGGGGAGGCAAGGCCAGTCCGACGAGGGTCGTAAAGACACGAGGGGCGACATGGAGACCGAAGGGTAAACCGCCGAACGTGACATAATTAGAGTCACCAATACGAGGCACGACAGGTCGACCACCGGTCACAACACCTCGCTGTCCGTCACGGAGACCAGAAAGACATGCGACAGGAATCCCCGCTGGTGAGGCGAGACTTCCCGAATAATCCCATCCACGTGCATGGACAGAATAACTTAGGCGACGTCCGGGGAAACAGGCCGATGTCACGCAGGTCGCCGGAGTGGAAACGTGGACCGGCACCTCGAGGACAGACCCCGCCGTATTACCCGGCGTGCCCACGAACGGCGAAGCTAAATCGAGAGTGGGGACGCAAGAGCCGGTAGGGGCCCCGAGTCTGGCGGCCTCGTTACGAGCCGGTCTGCCGACCTCAACTAAGAGGAAGCGGTTGAGGAGGGTCGTGACATCCCAGGCGGACGGGGAGCGAAGAGCCCCACAGCAGCAAAGAGGGAAGACCCCTGCCATGCAGGGGCATGAGAAGAGCCCCTCCGGAGGGAGCACAGAAAGCAACAGCGACGTGCGGACTTCAGCCGGCACCAGTATACAGAAGGAAAACCACAGACACTGGCGACAACGCGCAGCCTCATGGAAGGGACACTGAATGAAGCTGACGGAGGCGATGGCGAGCTGCAGTCGCACTCGCCCGAATTGGGCCCCACCCTTCCCGAGCACCCTAGTCGGTCGGGCTACAATAAGCCTGAGGGGAAGCCGAGCTAGGTGCAGTCGCTCGAAGAGGGTGGAGAGCATGCGAGCAGTGCACCGCCAGGGCTTGTGAACTCGTTCCAGGGCACCCTTCTCTGGTGGCGTGAAGGAACGTGGCATACGTTCAGAAAGATAACGTAGGGGCAAAGAACCAGGCCCAAAATGGAGGTGAAACCCCGGATGAAGGCATGACGAGGCTCGACACTGAGGAGCAGCCGACAGGATGGAGTGGTGAAGAACCCATCTCCGACCGAACCCCGAAGTCGACGCCCTCCGTCAGCCACAAGGAACAGTAAAAGACAAACTATGGAATGACACTACTGAAACTCATACGAGGCCGACAGAGTGGGCGCGTCGACATGTACGTCGTGTCGAGCAAAGGCTTCGAGCCGTACCTGCCAACTCGCAGGCACCGGGCGCACCCCTTGTGCATGTGTAAGAGCTTGTTCCGGGCGGGATGCCGCCACGTTCCCCCACGATGACGGCTTCCCGTAAAGGGAAGGGAAGCGACGTCCGTTAGGGACCTGAAACGTCCCGAGGGGCGGAACGTGGACAGGCCGACCAACCAGCCCCAGGCTACACGCAGGGAGCATGACTAAAGAAGTCGATGCCGCCTGGGAATGAGTGGGAGGATGGACAACCGGAGCAGCAACCACAGGTAGAGCAGGCTACGAAGGCAAGAACACCGCCCAGTACGGAAGCACGCCCGAGATCGTACAGGGGAAGAGACAGGGCGGCCTGGAGCCAGAGACCGTCGGCGAAGTGGTGAAGTAGAGCGGCGTCTCCCCTACGACCCGGCGTCCTCGGAAACAGTAGGGACGTCCGAACGAGGCACCGGGGGAAAAGCGTTCAGACGCCAGGGAGGCAGCAGAGGGAAGGGGAAGCATGGCACGCACCCCTTCGTCTAGGAAGCGCGGAAACCGACGGAGGTGGTCCTTGACAGAGAGAGCGAAACCCCGATCATGTAGCTCAGAGGCGAGACCTGGCCTCTACAGCGTCCGAGAACGTAGGACGAGACCCAAAGGTCAATATCGACGAGACACGGTCTACATCTCCGAGGGTTAAACCCATCGCGGTTGGAGCACGTGACATGGGTAGGACTCTCCATGTCCCAACGGGCATAGCAGGATGGGAACCCCCATGGTGTGCGCAGGGAGGAAAGGACATAGGAGGGACGGTAGTAGAGCGTCCCAAGAATACCGCCATGTACAAAAGCATGGGGCGGATGGAGGCAAACCGGTCAGCCTTGGGTGGAGCCATATGGATGGCCTGAACCGGACAGAGGAGTCGGAGATCGTCGGCGGGATGGTGAAGGAGAGCGACGACCCACCTTCATTTCGGAGTCCTCGGAAACAGCCAGGACGCCCGAACGAGGCACTTGGAGGAAAGGCGATCTGGCGCCATGTAGACTTCTGGCGCGCACGCCTATGGCGTGCGCAAGGAGGAAGTGACATCCCCATCGCAATTGGAAAGTAAAAGATACTGATGTCCCATGTATGAAGCACAGGAAATGTGTGCAAGCACAATATTGGTAAAAACCCTTGAATCCTTGATAGGAGAGTACCCCCTTCCCCTGTTGAGGAAGGGAAGGACGAAAAAGGGGGGCCCTTCAAAACAGGCACGAGGGCAGAAAAGTGCACAAAAGTGGTCACTACACCCTGCAAATGGAGCACCTTTCATGAAAGTGAGTATCCCCCCCCCCCCCTTGTGCGTGGTGAGGGGTGAAGAGGGACCCCCCATGCGGAGGGACGGGGAGAGACCAGGCGAACCAGCAAGTGCAAAGAACCCTGTGCAAGTCCCGAGAAGGAAGGCATGAAAAGCCTTATAATGGAAGAGGATAATAATAATACCCAAAGGTTGAAGGTACTGAAGAGAAGAAGATGCCCAAGGGTACCATCAGAGTAGAGTGGGAGCACAATCTGATGAAAAGGAGAAGTCTGTGAACTACTGCAACCGAGTCCCTATACAGAGGCAAAGCAAAGCACCCTAGCACCGACCCAGAGAGGAGTGGACCAGAACGGGCCGCTCCGCTCGGGGGCGGAAATCCGCTCTGGAGCGGAATGTAGGATGTAGGACGAATGTAGGATGGGTGGAACTCACCACCCGGTGAGGAACCCGTGGCGAGAGCAGAGCGAAGTAGACATACTACACTGGAACCAGAAGAAAAAAAACCTGTGAAGACCCTGTGTAGGCCATGGTAATGCATGCATGTATGTCATCGACAGTAACAAGAATAAAGCCTGTTTGTAAGCACCATGAAAATAAAGGCCATGGCAATGCACGCATGTATGTCATTGGCAGAGACAAGACGAAAGCCTGTTCGGAAGCACCACGAAAAAAACACTAAAAGTCGATGAATCCTTAACCTGACAAGCGCTAAATAGACCTAGGGGCTAGGGTAGTTATTTGTGCATTTCTAGCCTTGGATTCTGACAGAATTCGTTATATTTACAATATAGAGCATTATTTGTTTTCGGTATGCTTTTATTTTACATATATGATGTATATATGAACCTTCAAGAGTGCTAAAATAAGTGGGAAAAGCATTTGGGTGGTGAAAAACGAAGATATTGGCCACCCGGTCATAATCTCAGGCGAGAGAGATCCACAGGCAACCCTCCTCTCTCGCGGTCTGTGAGGTAACTGAGACGAGCGGGGCGGTGTGGGGCGGTGTCTGGGTGTTGCATAACGATCTTTTCTGCAACCCACTTGTGCTACATTATCGCGGGAGAGAAAAATAACCGATAAATGATGATAATAAGAGGAAAAATAGGTGATAATTGAGGAGGGGAGGGAGGGGGGAATAAGGTGGGGAAGGAAGGGAGGGGGGTGGGTGAGATTTACATGGATGAGTACTGGAGGGGAATTATCTCACCTAGAGACAAATTCCTTTGTTTTGATAGGCCCTTTTTTTTTAGGGTCTTGCTTCCGTGAGGCCTATCGCGTTCCCTATAGGAAGCCTTCCGTGAGGCCTATCGCGCTTGCCGGGTTAAGAAGAAGGCCAAAGAGTGCCCCCGAAATGGGAGGCCAGGCAGGAGTATCAGTCATGAGGTCATGCACAAAATAAAGATCAGAGATCCCAGAATAGGCTACAGGCACCAGGTCAGGGAGTAGCCTAAAAGCTCTCACTAGACCTGGAGACTGGAGTCCCGTCCAATGAAGGAGAGTGCCCCCCCCCCCATGTCCCCCTGGAAGTTAAAGCTGAAGAGAAGCCTCCAAAAGGAGGATCAGGAAGGCCATAGGGGAACCAGCAACAGGCCAAAGAGCCCCAAACCCCAGGTCAGAAAAAACCAAGGGGTAGGCTCAACCCTCTGAAGAACCGAAGGAAACCCCACCCCAAAATATAATGGAGACCTTAAGGCCAGTATCAGTGAAGAGGTCCTGTAGGTCAGAAAGCACTGCCTGGTAAAAATGAGCATTAAAATACGTCTTAATGGAAGTGCAGGACGACCAGTCTAGGCCTAAACTGAGGCAAGAGTAGCGCGACCGTAAACGGCAACGTCCGTTCGAGAGCGGAAAAGTACCGACATCGAGCGGGAACGTCCGCGTTCCAAGGCGGGCAGAATCGTCCGTATACGGACTCGTACGTTCAGGCGCGGGAAGTGGTATGAGACGGCAGTAGTGCGTGAGGGAAAAGGCCCGTCCGAGAGCGGAGAGGCCCAGTAAGGGCCCCGCCGTAAGCCGAGGACCCAGGAAAGGTAGCCTGGCAAGTCACAGCAGACGTGGGAGCGTCTCTGGGTAACAGACTGTGTGAAAACAGACCACCGACATAGAATGGAAAGTCCCATTCTAGAGCATCTGTGGGTATCAGTCAGTGTGAAAACAGACCTCCGAGATAGAACGGAAAGTCCCGTTCTAGATCGGAGGAGCCCAGTGAGACCATGGGACCGTAAATGAAAGGGCCGACCTAGAGCGAGAAGTCCCCGACCCAGGCCGGAAACCCATCGGTACATGTCTGAGAGGTCTGCGGCACCATGAAGGTGGAAGGCCAGTAAAAGAAAAGTCCCTTCCAAAAGCGGAGGGGCCCAAAGGTAACCCTCCTCAAGTCACAACAGGCACAGGAGAGCCTGTGGGTAACCAAAGCACGACCGTAAGAGGGGCAGTAGACAGAACAAAAACTGTTAGACAAAAACTCATCAGAACGGGCTACGTTCGCGGTTTTGTGGGACTGTAACCTTTAATAAAGAATGTGAATAGGCCAGGTGAAAAAACAGAAGTTAGCCTATTCGGTACCAGAGTCAGTAATATATGAAATTACATGGAACCACCAGTTACTGTACCCTTGATGAGGGTAAGCAACAAGGGACTGAAGCGTCAGGAAGATAGAGCACAACAAAACAGGGGCAGATAATGCCAGATTGAGGAGGCCGCAGAGTCGTAAACCAAAACGCCCCCCTTCTAGGCTAGGCTAAAAACGAAAGGTAGCCTATTCGGTACTAGTCATTTGAAAAACTAATGTGAATAGGCTAGGCTAAAAAACGGAAGTTAGCCTATTCAGGACCTGAGGCAGTAATATATGAAATTACAGGGAGCCACGAGATTGTACCCTTGATGAGGGTAAGCCACAAGTGACCGAAGCATCAGGTAGACAGAGCACTGGGGCCGCCCAACAATACAGGGGCAGATTATGCCAGATTGAGGAGGCCACAGAGCCGCAGTCTAAACCAAAACGCCCCCTTTCTAGGCTAGGCTAAAAGCGAAAGTTAGCCTATTCGGTACCAGAGCCAGTAATACATGAAATTACAGGGAGCCATCAGTCACTGTGCCCTTGATGAGGGGAAGCAACAAGTGACCGAAACATCAGGTAGACAGAGCACTGGGGCCGCCCAACAATACAGGGGCAGATTATGCCAGATTGAGGAGGCCGCAGAGCCGCAGTCTAAACCAAAACGCCCCCCCTTCTAGGCCAGGCTAAAAACGGAAGTTAGCCGAAATGGCACCGGAGTCAGTTGGCCTAATATATGAAATTACAGGGCACACTTGTTCCTGTACTCTTGATGAGAGGAAGCAACAAGAAAAAGACCAGAAAAGGGATCAGCCCCACAAGGGTCAGCGCCCCCCTTCCAACCAACTAGAAGGGCACAAGTAAGCCTAGGCCTAAGAATGCGAATATAAAAGCAAAAATAAAGGCAGTGACAAAAAACTATAATGACAAGAAGCTTACTAAAGACAAAACTAAAGCCACCGCAAGTGAAATGAATACAAAAGGCAAAGCCTAAATGAACGAGTGTCGCTCAAGCGGCGACGCATGCGCAGATGGCAAAATATGAAGTAACCTCCAGTTTCGACGCTACACTCCAAAAAAAACACACTTGAGCCCATTTTTTTAGCGTGCCTACAGCACGTATCATCTGTCTAGAATCACAGGTACCGTAAATAAGGCCCAAACTCCCCCAAAGGGGAGGTGACAGGTGTGGTAGGCACAAAAACAGAGCACCAAAAAAAGTGTGTTGTCATAGAGTGTAAAGCGTAAAGGAATGATCTAATGAACCCGGTTGGGTTGTGCGGTGGACCCTTGACAACGGCTTAAGGAGCCAGATAGGATGGACAATGTTCTGCAATTTTCTCTTTTCATTCTCATCAATATTTTAATTTCCTTTAAAATAGTAGCCTCAAAAGTGTGTACAACGTACCTAGTAGAGAGAGTAACGTGCTACTCTAGATGTTATCGATTTAATCGCGCTAATGATTACGATAATTGCCCGCTCCAGAGCGGAACGGAATTATACGATAAGTATATAGCTCTACGTTGGAGACGTAGAGGCTACTACTAAATTGAGTGTTCCACACATAAGTGCAGTTTCAGTCTCTTGTCCTAATGGCGGCGTTCCAGGCAACCCTGTTAAGGGCTGCTTCACCTGTCAAGTTCTTGGATTTGAGATCGGCGCATATAGTCCGATCCCAGGTCTTCCTCAGTCCACCCCTTGGTGCAGCTCCCTCCACAATCACAGACCTTCATTTTTTCACCCAATTTTGTTCATCCATTCTCTCCACATGTTCATACCATCCCAGTCTACTTGTACGCATCACCTCGCTAATACTCTTTATACCTAAACGTCTCCTCAGCTCAACATTTATTCTATCCTGTAGCCTGGCCCCACACATCCATCTCACCATTCTCATCTCATTACGCTCCATTCTGTTGACATCCTCTACTTTAACGGCCCATGTTTCTGAGGCATAAGTCATTGCACTTCTAACACATGAGGCATACACCTTCCCTTTCAGGGGGAGAGGCATTCTTTTCATGGTCAGGATTGGCATCAGTTCTCTGAACTTCCCCCAGCCTCACCTAATTCTAGCAACAGTGGCAGCCTCGGCCCCACCACCGGCAGTGATGGTATCTCCTAGGTAACAAAACTTGTTCACCAGCTCCAAAGACTAATTTCCAAAATTCACAGCCACAGGATCATCACTTAACACAAGCTCGCCTTTGCACACTACGCACTCAAATTTCTCTATTTCTGACTTATCCTTCGGCAGGGGTCCCTTTATTCTACTACAGCGCTTACTCCCATGGTGTACCCAATATCGACAGATGCTACATTGAATTGAGTTAACGCCCACTCCCTTTCCACACACTGCACATGGGTATGCACCGCTCTTTTCCACATTGCCTCGTCTCAATCTACAATGCATAACCTTGGTTTTGTTAATATTGACTCTTAAACCCTTGCTAGCCATGCCCTCTCTCCACTCTCTGAATTTGGCCTCGGCATCTTGCATACTGTCAGCTATTAGGACTAAATCATCTGCATAAAACAGTTCCAACGGGAGTCCACCTCTAAAACCTCTAGACAGTGCCTCCAAAACCATAATAAAGAGGAGGGGGCTTAACACTGAGCCCTGATGGACTCCAACACAGACTGCGAACTCATCACTCAGTACACCCTTCACCCTCACCGCACTTCGCGAATCCTCATACATCTTCATTATCACACGCACCAGCCACTCTTCCATTTATTTATTTCTAGCTTCCCCTCTTGCTCCCCTTTCCTTCTTCTTGTTAATTATACTTTACCCCATTTGTTCAGAGTTTCAATCAGTTCACACCTCCCACCCTCTCTTTAATTACCACCAGCCATTTCCTACTTAACCCGGGAACTGCAGGGAGACTCTTAAGAGTTCCCCCGGCGGACTGCGGGAAGACTCTTAAGAGTAAGGAAAAAAAAAATCCATTTAACCCGTTGAGCCCCGGCTAGTTATAATATTTTGTTCACCCCAGTCCCAAGCCATTTTCACTTCTTTTTTTTGTTTGCTAAAATGGAAGACAAGGATGAGAAATGAAAAAAAAAAAAAAAAAAAAAAAAAATCACCTCGGAAATTTTTTTTTTGGGGGGGGGGAGCCTCAAAAAAATGTGTTGAGCCAAAATGGAAGAGAATGGTGAGAAATGAAGACACAAATAAACAAAAACTCATTTCGGTCATTTGGGGGGCGGGGGGGGTTCAATAGTTCGTCTCCCCTGCATGACCACCCGCCCGGGAGCACTAGGGTAAAAACTGAGTATGGCATTGTACGGCATACATCCTAAGGAGTGTCTCACATAAATCTCAAGCCTCTAGCTCCCATACGACCGGAGTAATGAAGGTTCAAAGTGGCGGTGAACTAAGGGTGTAAAGTATCCCCACTAAGCCCACCACCACCAGCCGCGCGGCTGTCTCGGCCCGCTCACACCTACTGGCCCGGCTCCCACACACACTACGGTACCTCCCCCTCCTATTCTCCCGCCATTTCCTACCTTACGAGCCACGTAAGTGTTTTTTATATGTCGGACGCACGTGATGCGTCGCTGGGAGTTGGTGATCAAACACTGCCGACGCAACACGTGCGACGCTGGGTCTCACCGGGTTAAAACACCCCTTTTTTTTTTTCTTGCCCCTGGGCCATGCCAAATATCACTCCTCCACCTCCTCTCCTTCCCCACTTTCCTCCCCTCCTTCAGTTATCACCTATTTTCCCTGTTATTCCCTTATTCTGTGGTCTATTTTCGTGCTAACATTAGCGAGTTGGTAGCAGGGCGTTGTCATCACTGTTACCAAGCGTGGGAAAGAGCGAGTGAGAGACTATTGCGTAACAGTGTCTCTCCAGACAAGGGGAGGGGAGGAGGGCAGGGAGGTTGCCTCAGCCATACATTATGTAACTCCCGGCCTGTATCGCCGATTTTGACCATCCAAACACTGTTTCCACTTGTTTTATTGTTGTAACAGGTTAATACCTTTATAATCAACCTATAATAGGTGCATATGGATAAGTATTAATGCTATTTATGGTAAAATAACGATGTTAGTGATGGGAACAGCTCAAATACGTCAGCACAGGAGTGTGGTGTCTCATATTCATACCCCCCATGCGCACTTCTTAGGTTAATCAGAGGCTTGCCACGCTTATTTAATTGTCATTTATTTACACCATTAGTCGGAGTTTCAATAGGTTCACACCTCCCACCCTCCATTTAATCCCTAGCTGCCATCCCCTGCTTTAAGTCAGGATTAACCTGACTTAACAAAAAAGAAAGAAAGAAAAACAAATTATACATAGGCATATATACTGTATATATATATATATATATATATATTTGAATCCTTGGAGCACCATATATATTAATTAGTTTCATTGATTTAATTAATTAGGTTCATTTGTAAGTTAATTGTTATATGAATCATTATCGTATAAATACGATAGAATATGACTCTTTTGTGATCTCTTATGTCTCTGTGACGTCATAATCTCTCCTACAGAACGACGTAGGACGAGTAGATCGTATATTATAAGATTGTAAATAAGTTAAGTTATAAAAGGCCTAATATGCTATTAAGCAATATTGCCATGGTCTTATGTAGTATATATGAATTTATCGTATATATTAATATAATTTATCGTATAGAGCAACCTAAATGCGGTACGATAATTTGGGCTCCTGGCGGTTTGCCAAGGCAGCAAGGTGTGCTTTTGAGGTACGTCAGAGCCTTCACGAACACCAACCAGTTAACATCTAATTTTCCGCCCTCAGTTGATCGTGCTTTTGTGCCTCTAATCACAATACACATACAGCAATACACAGCTACACCATCACGACGCTCTCATCGACATCATGACTGACTGATAGATAAGCATAATATTCATGTCCATTCCCATGTAATCATTTATTCTTTCTTTAACTTGACTCGTGTCTCGGGACCGAAGTCTCGTTCCCCATTGTCCACCACCATATTGGGTAAAACGTTCTCCCTTGCCTCATTGCCACGTGGAACTATTGGTGAGTTAATTCCTGGCTAATATTAACCCTTATAACCTTACCCTATAATTATATACATTTATTATGTGAGACCTTTGGATATAAATTAGCTTGTTTCAGATTGAATTCAATTTAGATATAGAGTATTCATTTAGATTGATTTGATTTGATTCATTATAGCTTAGTAATATTTAACTTCCATTGATAGTTTACCACATTGGTGCCCAGACCCGGGAATTAGCTACCAGTAAGGGATTTTAAGGCAATGAACAAGGGGACATATAACAGGATGCAGGAACAACTCTATGATAAACTGGCAAGGCTAGCCAAGCGATGGTTAGAGCCGGAAAGCAGGGTCACATCGTTGCACCTGCCCAAGTTCTGCTTCCCACCCATCGTCTTTCCCCAGTAATGTTCTTTTCAGTTTCAGACTTCCTGTGACATATGACCTGACCTAACATTTTTTCTTGTTCAATATGATCCATTAGTAGGTATTGCTATATAGTGTACTATTTGTTCTCCATAACATAGAAGTCCGCAGGTTGGCGTCTCTTAATTAGACTATTGATTTGCCGTTGTCCTTGTAACGTAACATTTAGATACATAGCCTATAGGCTCACATGCAAAATGGATAAAGACCATAAAGAGACACCGTCTAGTGGGGTGCTAAGCAAAGCCCCTAAAAATCAAAGGGCGGGACTTCGGGGAGTGTTAAATAGGCTAATTGTGGACTTAAACACTTTCATCACTACTGCTGATCTAGAGGAATTGGAGGCTAGATTAGATAACGTCCAGGCTACCCACGGTCGTATTACGGCTCTGAGTGAGGTGATTGTGGCTGACATGATAGAGGAGGAAGAGATAGTTACAGAGTGTGATAATCGCGCCCTCTATGACGAACCTGTCTTAGAGCGAAGCGCCTATTACAGCGTGCTGTCGCAAGTAAGAAGGGAGGCGATAATGAGGCCCATAGAAGGGCTGACCCAAAACATACTGTACACCTCCCAAAGCTCAATCTTCCTACATTTGGGGGCAAGTTAACCGAGTGGTTAGCTTTTTGGGACGTATTTCGATCTACGGTTCATGAATCCTCTTTGGATAATGTCCGCAAGTTTCACTATCTGAAGGGACAAATGGAAGGAGAGGCCTTACATTTAATAGAGGGTTTTGCAGTAGTAGGTGGTAGTTATCTTGAAGCGGTACACTTATTAGAGTCCACATACGGGGATAGAGAGCAGTTGAAGATGGCCCATGTCGTTGCCTTGTTGGGGCTCGCAGAACCACAGTATAAGGTTGATGAGTTGACAAACTTCAGGGCAAATATGGAGTGCCATACTCGATCGCTAGATACCCTAGGGCTTACCACGCAGGAAATGATAGTCATTATCTTGCGTCAGAAGCTTCCTATGGCAATACTTGATAAGGTAAGATCATTTGAGCTGGGGGAATTCAAAACTCAGTTCAGTAAGGAGATCAATAATCTACAGTTGAACAAAGGGAGAATGTATGTGTCGGGAGGGAGTGAGAATGTGGAGAAGAGGGGAACAGTAAGCATGACAGTGGGGACTAAAGTAAAGAAAGAGGGTGTGTATAAGAAACCTGCTCAGATTCTATGTAAGCTATGTAACAACAAACATAAATGGAGTTTCTGTGTAAAATACCCGACAAATGAGACAAAACTAGCACAGGCGAGAAGATTGAAGCTATGTGTAGGTTGTCTAAGTGGGGAACATGGTAAGCAGGGACAATGTACTGCTACATACTTAAGGCCCTGTCGGCACTGCAAAGGACATCACTTTGATAAGTTGTGTCCTACTGCAGATAAAGTCAAAGACGTCAAAAATGAGGGTACTACAACTGTGGCACTAGGTAGCACGCAAGACACCACTATATTGCCCACAATACAGATTCCCATGGAAGGTAATGACAGTAACAAAGTTTGTCGGGTACTTCTAGATCAAGGGTCTCAACGTTCCTTTATAAAGAGGTCCGTACTAGTGGGACTGAAGCACCGAATCGTAGGGGCTGAGACTCTTCGATTACAGGGCTTCACAGGGGTTACTGATAAACAAGACTACGAGATAGCGGAGATTTCATATTTCTATCGTAAAAACCGGTACTTTATGACTTGTATCGTAGTAGACACCCTACCAGAATATGTATCTGTGGGTGTGAAGAAGGTGGAACACGCATTACGTAGCAAAGGGGTTAACTTGTCAGATCCCATGGGAAATCAGAGTGAGGTGCATGTTCTACTTGGTGTGGATCATTATTATGAAGTAGTATACCCTGGATTTAAAAAGATGTGTGGTGTAATTTTAATCCCCACTAAATTTGGATACTGCATGAGCGGAAAGGTGCATACTACACAGTCAAAGGTCCTGGTCGACACGGTCTCGATATATAGAGTCAATGTAACCGTGGCAGAGGAGTTGGGAAGGGAGGATTCCCAACCTAGTGACCCTAAGATGGCTGCCGAGTTCGACCTGGAACGACTGTGGAGATTGGATCACATAGGCATTAATCCTATGGAGACTGATTATGACTCGGAAGTTGCGCTACAAAGGTTTGACGAGTCTGTGTGCTACTGTGCCTCAGACAAGCAATATAAAGTTAGTTTACCCTGGAAGAACAGTGAGATAAGCCTGCCTACCAACTATGGTTTGGCATTAGGTCGCTTGCGCGCATTGCAGCGGAAATTGTCTAACGAACCGAGCACGCGCCAGGCGTATGACGATGTATTTCGGAGTTATGAGGATAGGGGCTTTATAGAGAGAGTTGATGTCAGGGAACCGTGTAAGAAGGGTAGGGTTCACTATCTGGCCCATCATGGGGTAAAGAAAGACAGCGTCACCACACCAATACGGGTGGTGTATGACTGTTCTGCCCACCAAGGACAACAACCCAGTCTAAATGACTGCCTGTTGACAGGTCCGTCCATGGTGTCGGATCTGTCCCAACATCTATTGCGGTTTAGGCTGGGGAAGTATGCCTATACCAGTGACATCAAGAAGGCATTCTTGATGGTCAAGCTAAAGGAGGAAGATAGAGATGTTACCCGCTTTCTTTGGTTCGGCGACATTAGCGACTCTGAAAGTCCCATCATAATATACCGTTTTCGGGTTGTACTCTTTGGGGCCACTTGCTCGCAGTTTTTGTTAAATGCCACAATCAGAAAACATCTAGCTGACACTCATGAGGACACAAGTAAACTATCTCGCGGATTATACATTGACAATTTGCAGGGTACTAGCGATAGTCAAGATGATTTGTTGTATGCATACTGGCAAGCACGCAGATTGTTTGCGGATGCACATCTATTTCTCCGCGAGTGGGTTACTAATAGTGAAGATCTTCAGAGTTTAATACAGGTGGATGGTACGGCATCTCTTAACCAGGAAAAGTCCAGAAATTTGGGGATGATCTGGCAACCTAAACATGACATACTAACTTTTCAAACAAGGTCTTTTGCTCAGCAGACAGGAGCGCACACAAAAAGAAGTCTGTTGAGCAAAGTTGCGCAATTTTTTGATCCTTTGGGTCTAGCATTACCTGTTACCATAAGAGCTAGGATTCTAATGCAGGAAGTTTGGAGACGTAAAATAGGATGGGATGACAGTTTGCCCGAGGACCTGAATGACCAAGGGACATTGTTGTTGAATGAATATGCCATCCTATGTACTAAACCTATACCTCGTAAAGTGGCGGCGTTCGGTGACGTTACATTACACACGTTTTGCGATGCTAGCGCCACGGCATACGGGGTAGCCATATATGTTGTTACTTCATTTGGGGCACATTTAGTTACAGCCCGGACCAAAGTAGCCCCGGTTAAAAGGTAACTATCCCTAAAATGGAATTGACTGCCATGCTGCTATTAGCACGTCTGGTGCAACATGTACGCGCAGCATACGAGAGCGAATTAAATATTGAAATCGTTCACGTATGGTGCGATAGTCAGGTCGCACTCAACTGGATACATAGCAAGAAGTCTCTGCCAGTTTATGTGCGGAATAGGGTAGATGAGATTAGAGCCCTTTTGCCAGACGTTGCTTATCATTATGTAAATACAAAGGAAAACCCTAGTGATCTCATAACTAGGGGTATAACGGCTAGCCAGTTAATGAAGTCCGAATTGTGGTGGCATGGTCCAAAGTGGCTGCTCCATGAAAGTGAATGGACGATATGGCATGCTGTTGGTGAGGGACTTCTGCCACTGGAAACAGTGGCAGTTACAGCCCAACCAAACGAGCCACCGGGTCCTATCATAAAGTGGGCAAGATTCGGTGACTATAATAAACTAGTCAGAGTTGTAGCTTGGGTGTTGCGATATGTATCCAATCTTAAGCTTAAAGTAACGGGCCAACTCTGCAACAGGGGTCACAACATTGATGCTCGTGAATTTAAAGCAGCTGAAGTAACTTTGATCAAATGGGTTCAAGTAGAAACCTTTTCCAATGAATTAGAATCCTTGAAAGGCTCGAATAAGACATTAATGCCTAATATAGTGCGTCAACTAAGGTTGCACCTAGACAATGGCCTCATCAGGTGTGAGGGTCGCCTGAAGTGGTCGGGTGTACCAGACGGCACAAACCGACCTATACTTATGCCAACAAGACATCACGTTACTGATCTATTGATCATACGTGCACATAGGGAAGTAAAACACTACGGGGTATGTCATATTATATCAAATTTACGTCTCATATGGTGGATACCCAGAGTTCGACAAGTAGCTCGACGCGTAGTGAGAAAGTGTGTAATATGCCAGAGACTAAAGGGTAAACCATATGCAACTGGACCAGCTCCACCTCTACCTGAATGCCGTGTAAAGCACGTAGAACCTTTCCAAGCGGTAGGATTAGATTACACAGAGGCATTGAAGACGAGGGAGCATGAGAAGGTTTATATATTATTGTTTACCTGTGCGACGTCTCGAGCGGTACACCTAGAACTATGTGATAATATGTCTAGCGAAGAATTTATGCTGGCGTTCAGACGGTTTTGTGCCCGTCGTTCATTCCCTCAACTCATTCTTAGCGACAATGCTCCCACTTATGTCCAAGCATCAAAATATCTAAAGGATATGAGTAGTGATCCTACTATCATCACTTTTTTGGGAGAGAAGAAGTGCGAATGGAGGTTCATTCCAGTTAAGGCACCTTGGTTTGGTGGCATGTGGGAACGGTGTGTCGGCATAGTAAAGTCAGGACTAAGAGCGGTTGTAGGACGTGCTCTATTAAAGAAGAGTGAGTTGACGACAGTCCTCACAGAGATAGAGGCAGTCGTGAATGATCGCCCGCTTACATATGTGTACACCGACCTGCAAGAACCACTACCATTAACGCCAGCTCACTTGCTATATGGAAAAACCATTGACTGCGTTTCCATCTGATTTTCAGTCCATACTAGAGTTAGAGGATCCCTCGTTGTCCTCTCCGGTAGCGGTGTCTAAGAGATACCAGTATATATCCAGGATAATCGAGGATTTTAGGAAACGGTGGATTAGTGAATATCTGCTAGCATTGAGGGAAAGGAGTGTTACTCCCTCTGGTAGACCAACGGCCCCTACAGTTGGTGACGTTGTTTTAATTAAAGAAGATAGTCCTCGTTTATACTGGAAATTAGGCCGCGTATTGGAGGTATACAAGGGGGCAGACTCTGTAGAGCGGGTGGCGCTATTAAAGACAGCCACTGGAAATACTGTTCGTCCTATCGCACGTTTGTACGCTTTGGAGCTCGATTCGGCATTGCAATCTGAGGCTCCACCTGTTATTGCTGGGTCCGAGAATTCTCTAAGGAACGACTCGCATCTTACTGATGGTGATCATTCTCGGACCGGGACGCGTCCCAGACGCGCTGCTGCTGGCGCCGTCGACTTGTGGCGTCAGAAGATAGCCTCTGGGCAACTTTAGGTTTAAGGTGGGGTTCAGGTCTTTTTTGTGGGGGGAGTGTATCGTATAAATACGATAGAATATGACTCTTTTGTGATCTTGGATGTCTCTGTGACGTCATAATCTCTCCTACAGAACGACGTAGGACGAGTAGATCGTATATTATAAGATTGTAAATAAGTTAAGTTATAAAAGGCCTAATATGCTATTAAGCAATATTGCCATGGTCTTATGTAGTATATATGAATTTATCGTATATATTAATATAATTTATCGTATAGAGCAACCTAAATGCGGTACGATAATTTGGGCTCCTGGCGGTTTGCCAAGGCAGCAAGGTGTGCTTTTGAGGTACGTCAGAGCCTTCACGAACACCAACCAGTTAACATCTAATTTTCCGCCCTCAGTTGATCGTGCTTTTGTGCCTCTAATCACAATACACATACAGCAATACACACAGCTACACCATCACGACGCTCTCATCGACATCATGACTGACTGATAGATAAGCATAATATTCATGTCCATTCCCATGTAATCATTTATTCTTTCTTTAACTTGACTCGTGTCTCGGGACCGAAGTCTCGTTCCCCATTGTCCACCACCATATTGGGTAAAACGTTCTCCCTTGCCTCATTGCCACGTGGAACTATTGGTGAGTTAATTCCTGGCTAATATTAACCCTTATAACCTTACCCTATAATTATATACATTTATTATGTGAGACCTTTGGATATAAATTAGCTTGTTTCAGATTGAATTCAATTTAGATATAGAGTATTCATTTAGATTGATTTTATTTGATTCATTATAGCTTAGTAATATTTAACTTCCATTGATAGTTTACCACAATCATATAGCATAATTAAGGCAGTGATGATAGTTATGATACGGTTAATGAGAGAGAGAGAGAGAGAGAGAATGAGTGTGTGGGGGGGGGTTTAGCATTCCTACTTTATTTATGAATATCCACATATATTCATATTTTTGCAATAGAACCAATAGGGCTACGATGAATAATACATTCATATCGAAATATGCAAGTAATTTACTTATTTAGGCACACACACACACTCTCTCTCTCTCTCTCTCTTACCGTAGGAGACAGACAAAAAAAATATGAAATATGGACAAAGGTCTACTATTCGACAAGATGACCTCAGGATTAGACGGTCATGAGTGCACCTTTCTTGAACATGCCCGGGAACTGTCTGACGCTTTTGGGAATTGGCTGAGATCGGAGAAGGCAACGTCGTTTGATGAGCTCCAATTTTCCATGTATTAACCTTATAAGTACAATTTCCCACAAGACATTGTATTCACCCAGTGATTGTGCACAAAATGGTTTTCACCCATAAAAAACTCAAGTGACTGATCCACTAAGACTGTGTTAATTAATATGATCAAACCTCCTCGCTCTGGTCTCACACTCCCATCACAGAGTAGGCTAGAAAATATGAAATAGAGGAATATTAATTGGAAATTAATTAAAGTTAAGTGATTAATTCTAAAATATTTCAATTAAGTTAAGTTACCCCAATTTTCAAAATTAACTATAGTCCTACCAATCTTAACCTCTGAAGTGCGCATGGGGGTAATTGGAAACGTCCCCCTGTGCTGACGTATTTGAGGTGTTTCCGTCACTAAAATATTCATTGTGCCATTAATAGCATTAATACTTATCCATATGCGCCTATTATGGGTTGATTATAAAGGTATTAACCTGAAACAACAATAAAACGAGTGAAAACAGCGTTTGGATGGTCAAAATCGGAGATATAGCCCGCGAGTTGTATAATGTGTGGGTGAGGCAATCTGCTTTCCCGCCAATTTCCCCCAAGGCCACTGAGACACAGTCGATCGATACTCTCTCTCTCTCTCTTGCACTCGCTTGCTATCAGTGATGACCACACCCTCCAATCGGATTTCTAATGTTAGCACGAAAATATACCTCAGAATAAGGGAATAACAGGGAAAATAGGTGATAACTGAAGGAGAGGAGGAAAGTGGGGAAGGAGGGGAGGTAGAGGACTGAGATTTTGCATGGCCCAGGGGCCAAAAAAAAAAATAAAAATAATTTTTTTTTTTTTTTTTTTTTTTTTTTTTTTCGATGTCAAAAGTTGATTTTTTTTTTCTCTGACTCTTAAGAGTCTCCCCGCAGTGCGCCGGGGGAACTCTTAAGAGTCTCCCCGCAGCTCCCGGGTTAACTGGCAGTTTTACCCGCAGTCAATTCCTTTACATTGGTGCTACATGTATCATTCCTAACAACCTGTATTAAGTACTTAATACAGAAAATAATATATTTATTTACCGCGGGTAAAACTGCCAGTTAAGATTGGTAGGACTATACTTAAGTTAAACATTAATTAACAAAGTTGATTAGTTGATTATGGGTAAAAGTTTTAAGTTAATTAACTTAACTGACCCAACTCTGATATATATATATATATATGTGTGTGTAATTTAATTATGTGTTTTAATCAATCGTCACTCATACACAAGGTTATAATGCAATAACGAATTTCAAGGTTACAGGCTTTTGCATCGCACATTTGGTCAAGATCAGCTGAGGTTGTGTGAACCATACAAACGGGCGGGACGGTCTAATCTTAGAAGGCGGAATCAGCCAAAGAAGGATTGATTGCTTGGCTCTTCCCACCCACAACATTTGGGCGGGAAGGACCTAGCTAAGCAGGCGTGATCTTCTAGTCGGAATGGTCTGAGGGCGGGAAAGACCTGCTCCCAACAATTATAGGTCAACGGCGAATATACATATATAAGTAAACCCTCGCTATCTCGGACCTCTAGAAGTCGGAAACCTGGACTACTCGGACTGGCATTGGCCTCTCGGAAAGTTCGCCGTATATCTCGGAAAATTCCGAGATGTAAGGGGAAAACTCCGACGGCCCACATGGTCTGTCGGACAGGTGTCATATATCTCGGAAAATTCCGAGATCTAAGGGCAAATTCCGAGATCTAAGGCTACAGTGAGGTGGAGAAGGACAGTGAAATGGAGAAGGAAAGTGATATTTATAATATATGTCTGCTGGATACTGTACAGATACTGTAATTTATCTTGAATCAACGTTGTTAGTGATAGGGAAGTCTCCGTTTTCTCTGGTGGCTCGGACTCCCTCTTCCAATTCGGACATTTTCCTCTCTTAAGTCGGACATAAGTCGGACTTCGGACATCTCGGATTTTCGGTCATCTCGGACTGGGTCTCCCCCCAATTAGTCCGAGATAGCGAGGGTTTACTGTACTGTATATACAGTACATACCATTTTTACCAAAGAGATTAAACACCAGTTTCAGAATTCCAGGTCGCAGAGTTGGTTTTTATTTTACTTTTTTTTTTTTTTTTTTAATACCAAAATTGTTTATACCTGTAGCCTACATAAATACATACATAAAATTTTAAGACGGAGTGTTCCACACATACGTGCAGTTTCAGTCTCTTGTCCTAATGGCGGCGTCCCAGGCAACCCTGTTAAGGGCTGCTTCACTTGTCAAGTTCTTGGATTTGAGATCGGCACGAATAGTCCGATCCCAGATCTTCTCCTCGGTCCAACCCTTGGTGCAGCTCCCTCCACCAGTGGCGTATATAGGGGGGGGGCCACTCGGCCATGGCCCCCCCCTTTTGTCCCAGTAGGCCTTGAGTTAAGATATTGAGTTAAACTATGATGAAGTAATCAATGAATTCAGCCATAAAAATAAGCTGCTTGATTTCAAATTATCAACTCTCACATCATCACATGACTAGTGAGTAAAGTAAGCTCTCTCTCTTATAGACTGCAGCACCGTGGATTCATTTAAACTCCGCTTAGACAAATATCTCGCATCAAACCTGCGACTGACTGCGTTTGTAAATGAATAACTTTATTTTATCCCCCCCTCAGTTACTAACTTCCTAATCCTGCCACGGACATTAGTTCCAGGGCAGTAGTTCCCTTACCCACTCTAAACCACTGTTTGGATACTTGATCCTCAGTGTTTTGGAGGACAAGCAGCCTAGAAGGGTCACTAGACCTGTTGTTGCTTGATTTCCTTTGTACTCTCTCTCTCAACTTCATTATTGCGAGTTTGTTTATTTTTTTTTCTCTCTCTCTCTCATTAATGCCATTTTGCGAGTTTTAGTTTATTTTTTTAAATGTTTCATATAAAAAGTAATATTGCAATTTCCATAAGTTCCAGGAATGAATGAATCAACAATTGTATAGTATTATGATATAGATTATAGCAGTTTTTTTATACATACTGTAGAATTCCCTAATTAAATATTTGTCAAACAGATATTTTTTTGTTTAGCCAACATATATAATCTTCTGTATATTGTTTTACCATTGAATATAAAATTAGTGCAATATATCCCTGCTGAGGCCTCAAAAGGACCCTAAAAATGCTTAATTTTCAAAAAAATCCTGGGGAGGCTTACAGCGCCCCCCCAAAGCTGTAGAGGCTCGCTTCGCTCGCCCACACATTATATAAAATTTAAAATAATGAATTCACCCCTATGGCCCCCCCCCTTCCCAAGGACCTATATACGCCACTGCCCTCCACAATCACAGACCTGTATTTTTTCACCCAATTTTGTTCATCCATTCTCTCCACATGTCCATACCATCCCAGTCTACTTGTACGCATCACCTCGCTAATACTCTTTATACCTAAACGTCTCCTCAGCTCAACATTTGTTATTCTATCCTGTAGCCTGGCCCCACACATCCATCTAACCATTCTCATCTCATTACGTTCCATTCTGCTGACATCCTCTACTTTAACGGCCCATGTTTCTGAGGCATACGTCATTGCACTTCTAACACATGAGGCATCCACCTTTCCCTTCAAGGGGAGAGGCATTCTTTTCACGGTCAGGATTGGCAGCAGTTCTCTGAACTTCCCCCAGCCACATCTAATTCTAGTAACAGTGGCAGCCTCTGCCCCACCACTGGCAGAGATGGTATCTCCTAGGTAACAAAACTTGTTCACCAGCTCCAATGACTCATTTCCAAAATTGACGGCCACAGGATCATCACTTAACACAAGCTCGCCTTTGCACACTGCGCACTCAAATTTCTCTATTTCTGACTTATCCTTTGGCAGGGGTCCCTTTATTCTACTACAGCGCTTACTCCCATGGTGTACCCAACATCGACAGATGCTACATTGAATTGAATTAACACCCACACCCTTTCCACACACTGCACATGGGTATGCACCGTTCTTTTCCACATTGCCTCGTCTCAATCTACAATGCATAACCTTGGTTTTGTTAATGTTTACTCTTAAACCCTTGCTCGCCATGCCCTCTCTCCATTCTCTGAATTTGGCCTCAGCATCTTGCGTACTGTCAGCTATTAGGACTAAATCGTCTGCATAAAACAGTTCTAACGGGAGTCCGCCTCTAAAAACTCTAGACAGTGCCTCCAAGACCATAATAAAGAGGAGGGGGCTTAACACTGAACCCTGATGGACTCCAACACGGACTGCGAACTCATCACTCAGTACACCCTTCACCCTCACCGCACTTCGCGAATCCTCATACATCTTCATTATCACACGCACCAGCCACTCTTCTACACCAAGTTTCCTCATAGCCCACTGCACAACATCTCTAGGCACCCTATCAAAGGCCTTCTCCAGGTCTACAAACACAAAGTAAAGATCCCTGACTTTTAGTAAGTATCTTTCCTGTATCTGCCTGACTATGAAGATAGCATCGGTTGTACCCCGTCCTGGCATAAAACCAAACTGCATATCATCAATGGAGATGCTTTGCCTGATCAAGCCCTCAAAGACTCTCTCACAGACCTTCATGATTTGGTCAAGCATTTTCAGGCCCCTATAATTTCCTCTATCTAGCACATCCCCTTTTCCTTTGTATATATTTACTATTACACTTTTGAGCTAATCCTCTGGGATTTTCTCATCTTTAATAATGGTGTTTATCAACTCGGTGCCTAAGTTGACACCAGTCTCCCCTGAGGCTTTTATCATCTCAGCGACAATGTCGGAGCACCCTGGAGCTTTACCGTCCTTCATTTTATTGATTGCGTCGCTCACTACAGCTGGTGCTATCAAAGGAGGGGGTCCAGATATTGGTTTTTCGATACTAAGCTGTTCCTTATCCCATTCAAACTCTACATTTAGCAATCGTTCATAGTGTGCCTTCCATGCTTCTCTGATTTCATGTTCTGCATACACGATCTTCCCATTATCGTTTCTAACACACTGTTCACCTATAATATCCATACTGTCATTTTTAACTCGCCTAGCTAGGTTGAAGATCCCATTGGGATTGTCAGTGTTACACACTTGTTCGAGGACCAGGTCCTTAATGCCTTTTTTCGCATTGTAAATAACTCTTTTGGCAGTTCGTTTAGCTGCCTGGTATTCCTCCTTGCTACCTCCCTTCTTCCATGCTTTGAAGCATCTCCTTTTCTCTTTCACAGCATGTTCTACCTCATCGTTCCACCACCAGGAGGTCTTATTTCTGGGGTGACCCTTTGTTTTCCCACAGACTTTGTCAGTGGCAGCGATAAGGCTATGCTTAAGAAAGTTCCATTGACTATTTACATCGTTAGGCCTAGCTTCCTTATTTCTATTAATTTCCTCCAGTTCACTATGAAACTTATCCCTAACTTCCTTGTTCTTTAGCAGCCACACTTTCCTTTTGGGTATACAGTATATACCTTCTTGCGCTTAGGATCTCTGTATAAGCTCATGTCGCACACAAGTAGCTTATGCTGGGGGATACATTCTTCGCCCAGGATGACGTTTACATCTCGAACCAGTTTCCAGTCTTTCCTGTTAACCAAGAAGTAATCTATCTGGCTACTGGAGACCCCAGAGTTATATGTGATCAGATGGCTCTGTCTTTTCTTGAACTTCGTGTTACACACAACCATGTTGAGTGCAACGCAGGACTCCAATATATATTCGCCTTCCAGATTCCTCCTTCCGTAGCCATTTCCTCCATGTACCCCCTCGTACCCATCTGCAGATGCTCCCACGTGACCATTCAGGTCCCCCCCCCACGATTGTTATTTCATTCTCCGAGAGGCCTGAAATGACACTGACTGTGTCATTCCAGAAGTCCTCTTTTATCTCTTTCTGTAAACCAGCCTGTGGGGCAAATGCAGATATCACATTCAGAATTCTGTCACCAACTTTCAACTTCAAAACAATCAGCCTTTCACTAACTCTCGTAATCTGAAGCACACTTTCCGCCAGCTCTTCAGCCACCAGAACACCCACTCCTCCTTTCGCTTTATCAGTCTCCACACCCATCCAGTATATCCTATATCTTTTCCTCCTTCCGACAATCCACTGTACCCCATGCCTCTTCCAGAGTGTTTCCTGGGTACAGCAGACGTCCACTCACCTCCTCTGACATATATCAGCCACTTCATTCACACGCAGATTCACACTAGCAAGTCTGAGTTTGTGGGGGGCATTTGCCCTTGTCCTGTGCGGTTTTGATTCATCTGACTTATGTTTATTTTCTTTGGTTTTAGTCATAGTTAGGTAGGTTTGACTGGCAGATGGGCATCAACCCCCCCAGAACTCCGGCTCCAGTCTACCCCGGGACCATTCCCAGCACCTTCCCCCAAGAGATTACAAGGGGATAGGATCCAGTGGCCTCGGTACGCCCCACCAGAACCAGCCGCAGGGACGCACCCCGTGCGCGTACACGGCACTACGACTGGCCTGGTATTTTTCGCCCAATGACAGGGCAGCCTCCTGGAGCGCTACCACCAAGTTCGGGCCCCTATACTATTGGGCGGAAAGTGCCAGTCCGGGGAAACGCTACGTACTGTACCCTCTGGATCCATTTCGTCCAGGTTGGGCCCAGGGCGCCAGGGCCGGGTCCAGAGGGAGCGACACCCACCGCTGTGCCAGACTTGTATATTTTCTGGACAACAAGAAACCAAATTTTGTATTTATTTATTTTTATTTTTGTTTCCACTATACAGTACTGTACATTTGATGAAGTTACTATTTCCAAACATTCCTTCATAATTTTTGTTTTGTTTATAAGACTGGTACAGGCACTCTTAACTTAAATTATCCTCATATTAAGCAGTTTCAATATTACTTTGTTGATCACTTAGGGAACAACATTCACTTACAGTTGTTTTATTATCAAGTTTAAAATCAAAACAAAAATAGTGAAAAATTGCAAGAAATTTTATGATGGCTGACTGTTTTACTCAACAAAGTCTTTTTTCTCAGGTAAATAACTACATCTTAACCCTTTCACGCATGTGTGGACGCAGGGGTTGCCAATTAGCAATCAGATATAGAATTCTCTCAATCTTATAATTACCTCCCCAAAATTAGTTTTCTGCCCACGGATAACTCAAAGACATCTGCAGAGGTTGAAGTAAATATAATAAAGGTTTCTAAACACCCCTGATGGTCACAAAGGCTTTAAAGTATCCCAGAATAGGCTCAAATTGCGTTCTATGCATGAAAGGGTTAAAATTAGTCATTTCTGTACAATAACCATAACAGATGAGAAATGATGATATGGCTACAGGACCCCTTGATAGAGATGTGGATTGACAGGGATACCAAGGCCCTCTGGAAATTCTTGTGTGGGCTGCTCCCCCTCCTCTGCCACTTGAATGTTCCAGTTGGTGGTCACTGGCTGCACCTTGAGAACCGACTCTGCATGGCCCTCCCTCTCCGAAACCAGCTGAAGGAAGTACACAATTAGTATCACTAAACTAAACCTCTGGGTGGATGGGACTCGTTAGCCTTGGTCGGCAACCCTAATCCAGGGGAGACAACCATATAAACATCCGGGTGGATGGGACTCGTCAACCTTGGTCGGCAACCTGTCTAGGGGAGTAAACCTTATACAAATCTGTACTGCTTACCTTTTTTTTTTTTTTTTTTTTTTTTTTTTCTATATTCAAACTTACTTCCTCTCGGGCATAGGCTGAGAGCCTTAACATTCACCGCTTTACAATGAACAGTGAAGCCCGTGGTCTTGTTCCAGTCTAGGGAGTGAGACATGTGAAGCACGTAGAGTACAACGAGCACCTGCCATCTTGCCTTCACATGAGGCACGGTGCTCACTCATGGCCCGAAACAACCCCATCTCTGAAGCCATCTCGTTCCCGTGCTTCACTGTCTCATCCCCTACACTCGGACTCTCACACTTACACACACACAACGCCACCTGTTGAGCAGATAACTCACCAGGCATTGCACCCCTATAGCATATTTTGAATATGGGAATATTCATACAGTGCTATTTAATCAGGGAACAATGAGGGTATTTTATTGACGTTTCGGTGGGCTTGTGGTAATGCACTGATACCAGGTACTGCACAAATTCCATCCCAATAATATCTTCCCATTGATACATCGGGATTTGAACCCGGGACCTTTGGATTACCAGGCCAGTGGCAAGACCACTCCACCACACCTCCCCTAAGGTTAAAGCAGGTTAGTGGATGGACTAGTTGCACACCACTGTAGAAAAATAGTGCTAAAAAGATACATAGAAAGCCTCTGAGTCGAACAGACCCTAAATTGAGTGGTCAATCCTGTAAGTCCTTCAGTAAACTGGAAATATCAGAGGATAGGTTCACTTGGGGGAATTTTGTGTATGGCCACCCTCATAAAGGGGAGTAAGGCGTCCGAATATAGATAGATAGAGTATACCATGATGCTTTTGCTATTTTTATTCAGGCTATTGTTATAATGGGAAAAGCACCAGGAACAGATGGAGTGTGTGGGGAAATGCTGAGGTATGGTGGTGAGATAGTGATCGAATGGGTATGGAAAATGTGCAAACTAGCATGGGAGAAGGGGAGTGCACCTGATGACTGGAAGACAGGCATAATAGTCCCCCTATATAAGGGTAAAGGGGAAAGAGTAGTGTGTGGTAACCACCGAGGAATATGTCTTCTAAGCGTAGTAGGGAAGGTTAACAGTAGGGTAGTGATTGAGAGTGAGAGCGAGAACGGAGAAATGGATAGGTGACGAGCAGGGCGGTTTTAGGAAGGGAAGAGGATGTGTAGATCAGATTTTTACCCTGAATTGTGTTGTGGAGAAATATCTGGAGAAGCAACAAAAGGTGTATGTTGCCTTTATGGACTTGGAGAAGGCCTACGACAGAGTTGATAGAGAAGGTATGTGGAAAGTACTTAGAATATACGGAGTAGATGGCAAATTGCTGAAAGCAGTGAAGAGCATGTATGAGGGTGCAAAGGCGGCAGTACGTGTGGAGCAGAGCAAGTTCTTTGACCTGAATGTTGGGTTGAAACAGGGGTGTGTGATGTTCCTGTGGTTGTTTACTGTATATATGGATGGAGTCATGAAAGAAATACAAGGAAGAGCAGTGGATGTTGGTGTATCGCTGATAAGGGAGGGAAATAAGTGGAAGCTACCTGTACTGCTGTTTGCTGTTGATACAGTTCTGATGAGCGATAATGAATGGGAGTTGCAGGGTCTGGTAAATATGTTTGGAACAGTGTGCGAAAAACGGAATATGAAGGTAAATACGGGGAAGAGCAAGGTTATGGTCTTCGAAAGGGGTGAAGCCACAGAGTGTGAGGTGAAGTTGAACGGTCAGGCTATAAAGATTGTCAACTCATTTAAGTATCTGGGCAGTGTGTTGAGTAATCTAATGAAGAAGTGCAACAGGGAAAGAGGGTTGTAGGAACGCTGAAAGCAGTAACAAGAAATAGGGTGGTCAGCATGGAAGTGAAGAAGTCCTTGCATGACAGTGCACTGACTTACAGAAGTGAAGCATGGACGTTGGTGGAGAGACTCAGACCAAGAGTGAGAGGGGTGGGAATGAGTTACTTAAGAAGTGCGTGCGGAGTTACATGGAGGGATAGACAGACGAATGAGGAAGTAAGAATGTGTGGTGTGGAGGTAGATGTGCTGGAAAGTGTGAAAAAATGCACCTTGAGATGGTTCGGCCATATTGAACGTATGGGAAGCGAGAGAATGACTAAGAGGGTGTACGAGAGCGAGGTGGAAGGACAGAGAGGGAGAGATAAACCGAAAGAGAGGTGGAAGAATGGAGTGAGGAAGTATATGGATGAAGGCGATGCTGGTTGGGAGGAGGGACGTCGACTGATTGGGGACAGAGGTGCGTGGGGGCGGTTCGTTCGTGGCCACCCCTTCCGGTGATCACGACGTCAGTCAATAGATAGATAGATAGATTAAGCTTAGAAAAGTTTGAGGGCATCAAAATACTAATTGTTTTAGTTTTTTATACCTATAACATTTCTAGACATCAGTTCAAAGTTGAATATAATAATCTAACAATACCCAGAATAAAAGGGAGAAGTGTTATCATATCATGAAGGGGTTAAAAATGTAATATAAAAGGTGGATCACACATGAGCTATAGTATTATGTCCCCATCTAACGAGATATAGAGATGGGACGCAGGGGAGTGTACAGTACTTGATTTGATATTTAGTAATGAGGATATAGTGGATGATGTCAATGTGGATAGCCCTATAGGTCGCAGTGGCCATGCTTGTATAAGTTTTAGTTGCAATATTAAAACAGAGAGGGATAAAAGAAGCAAAAAAATATACATGTCTGATAGAGCAGATTATGAGTTGCTGAGACAGTGTTTAGACATTGACTGGAAGGAGTACTTGAACGGTGAAAATGCTGAGGGAATGTGGAGGAAGATTAGAGTCAAACTGGAGAATGCGATATCCGAATGTGTATCAGTAAGAGAATATAAGGATAAAACAAAATTGAGGAAAAGAACAAACCAAGAATTACCAATGAACAGAAAACTTTGGACATTGATAAGAAGAAAGAAATGTTTGTGGGCAAGACTAAAATTGTTAAAAAAAAACAATGGGTCTAATATAGAAATTCAAGAAGTGGATTTGGAAAAAAGATGAGTAAGTCCCCAGGACCGGATGGGATACATCCAAGAATTATCAAAGAAGGAGGTGAGATGTTAGTAGAGATAAATCCCGATAGACTGGAAAGTGGCAAATATAACCGCTATATATAAAAAGGGAAAGAGAAATGACCAGGAAATTATAGACCAGTCAGTTTGACAAGTGTAGACTTGTGCAAATTAATGAAAACTGTAATCAGAGAAGGAATAATGGAACATATGAAGTCAAACTAACTTTTCAGTGGGAAACAGTTTGGATTCTTGCCGGGGAGGTCGACGGTGCTTCAGCTCATTAAGGTGGTACTGTAGATGATTGGATGCAAATTCTGGAGGGTGGGGATGTTATAGACGTGGTATATTGCGATTTTATGAAGGCCTTCGACAAGGTCCCACACAAAAGGCTATTAGAGAAGGTCAGAAGTTATAATATAAGAGAGAAATGTGTGAAGTGGATAGAGGCCTTCATGAAAGATCGAAGACAGAGAGTACTGGTGAATGGAATAGGCTTGGGGTGCAGGGAAGTTACAAGTGGGGTACCTCAGGGATCTGTATTGGGACCACTACTGTTTGTTATGTTCATTAACGACTTACCTGAAGTTATAACAAATGGAAGTGAGATATATTTGTATGCAGATGACACCAAGCTATATACAGTAGAAGAGTGAGGAGTAAGGAAGACGTGGGTTTGCTTCAAGATGTGGAGTGCATGAAGGAATGGTCTGAACATTGGTTAATGCCTTTTCATCCAAATAAATGCAAGTACTGTACAGTAAACCCCCTCCCTTTCGGAATTCCAAGACTTTCGGACGAGCATTTCAATTCGGACTCATGGTTCAGCCTTTCGGATTTGTCCAAAAGGCTGAGAAAAATTAAATCGTATTCGGACCAAAGAGCCGAGTTTTGGACTTGTCTGGTTAGGTGAATGTGTATTCGGACTCATAAACTTCGGACATTATTTCAGCCTTTCGGATTTGTCCGAAAGGCTGAGAACAATTAAATCGCATTCGGACCGAAGAGCCGAGTTTCGAACTTGTCTGGTTAGGTGAATGTGTATTCGGACTTATAAACTTTGGACATTATTTCAGCTATTCGGACAAGTCCGAATGGCTGAAGTGTGAAGTTCGGACTCGGCCCTTTCGGACTTTTGACACTTTCGGACAGGAGTCTCCCCCGATTAGTCTGAAAGGGCGGGGGTTTACTGTACATGCGGATTGGGACAAACAAGACAGACAAGGTAGGATAGAGTATGTATGAAACAATGGTGGAAGTGAGTGCAGAAAAGGATATAGGGGTAGTGATAGACAATAAGTTAAATTTCTCAGAACATTTAGCGGAAAAGATAAATAAAGCCAATACAATTGTAGGGCTGATAAGGAGGACATTTGTGTCACTGGATGAAGAAATCTTTAGAAATCTCTATACAGCGCTGATTAGGCCGCACCTGGAATATGCGAACCAGGTGTGGACTCCATTATATGGTGAAAGATATAGAAGCGGTGGAGAAAGTGCAGAGGAGAGCTAGCAAGCTGGTACCAACTTTGAAGAACCTGGGCTATGAGCAGAGGTTGAGGACACTGGGACTCCTGACACTGGCATATAGGAGGAAGAGAGGGGATATGATCGAGACTTTTAAGATAGTGTCAGGAAAGTATAATGAGGATGTGCGTGAAGGTGTTTGCCTTTGTTTCCAGAGGATCTACTGTAAGATCTAAATTCATAAAACCTGGGTAATGCCATATGGTGTCAATAGGGTTAATGGGCAGCCCCCTATGTCAAATTTTAAATGGTGCAATCGCAGCCCTATTGGCCTTGTGATGAACTAAGCTCGATCCCCATGCCCTCCTGCACTCACTCAAGCCTCTCCCTTCTCCCCCCCCCCTCCTATCTCTCACGTGATTGTGTCACGCCTCGCGCTTCGAGAGGCATTGTGTGTGAGTCAGAGTGAGGGAGGGAGTGTAGCCTTTGTCTGAGCCACGTGATCAACACACACACACACACAATCACACATACATAGGCAGGGAGGTAACTTTGAAAAGGATGTAGTTAAGGTAATTAGACAGAAGTAAAATCTAGTGAGGGAGACTGATGTAATCCAGGAACAAGTGAGAGAAACAGGGCAGGTGGAGAGCACGGGAGAGAAGGTGGAGTGGAAGCGAGGGGGGAGTAGAGTCTGGGAATATTAGGGAAAGAGAAAAAAAGAAAGGTGTAAGAAAGGGGGAGATGAAGCTGATGTATAGTAATGTGGATGGCTTGCTGTCTAAGAAATTAGAATTGAATGACAATATTGAGAAATATAAACCACATATTATGTGCTTAGCAGAAACAAAGTTGAGAGGTGGTACTGAATTGGGAGTGTTGGGATGGGAAGGGTACAATGTGTGGAGAACAGATAGAGAAGGAAAAGTGGGGGGTGGAGTGTTAATAATGACTGACAAAAATATAGAAGCAAGTGAGATTTACCTAGGCAATAATAGATCAGAAATTATAGCAGTGACAATAAAAGACAAGGACAACAAAGCAACTGATATAGCAGTGGCTTATATACCACCACAAACTAGAGCATGGAAGCGGGAAGAATATGATCAACTAATCACGGAATCTCTAGATGCACTAAAAATACTTTTTAATAGGAGAAATAAATTAATATTAACAGGTGATTTCAACTGTAAGGAAGTCAATTGGGAAGGGTTAGATGCGGGAAATAATAATGAATCTTGGGGCAGTAAATTACTGAATCTAGTAACAGAAAACATGTTAACACAACATGTTAGAGAAAACACACGAATCAGAGGGATGGATGAACCATCCAGGCTAGACCTAGTCTTCACCAGTCACGACCGGCACTACGAAATAAACAAGGGCACTTAATATTGGACTAGAAGATAGGCTATATCTGCAACAACGGTATGCTAATTCCAAACCCTCGAACTATTACGCCGGTGAACAAAACACTTAAACCCTCCAGAGTTAATCTACTGGATAACGGGGTATCAATTAACTGGGTTTAGTGCACTTCTACAAAGGCTTTCCGGTGACGGCAAAGCCTACTCACAACAGGAGTACTTTACGTTAATAAAATGCTCTCAAGTAATAACAATGCTTAAATAAACTATAACAAGATTTAATAAAGGAGTATATGCTTATGTTAACTTTAGTGTGAGTCTGAACTCAACACTAAACTCTTCAATGCTCTATGAAAACACTGGAAGTCTAGTCCTACAGCAAACAGATATTGAATCTTCTGAAAACGTCTGATGCTCTAAGATGCTCGTCGAATACAGAACAGAAATAATGCAGGGGCAGGACACCAAAGCATGTATCTTAAATACACCAACAAGTAGGATACATATATATAAAACAAGGGAGTGCAACAACTCTGTGACAGCACTAATAACAGCCACTCAAAACAGTACTTCCTTAGCCAACGTAACAGCCAAACTGGGTTGTGCACTATGCATCAACCTAGGCTAAAATAAGGCGTGAATAATTCCTAAAGCATACGCAATTAAAGTTAATAAACACAATGCTGTCTTTTCTACTAATAAAGTCTAGCAGCGGTATAAAAGGTACAAGGAAACTAGGCAGAGCGCAAGCATGCTCGTAGCCTACTGTCTCCCCCGGAACAGATTTCCCTTATGTTACGTTAAGTGACTAGGAGGCTCTCTTGGTAAGTCCAGATCTCAAGTATCTGACCTTGCCCTGGCGCTCCACAAAGGTCAACAAAATCATCATCATCATCATCTCCGACGCCTTGTTTCCCCCTGGGAAACCCCCACTAGAGGATGGCCATGACAGAAACGTCTCCAAGCTACTTTGTCAAGACATGCCTCCTTTGCTCGTGCCACAATGCCCCTTCCACTACGTGGAAGTTTTTCTTCAATATATTTTTCCACTTTCTTTTCCCATACCATAGGTGGTCTTCCACTACTAGCGGTTCCACTCACCTGACTCCCATATATCTTTCTTGGCATTCTGTCTTCATCCATTCTCTAAACATGGCCATACCACCTCAAAATACTTCTCTTTATCCACTCAACCACACCACAATCAATGCCCAAAGCCTGCTCTTCCATTCCAAAGGACTCGTACACTTCCCTATTACTTGGCCCATCTAGCCTATTCATGCCAGCTGCCATTCTGAAAAAGCTCATCTCCACAGCTCTCAGTTTGAAGAGGTCCTCGTCACTTGCCGTCCATGTCTCGCTTCCATACGAGAGTGTTGGGAGCAGCACACTGTTTCTCAGTGACTTTTTGACTTCCTGGCTAACCATTCTTCCTTTGAGAATACTATCAAGTTCTCCAATCACTTTTCTCCCTTGCATTTTTCTCTCTTTTATCTCACTCTCCATTTTACCATATTTGCATAGTACAGCTCCCAAATACTTGAAACTTTCAACCTCTTCTAGTACTTCATTTTTCAATTTTATTTTACAACTTTTCTTGTGTTCTTTCTTGATTCTATATTTTTCCTTAATATCTATGGTTTCATGCATTCTTCTCTCAAACACCATTACCTTACATTTCCCTACATTGACCTTTAACTTTCTCTTTTCACATACCCTGTCAAAGTCAGTGACCACTCTCTGAAGTTCTTCAGCATTTTCCGCCAACAGGACTGCATCGTCCGCATATAGGCATGTTAAAATCTTCCATGTTCTTCCCTCTGATTCCAGTCTAGCTCCCACACCCATTGATACAGCCCTACATTCCCTAATCACTCCATCCATGTATATATTGAACAACCAAGCTGACATGACACATCCCTGTCTTACACCTACATTGACCTCAAAACTTTCACTTAACTTATCCCCTACCTTCACATTTGCCATTGCATTCCTATAAAAAGATTTTACTGCCATTAGCAACTTTCCTCCCACACCATATACTGTTAACACATCCCACAGGCCCTCCCAGTCTATTTTGTCGTAGGCTTTTTCCAAATCCATGAATGCTGCATAGAGTTTTCTGTTTTTGGCCAGATACTTCTCTACCAACAATCGCATTGAGGCTATCTGCCCTTTCTGAAACCTCCCTGTTCCTCACCTATTTTGTCATCCGTTATCTTCTGTAGCCTCTGTGTTACTACTCTTGCGTGTACCTTTCCAGGTATGCTAAGCAAGCTAATTCCCCTATAATTCTTACACTCTTCTTTACTACCCTTCCCTTTGTACAAGGGTACTATCACTGCTTTCCTCCAGTCCTCTGGTACACTTTCCTTTTCCCATGCTAATTTACATAACCTATGCATTATGTCAACAGCTTCTTCTCCTCCATATCTCAGCATTTCACCTGGGATGTTATCTACTCCAGCAGCTTTGCCCATTTTAAGTCTATTGATTGCTTCTTTTACTTCTTCTCTGCTTATCTGGCTTTCAACTACCCTGTTTATTCTACCTCTCTCCATTCCTATGGATGAGATCTTTGCCTTCCCCCTACTCTTTACAGCTAAGCTACTAAAATGATCTTTCCATACTTTCACCACACCATCACCCTCTACCACTTCCCCATTCATGTCCCTCATCCTACCACCTGAGACACTCTCAGTCTTCTTCCCTCAACAAAATGAGGTAGCAAACATACGAGCAAGAGTAATAATAATAATAATAATAAGCATGTTACTTATTTCTCATAAGCGCCAATTTTTCCGAAGAATTCACTAGCGCTCGGAAAGAGAAAGAAAAAAGAACAAAATCAATGCATCAAAAGAAGGCTTATATACAACACACATTTAACAATCACTAGCAGTGGCAAAACAGCCTAAACTCTATAGCCATCTGCCATGACACCTCTCTCAAGATCATAGCTTCTCTCAAAGAGAAAAGTCTTAAGGTGTCTCTTGAAGCATTCAACAGAACTCAGTTGTCTCATGGACAGCGGCAACCTGTTATACAACCTCGGAGCCATGTAGGAGAATGACCTCTCAAAGAAAGAAGACTGCTGGAAAGCCCTTGGTTCATCAAGACGAAAAGGGTCATTGTCATGACGCACAACTACACCATGCTGTGCCGGTGGGCGCCTGAGCAGCTCCGCAAGGTACCTAGGCTCACCAAATTTGAGAACCTTAAAAGTCACCAAACACAACTTAAATTCTATTCTTGCTCTTACTGGCAGCCAGTGCAGTTCTATGTGAAGAGATGTAGTAGGAGTTCTAGGTGGAACACCAAAAATGAGTCTTGCGGCCCTGTTAAGAACAGACTGAACTTTCTTTAAAATATAATTTGGAAGACCCACCAACAGGGCATTGCAATAATCAACACGAGAGAAGACCAATGAGTGAACCAACGTCAGGAGGCAACGTCTGGTTATGAACGGCTTCACCAAATAGAGATTTCTGATGTGCAAGTAACAACTTTTAACTATCTGGTTTACATGCTCTTTGAAATCTAATCGGGAGTTCACATATACACCCAGATTTCGAACAGAGTTGGCCGGTCGCAGCTGAGATCCACCCACATTGATGGAGAGGGCACCTACTATATCATCAGCTCTTCTATTTCCTCGGATGATGAGAATATCAGTTTTACCATCATTTAGTTTAAGTTTTCTCGCTCTCATCCACTTCTTGATATCAGACATCAACAATTCCATCTTACTCCGTATATCAACTATATTTGTGATTCTCACATAAATCTGGGTGTCATCTGCATAAAAGTGAAAGGTGACATTATGTGCACGAAGCAGAAGAGACAAACGATATAAATTATAAATAGGATAGGACCTAAAACTGATCCCTGCGGAACACCATACTGCAGGGGTGTCGAGTCCGAGACCATTTGATTTACCATCACACTCTGGGATCTACCTGACAAGTACGACCCAAGAAGCAAGAGAGCGGAGTCACGCACACCACAATCATAAAGATCACTCAATAACAATTTGTGATCCACTGTGTCAAAGGCCGCAGAGAGATCAAGCAAGACCAATAGTGAGGCCACACCATTGCAAATGTTCTCAACTAGATCATTATGTACTCTAATCAATGCTGTTTCAGTTGAATGATGCTGTCGGTAAGCAGACTGAAAAATTGGGATAGTTTCATTCTGCTGAAGTAGTGGTTGTAATTGGTCAAGTATCGCACGCTCTAATATCTTTAATATGAAGGACAGGTTGGAGACAGGACGATAGTTCAACATGTTCTCAACATCAAGTCCAGGTTTCTTTAGAGTAGGTCAGAGTAGTGCATGCTTTTCAGAATGTGGGAAGCTACCTTCAGAGAAGCACTTATTAATTATTTTGGAAATAAACTCAACTGTGTGATCATAGACTCTTGGTAGCTTGGAAACATTTATGGGATCCAACGGGCAAAATGTTTTATTGAGGTTTCTTATGTAGGACGAGATCACGTCCACCTCTACTGAGTGAAAGGATGAGAGGACATTATTAGGAATGTGTCGGGGTTGGAGTACAACTGAAAGTTCTTCATCAACAGAAGCATCATCCAGTTCCTGTCTTATGCGAGTTATCTTACCAGCAAAAAATGCCACAAAGTTGGCAGCCAACTCGGCATCGGGTACAGAAGGTCTTAAGCTGACTCTTGTTTTTCCAAGTAAACTGTTTACAATTGAAGCCAACCTCCTCTGGTCGTTACCACATGAGTCAACTTTTCCCTGATAATACACTTTCTTTTCATCTTTGATTGTGCGGACCACGGCTCTTCTGGCTGACAGATATTGCAACCATGTAGAGTCTGTTTTATTTTTCCGCCATTCACATTCAGCTCTTCTACGCGCTCTTCTAAGAAATTTAACTCGAGTGCTATACCAGGGTGAATCATCTCGTACTATGATTTTCTTCTCTACTTCTGGACAGTGATGATCGAACACTAATTTAAGTGCATTTCCATGTACCTCCACCAGCTCATCTGAAGTAAGGTTGGAAGTATCAATACTTCCCAAGTACTGTTTTACTTCACTGCTAGCCAAATTTTGGTCTGTATTTTTATAATTTCTAAATCTGATTACTTTTTCATGTGTGAGTGGCTTAGGGAAATCAAAGCTGAAAGTAATCAAAGCATGATCAGAGGTATTAGGGTCAGCATTCTCAACATCAACATCCAGAACACCACCACAACCCACAGGAGAGAAAACCAAGTCAAGGGTGTGTCCTAAAATATGAGTTGGGTGGGACACATGGTTTACAAAATTGTTCTGATCAGTCAACTCAAGGAACTCAGGAGAGAATGGCTTCAGATGAGGGCTGTCAACCCAGTAATTAAAATCTCCACATATCAAAAGTCTTCCGGTTTTAGCAGAAAATTCCTTGAGAAACTGCCCAAACTCTTCCATAAAACCCCTATCTGTGCTACGATGGCCAGGCCTATAGACAACTGCCATTCTTGGAATTTGTTGATGGAGTTTTATTTCCACTTCCAACAGTTCATAATAAAGAGGGGCTGGGTTATGGCTTATTTGCAAGATATTCACCAGAGATGTGGAGTAAACAACTGCCACTCCACCACCCGGATGATCTCCCCTAGGCCTAGGAACATTTATTATGGAATGGGTTTTAGGCAATGCCGCCTGGATAATATTCAGATCTGACTCGAACAACCAGGTCTTAGTGAGACATAATACATCAAGGTTACGTTCATCCAAGATCTCGCAAATATGATCCATTTTGTTACGCAAGGAACGAACATTCAACAGACCCAGTTTCAACCGGCTCCCGTGTGCATTTTTCAGTTTTTGAACCTACAAAATTGGTGTTTTCAATAACTTTATTTCTCTGAGCTGTCATTAGAGGACAATTTCTACTTGAGGCGAAATGATTTGGCGGCTCCGTAACTGATGTGGAGCTCATACAATTTATACATTTGGGGGAAGTCTTGTTGGTGCAGTCTTTTGAGTTATGAGTACCGGCACAGAAGTTGCATTTTGGATCCTCATTTTTCCGATAACACCTGTCACTGGTATGGCCAAAGCCCTGGCAATGGTAACATTATGTTACCCAGAAGCGATCGTATGCACAACATCTCACAAGTCCAACATACACAGAATTGCCATCATCCACAATGGAAGAGCGTATTTCAGGTGACATTTTTACTACCGCAGTCTTTGTGTGTGCATCACTCTTTTGCTTGGTGAATAGCAAATTCATAGCTAAGCCATCGTCGACCAGGGACTTTATTCTTGGGTTCTTGTTGAGGATGCTGGGAATTATCTCATTATCCTCAGCGTCATTAGCAATACCTACCAGAGTCATTTTTGGCATCATCTTCTTTGGTTCGGAGACACTGAAGGCACTGTCCACCCCCAAACACTGATTGATGGCCCTCCCTGCGTCTTCTTTGGCTTTCTTGGATGGAAGTCGTACCACCAGTACACCTGAATCAGTTCTAGTTAACTTGTTAACCGGAACCGAAGCCAAAGCAATCTCGATTGCCTTTGTATCTGGTGGGCTTACTGGCTCGGAGGATCGGTCTTTTGGCTTCACTACCAGGACCTGATGGTCCTAGACAGTTTTTTTCTTTCCACCATCTACCACCTCAGTGGTGCGTTTGGTCGGCTCCTTTTTGGTCTCTTCAAATGTTTGCTGAACTATCTTGGCAAACAAGGGAATGTCGGGGGCAGCAACTTTAGTCTCAAGGATATCCATTCTGTTACCAATACTCTCTATCTCCACAGCCACCGCAGCAAGGGCACCCTTCACTTCGTTTACAATGGCAGTCTTCACTTCACCAACTAGGGCAGCCGTCAGGTCATCCAAGGTCTGCTGACTAATTGCTGCGTCCTTTGCAGCCAGGGGGGTGGTATCGCAAACAGTGCAATGCCATTTAAATCCAGGTTTCTTCTTTGCAAGTACTCTGAGGTCCTCATCATCAACATTTATACAGTTAACGTGAAAATAGGTACCACACAAGTAGCAGCCCAGCGATTTGGCCTTGCCCACAACCTTCCCACAACTGCAACTCTGCTTGCCTGCTGCCATTTCAGTGGAAGTAACCAATAATTAAAAACAAAAACATCTGTATTTCGTATCTGATTAAAAATAAGAGAAAACCCTAGTTTTAAAAAAACTTGAAAATAACTACCTGGGACAGACCCCAGGTAGCGCCGTCCCCGTCAGTGCCACCACAATAGAAAAAAATTAAAATGGAAAAGAAAAAAAGGGAAAGTGGTGTCTGCAAGGTCACCGCGGGCAGGTGGGGATCGACTTGGCTACCCTTTGGGGGTAGCCCAACCGAGATGCGTGGAAAGACCACGCACAGGATGGCAGATGTGTGTGGTGCAAAAACTTTAACCAATTTTGCATACTGTTTTGAGCTTATAGCAGTGACAATACAATTTCCACGGTACTCAGCAAGACCCTATTGGTTACGATACTGCCACTGCGCAAAGCTGTGGCAAAAGCCCTTCGCTTGTATACTGCTACGCTCGCAAAGGAAAATAATGCACAAGGGTTACAGGCTACCTAGTTCCATCGAAGTCGTACAGGCTCTGACTTGCCACATACATAACTTAGACAACAACCAAGGATACCCTCCACTGTCTAGCATTAAATAGTAGGAAAGAACAACTCAATAATTAGAAGCACCCCAATACTATGATACCATGTGACTATGACTCTAATAATCCTAAAGCTAGTGAAAAACATATATGGGAGAACTGGCGCTGGTAATACGACTGGCCGACTATGGAAGTCGTATGCTAGAACCAGAAGGGAGGTAATTGGATAAAGATTAGAAGTATTGGAAAGAAGAAGTTCAGAGAGAGGAACAGCAGTAAAGAGGGTTAGATCGGGGACAGAATGCAAGGGACGTCTAGGACCAAGCGCACCATACCAAGCTCTAAGGAGACACGCGGGCAGGATCCCCCACCACCACGCTAGGACAGCGGCCTCCAATCACAGACGACTACGTCATGAAGAGCAGGCGTCATATGACACGCCAGGCCCGCCATCCAATCACGAGCGTGGGAACCCCGCCCAAGCCAGGAATGCATACGTACATACACACGCACACACTACCACCTCGCTGCTTCCCTCGCTCTCTCTCCTTGCAATTCACACTACATATCTTATACTCTATCAATGATATAAAATACTTCTAAGTGTCACAGACAAGAATAAAGACAAACACTGATCTGTCTGTGACAACATGAATACTAAGAAAGAAAGAACATCATTCTACGATTATTATAGCCCATTTCACTGCCCAGGCGAGCGCTAGCGAGTACGAGTACATTCTGGCAAGCTGGCCAGCGTAACACCAGTGATCCGCATGACGTTAAAAAGATAAATTATTGTTGTCCCTTGGGAAAAAGTTATCACAAGATTTTAGAAATAGAGATGGATTTGGGAAAAAATGAGGAGAGAAATGAAGGACATAAAATAAATAGATACAACTATGCTAAAACTGATTTTAAATCATTGAAACATTATTTCCAAAGTATAAATTGGAAGGAACTAGAAAGCCTGGAAATGGTTCAAGACAAATATAGACTTTTATTGAAAGTATATGAAGAAGGGATACATAAATATGTCCCAAGGTTCCAATCAGGGGTAAAGAAGGAAAAAGAATGGTTCAATATAAGATGTAGTAAGGCACAGGATAGAAGAAACCGAGCCTGGAATATAGCACGGAAGAGACATAGTGAAAATAACTGGAATAAGTACAAGGCGAAAAGAAATGAATACGTAAAGATACATCATAATCATCATCATCAAATCTGACGCCTCGCTTCCAGAGGAAGCGCCCCAAAAGGGATGGCCATGGCAGAAACTGGCTCCAGGCTCCCAGACATGCCCCGACTGACCCACTCCAGTGCCATTTCCACTAAGTGGATTATAACCATGAACACTGAAGGAGCAGACCCAGAGCAGTCCCTCACCCGGATGGCAGTTCCACCACTGTTTTGCTATTTTATTTATCCCAGTGGGGCCCTGGCTGGAAGCATACCAAGCACAGGAATTTTCTGGAAATAGGAACCAGTGGTCCGCTGCTCCAGAGGCTGATTGCACCACCAAAGTGAAGATACGACGCGAGGAACAATATAAATATGAAAGGAATATTGTAGAGAAGTGCAAAAACGAGCCAAAACTATTTTATAGATTAGTAAATGGAAAAATAAAAACCAAAAGAAGGTATTGTCAGACTAAGAGTTGGAACGAACAGCTATGAGAAAGTTAAAGACTTGTGTGAAGTTATGAATGAAAAGCTTCAGTCAGTGTTTGTAAAAGAGGAGGAGTTTATAGAACCTGATAGAGAAATGAGAACACCACAGATGCCTGAAATGAAAGTGACAAAAAGTGAAGTGCTGAAATTGATGCAGGATTTGGACGTGAGGAAATCAATGGGACCAGATGGAGTTGTTGAATGGATCCTCAAAGAATGTGCGGAAGAGCTAGTGGAACCAATCTATGACATCATCAAATCTTCACTGAATGAAGGAGACCTGCCAGTGGAATGGAAGAGAGCTAACATAGTACCTATTTATAAAGGAGGAGACAGAGAAAATCCGCTTAACTACAGACCGGTGTCCCTCACCAGCATTGTTTGCAAAATTTGTGAGAAAATTATAAAAAAAAAGAGGACACACTTCATAGAGGGACAGGGGGTGCTTAATGAGAAACAGTTTGGATTCAGGAAAGGGAGATCTTGTGTATCTAATTTATTAAGCTTTTATAGCAGAGTGGTAGAGGTTACACAGGAGAGAGAGGGATGGGTTGACTGTGTTTACCTGGACCTGAAAAAGGCCTTTGACAGGGTGCTTCACAAAAGGTTATTGTGGAAATTGCAGGTTGTTGGAGGTGTACATGGTAGGATGTTAAAATGGATGCAAAACTTTTTAATAGGAAGAGAAATGAGGACCACAATACGAGATGAATATTCACAGTGGAGGAGTGTGACGAGCGGAGTGCCACAGGGATCAGTGTTGGGTCCGATAATGTTCCTACTTTATGTAAACGATATGCCAGAAAACTTGAATAGTCATATGAATATGTTCGCGGATGACGCTAAGATCATGAAGAATGTCACCTGTATAGAAAGTTGTCAGGATCTTCAAAAGGACCTAGATAAGTTGCACAGATGGAGCCAAACCTGGAAAATGAGTTTCAATGCAGAAAAGTGTTGTGTTTTGGAAGTGGGAACAAGTGAGATAAGGCCAAGCTGGGAGTACAAATTAGGAATTGAAATAATCGGCAAAACACGGCATGAGAAGGACCTTGGAGTGATAATACAAGATGATCTATCGCCGGAGAAGCATATTAACATGATCATTGGAGGAGCATATGGAATAATAACCAATATGAGAGTGGCATTTAACTATTTGGACTAAGAAATGTTAAGAAAACTGATAATGACTATGATAAGACCAAGATTAGAATATGCAGCAGTGATATGGTCACCACATTTGAAAAAACACATAAACAAATTAGAGAAAGTCCAAAGGATAGCAACGAAGATGATCCCAAGATTGAAGGAGTTGACATTTGAGGAAAGACTTAAGGCACTACAACTGCCTACCTTGAAAGAGAGAAGGGAACGAGGCGACTTAATAACGATGTTCAAGGGAGTAAAAAGTTTGGAACAAGTAGATAGGGAAGATCTATTTGTGAGGGATAATGGAAGGACAAGAGGACAGAGTTTAAACTGAGGAAGGGCAGATGTCGTAAGGACACAAAGAAATTCAGCTTCCCATACAGAAGTATAGAGACTTGGAACAACTTGGAGGAGGAGGTGGTGAGAGCGAAGAACATTAACATGTTCAAATCTAGGTTGGATAAAAGTAAATATGGAAATAGGACAACATAAGCTATGATATGTTAGTCCAAAATACTGGGAATTGTCTAAGTAAAATGGATTGATTATAAAGTAACTAAGACAGGACAACACGAGCGCTGCTCAATTCCTGTAAACTACAAATAGGTAAATACACACATACGTATCCACATAAATGAGTATTGATCGATTTCTGTAAAACATATACTGTACTGTATACGCCAAAGGTTGGCACTTCCGCAATCACTTCCGTAAACTGATAATTCCGCTGTAGCGTAAATCAGTTTTTTGTTAGCAGATTTGTATTAGCGACAAATTTGGCGAATATCAGCAGGTTTGAATAGCGGAAGTACTTCTGCAAACGCATCCATGCCCTCAACCTCCGCCGACAACCCAAATAAGAGCAGAATAAGAACAGAAGGGGAAAAATATAGTAAATATACAGTCCATCCTTCAAATACAGTTGGTCCTTCGATAACGCGGCCAATGTGTTCTGGTTACCTCCCGTGTTAGCAAAATCCACGTTACCGAACCCATATGTTTACATGTTAAAGGTACTGTATCTTGGTGTTCTGGGGATTTCCACAAAGTCCACTTTTTCTCCATAGAAGCCTATGTTATAATAATTAAATCAATTATAAAGGTTATTTGACATGTGCAATGAGTTGATTTGCCCATTGCAACAACTCTTACCTCTGAATAAATAATTTGTTTAGGCTAGGCAGCTAGGCTAAGGAGAGAGAGTCACCGCAGTAGCCGACATTTTTCCATCGAAGCTCTGAAATCCCTCCATCATATTTCTCACCTCACACAATAACTACACAATGTAGGGTATTCTAGTCTTCACCCAACGCACTGCGACAACCATATCTTCATCTAGTATGCATAAACACTTGGTTAGGCCATTTTATTTGCAGAGATATGAGCATCGTTAAATTACGAAAATCGTAGCTTCGGAATTCCCGCATAACTCGCCGTCTTATTATTTCTCACCTCACACAATAACTACACAATATAGGGTATTCTAGTCTTCACCCAATGCACAACAACGATCATATCTACCTCTGGTATGCATAAACACTTGGTTAGGCCATATATTTGAAGAGATTTGAGCTACGAAAGTTGGGAGTAAAGGTTCGGAACCCAGCTGGACCCCGTGCCAGTGTAAGTATTGACCATGTTAGCAACATTTTGGATATTTGGGGTGTACCGTGTGCCACCAAAACCGCGTTTCCAAAACACGCGTTACCGTAGGACCAACTGTATGCGAGTTTGAAATATGCGATCCTTAAAATTTGCGAGGGAGGGGTCAAAATTGGAAAAAATATAATATTCCACATTTGCGAGGTCGATTTCACATGTGCTAACCAGCCCGTAGAATTATAAGGGAAATACGCCATTTCCTCTTAATTTGCGACCCCCTAATCCACATTTGCGAGGAAGAAGCGGTGGATGATAGGCGAGACGGCTGTGTTGGCTGAGGAGGACGAGCGGAGTGGGGGAGAGAGAGGCGGTGAGGCCCGGTAGGGGTGCCTCGCCTCGCCTCATAAGTCGGAACCCAAGCGTCAAGCCAAGTAATAGGCCTAAGCCAACAAACACTCCGCCAATAACGACTTATAAAATAAAATTTTCGGCAATAACGGCAAGCCAGAATAGTTACCCACTTTCTAAAATAACGTTTGGATTCATGTAAATAACGGCGGGAAATAACCAGGCGCATCTTGGAGAGCGTTTGGTTTCCCGCCATCTTGATGACCCTGAGTTGAAGTTGTATTTTTACCACCAAATACAACCTCCAAAAGGTGTACCTGTATGTTGCCTTTATGGACTTGAAGAAGGCCTATGACAGAGTGGATAGAGAAGGTTTGTGGAAAGTAGCTTAGAATATACGGAGTAGATGGCAAGTTGCTGAAAGCAGTGAAGAGCATGTATGAGGGTGCAAAGGCGGCAGTACGTGTGGAGAGTGAGCAGAGCGAGTTTTTTGACCTGAATGTTGGTTTGAAACAGGGGTGTGTGATGTCCCCGTGGTTGTTTACTGTATACTGTATATGGATGGAGTCATGAAAGAAATACTATCAACAGCAGTGGATGTTGGTGTATCGCTGAAAAGGGAGGGAATTAAGTGGAAGCTACCTATACTGCTGTTTGCGGATGATACAGTTCTGATGAGTGATAATGAATGGGAGTTGCAGGGTCTGGTAAATGAGTTTGGAACAGTGTGCGAAAAACGGAATTTGAAGGTAAATGCGGGGAAGAGCAAGGTTATGGTCTTCGAAAGGGGTGAAGTCACAGAGTGTGAGGTGAAGCTGAACGGTCAGGCTATGGAGATCGTCAACTCTTTTAAGTTGGGCAGTGTGTTGAGTAAAGATGGGACTATGGATGAAGAAGTGCGGGAGAGGGTACAACAGGGGAAGAGGGTTGTAGGAACGCTGAAAGCAGTAACAAGAAATAGGGTGGTCAGTATGGAAGTGAAGAAGTCCTTGCATGACAGTGTGGTAATTCCGACACTGACTAACGGAAGCGAAGCATGGACGTTGGTTGAGAGACTCAGACCAAGAGTGAGAGCAGTGGAAATGAATTACTTAAGAAGTGCGTGCAGAGTTACATGGAGGGATAGACAGACTAATGAGGAAGTAAGAAGGAGGTGTGGTGTGGAGGTAGATGTGCTGGAAAGTGTGAAAAGGAACAACTTGAGATGGTTCGGCCATATGGAACGTATGGAAAGCGAGAGAATGACTAAGAGGGTGTACGAGAGTGAGGTGGAGGGACAGAGAGGGAGAGGTGGAAGGATGGAGTGAGTATATGAACGAAGGCTGTGCTGGTTGGGGGGAGGGGCGTCGACTGACTCGGGACAGAGGTGCATGGGGGCGGTTCGTTCGTGGCCACCCACGGGCAATAGATCACGGCGATCACGGCGGATCACGGCATCACGCAATAGATAGATAGATACAACCTCCAAAATTCAGTCACTTGATCAAGAAGTTATAGCAAGGCCAAGTTTTTCTACTATAAATTCGTCCATGACAAAATGAGGAAGGGAGCTGACAAACAAAAAGAAATTAAAGAAATTGCTGAAATTGTGAGCAGTAGCGAGAACGATACACCCCTCACAGCGTCCCCTCCACCTCCCTCCTCCGCGCCTCCACCACTCCACACTTTCCACACCGCTCCAGCTCTCCACATCGCTCCACTTCTCCACCAGCAACCCCTGCTTTAACCCGTTGAGCCCCGGCTAGTTATAATATTTTGTTCACCCCAGTCCCAAGCCATTTTCACTTCTTTTTTTTGTTTGCTAAAATGGAAGACAAGGATGAGAAATGAAAAAAAAAAAAAAAAAAAAAAATCACCTCGGATTTTTTTTTTGGGGGGCCCCCCCCCCCCCAAAAAAAAAATTGTTGAGCCAAAATGGAAGAGAATGGTGAGAAATGAAGAACAAAATAAAACAAAAATCATTTCGGTCATTTGGGGGGCGGGGGGTTCGAAAGTTCATCTCCCCCGCATGACCACCCGCCCGGGGAGCACTAGGGTAAAAACTGAGTATGGCATTGTACGGCATACATCCTAATGAGTGTCTCACATAAATCTCAATCCTCTAGCTCCCATACGACCGGAGTAATGAAGGTTCAAAGTAGCGGTGAACTAAGGGTGTAAACTATCCCCATTAAGCCCACCACCACCAGCCGCACGGCTGTCTCGGCCCGCTCACACCTACTGGCCCGGCTCCCACACACACTACGGTATCTCCCCCTCCTATTCTCCCGCCATTTCCTACGTTACGAGCCACGAAGTGTTTTTTATATGTCGGACGCACGTGATGCGTCGCTGGGAGTTGGTGATCAAACACTGCCGACGCATCACGTGCGACGCTGGGTCTCACTGGGTTAATGACTGTATGTCTGTATGTATAAATGTATCCCACAACCGATATAAATGTACAGTACTAACTAATAAGGAAATTCGGCGGGTGCCGCCCATAAGTAATTATTCCCATAAGCTACGTTGTTTGAAATTTGCGAGGTCACATGTCGCCTATAATCTCGCTAATTTGGAGGATGGACTGTAATAAGAGGAAAATGGAAATTTACACAACGCAAAATTAGCCCAGCCGACAGTGAAAGCCTCAGCCGCCGGTCACGAAGCTCCCCTACAACAGTAACGGGCGTAGTACCAGGGGGGAATGTATTATACTACAGTACTGCATTATTTTATTTAATTGATAAGATGTGAATTATAAAAAATATGTGTTTTGGAGTATTCTTTTGATAACCTATGTATGACACTTGTACAGTACAGTATGTACTCTGGCACTTACCCATTTTTTGTTGGGGGGGGGGGGACTCGAGGTAGAGCCTGAGCATGGAGATCGCAACACAGCAGAAAAACAAAACAAACAAAATCACACACATATAGGTCATCCAGGAAAAAATACCCAGAGACCCAGGCCCATTTGGGGTCCCCAGCTAGATTCCCAGGTCCCAGATCTCCCGGAGAGGCTCCAATTTCCGCGGGCAGACCCGCAGCGGAGCTGCCACCACAAGCCCGCCCACCATGCTTCCAGGCGTACCCTTCATTACTACCGGCTCCCCGGGCCAGGCGCCTGACAGACTATTATCTAGTCCAACTGGTGCATGACCCTCTCTCCCAAACGACCGCATTTACATCTATTCACTAGCATTCTCCATTCATTCCAATTTAAACCTATTACTAAGTCTACTACTTAATCTAGATTTATCACACAATTTTCTTTATCAATATCATATGGACATTATTTGTATTAGTGACCCTATCAATAGATAAATCACATAGTAACAATCAAAGAGATCACCCAACCTCAGCCATCATGGTGTCACTGGGGGAATTTTCCTCTGAGTTTAGTCATCATCATCATCATCAATCCGACGCCCCACCTCCAGAATAAGCTCAGGCAGCTTAGGGAACGACAACAACAACAACAACCCTAGTACCCATAAATTCCACAATAAATAATTAAAAATTATAAAAATATAAAAGAAATATAAAGACAAACTAATCATGATCACTGTGGAATAAAATATTGAAGATTTAGCAATTAAAAAAAAATATATATACACTGTATAGGCTAATGTATATATTTATATACTGTGTAGTAAACCCTCGCTAACTCGGACTAATTGGGGGGAGACCACTTCCGAGAAGTCCGATTTTCCGAGATGTCCGAAGTCCGACTTACAGTGGAGCCCCCATTTTCGCTACACCAGTCTTCGTTGATTCAATTCTCGCACCACACACCAAATATTCCCAATTTCAATTCTCGCGCCAAAAGCCTCAATTCTCGCATCAAAATCCCAGCCGAAACCCGAAAAAATAGCAAAAATAACGAAAAACTCGACATAAAACTAGAAAAGAACAAAAACAATAATTTTGTTTTAACGTAACAAAAGAATCTGCCAGGCGCTTGCCGTTTAGAGACGAAATCCGAGTGAATCCGAGATCCGATCGTCACATGCACAAGATGCCGCCATCTTTGTATGACGTCATCACTAAGCAGACGCTTGCAGTTTAGCTAGTATCTGTGTTGACAAAACAACCGTTTGCAAGCCTTTTTGTGCCTGAACCCCTTATCTCTCGCGTTTATTATAACCTCTAGTACATCTAGTGATAGGGATGGTTGGCCTGCTGGTAGCAATGAAGGAATTTCATGCTCAAAACACAGAGCAAAGACCAGTCCATGTCGGACGAAAGCGATTGAAATGCCTAGCCTAGACGATGTTAGCCTAGGCTAGGCTAAATATGACAATGATTTATAATAAAATCTGTGTGGTAAGTAATCTTTTCATAATACATATTTATACGTCTTTTCCTCATAATATGTATTTATTGGATGGATTTGGGGCGAAATGGGTACTTGAGGGGTGGCTGGACGAATTTAGAACCTAGGCCTAGGCTAGGCATAAACAAAATTGCATGATAGAAACAATGCCCCAATCTACAGTATTTATGGTTAGGACTGTCATTTAACCATGTCTATTATTATTTACAATGCATAAGATTTAGACCTAGGCTACTTGATGTAGCCTAGACAAAAAACATGTTTTCATAGCCTAACACTGGGAAAAAGTGCGGTAATTGTTTAGATATTGGGCCTTTTGTTTCTAGTTATTAAAAACTTATTCTATGGTGTATTATATGATACAGTATAATGCATAAAATTTAATCTGTGTACAATAAAACATGTTTTCATAGGCAAAAAATAGAAAAAGACGCAAATTTTGGCATGAGCACGGAACCGATTGAATTTTCCCCATAAGAACAGTGCCCCAATCTTGGCTGTTTCAATCCTAGCTCTATTTCTGCAGAACCGATTAGCAGCTAGGATGGGGGCTCCACTGTAGTGTCAGACTTAAGAGAGGGAAAATTCCGAATTAGAAGAGGGAGTCCGAGCCACCAGAGAAAACGGAGACTACCCTATCACTAACAACTTAGACTCAAGATTAATTACAGTACTGTACAGGTATACAGCAGACATATTATATGTTGATGTACAGGTAAATATACAGGTATATACATGTAGTAGTATAAAGGGAATACAACAGTACAATATTTTTAGTGAACAGTACATTACTGTATAGTACAGTGTACTATACTGTAATGTACTGATCAGGAACACTCACCTTCCCATAAGAAAGACTGGAAACGGGTCCCTTCTTCACTCCTTTCCCTGTGATGTGTACTGTAGGTTTGTATGTAGTCTTGCTGTAGTTTTTTATGGTTATTCCTTGATGATTGTTATTCCTTGATTGTATTTTCCCCCCTCCCCCCTCCCATCCCCACACTTCACTGCCCATTCTCCCCCTCACTCCCCTTCTCCATCTCACTGTCCTTCTCCACCTCACTGTTCTGCTCCATTGCACTGTTCTCTTCCATCTCACTTTCCTTCTCCACCTCAGTCCCCTTCTCCACCTCACTGTTCTTCTCCACCTCACAGTTCTTCTCCACCTCACAGTTCTTCTCCATCTCACTGTTCTTCTCCATCTCACTGTTCTTCTCCATCTCACTGTCCTTCTCCATTGCACTGTTCTCTTCCACCTCACTGTCCTTCTCAACCTCACTCCCCTTCTCCATCTCACTGTCCTTCTCCATCACACCGTTCTTCGCCACCTCACTGCTCTCCACACCCCCACTTTTCTTCGGTCCATGTCCCTTACCGCTCATAGGACCTTTACCCTTACCCTCAGGCAATACCATCACATCGTCAATGTCACTACAGATATCTAGGTCCATGGATATATCTGACCATGGGATCGTGTCAGCTGTACTGAGGGAGGTCGATGCAAGGGAGGAGGTCAATGCAAGGGAGGAGGTTGATGCAACTGAGACTGAACTAGCAGCAGAGGAGGTTCGAGGTCTGGTTGGCATTGGCGTTGGAGTGAAGAAGGAACTTATCTTGCGTTGCTTCTTGCTGTCCAGGTAGGCCTTCTGCACAGTAAAGCAGCCACTTCGAAGGGGCTCGTAGAGAAAAGTTAACTTCTCATCCATTTCCTGCGACAGGTACTTGAGAATGGTATCAAATGAATCCAGGACACTGGCTAGGCTGACCTTTGCCTCACCAGTTTCTGCTGCGTCTTCGTCTTCGTCTGGCTCCTCCTCTACAGTGCCACCGAGCACCTCTGCAGCAATTTCTTCATCAGTCCTGTGTTCATGGCCTGGTAGATCGACATCTTGCTGTATCCAGTCCTCCACCTCTGCCTCTGGAAGGTCACCCTGGTTGGCTTGCTGGAGTAGGTTGAGAAAATCCCCTGCCTCGAACCCAATGAACCCATTATCGTTGGTTTTGGGGATATCAAGCAGCTTACACCATCCGTTCTTGAGTGTGTTAAAGGAGACTTCTTTCCAAGCTTCGGCCCAGTTGTAGATACAATCGAGGAGGGTGTACTTCTTTAAATTTTGCAGTGTTTTCTTGCCTCGTTCGTCCACGTAGCCCTTCTCGTCCATCCCATCCTCAACTATCACAAGACACTGTTCCAGATATTTCCTCTTGTATCGCCTCTTACAACTCTCGATGATACCCTGGTACATGGGCTGGATAACACTGGTTGGGGTAGGGGGCAAATACATAGTTTTTATTTTACCATTCGAGCTCTCCAACTTAGAGGTACACGGGTGTGCAGGTGCATTATCCAGCAGGAGGATTGCAATGGCATCGTCAGGAGGGATACCATAGATCCTATGCTGGAAAGATCTAACTGAAGGCACAAAACGTGCATGAAACACCACCTCTGTGATGCGCTGGTTGAACCAAGCACTCTTGGCCCCATAATAGTCCACAGGCAGCTGGTTGGTCTTCATTAAATCCTTTAAGATTCTTGGTTTCTGTGATTTCCCTACAACAGTAGGTGTGAGGCGGTGACTCCCGTCAGCGTTGGCGCAACATAACACAGAAATGCGCTCCTTGACAGTCTTATGTCCGGGAGTCGATGTTAACTCGTGGTACGCCTGGGTCTTAGTAGGAAGGGACCGCCAGTACAGTCCGGTTTCATCTCCGTTGTAGACCTGGAATAACTGTAGATGTTCATCGGTCATAATCTTCTTAAGATATTCAGTGAAAGGACCGATCGCAGCTGTGTCGGCACTCAGGATCTCGCCACAAACACTCCTGTTAGATAGGCCATGGCGCTTCCAAACTCGCCACAGCCAACCTTCACTACACTTGAAATCGGGGTGATTAACCCTCCGGATCCGGGGGCCTTCATATGAGGCGATCGTCGTGTCCGGGGATATTCCTGAAAAATGGCTATCTTCATAATTCGATATCTACTGATTGAGACCACCTAGAGCAGTCAACTAATTTGCATAGTGTAGAACCAACCTTCGTCTGTAGACTGCCATTGAGTTGACATCGCTACGACAAGTGGTTGCCGAGATATGATGATGGAAATGGAGGTAATTTCCCGCGTATTTTCGCCTGTGTCCGAACGCTTCGCCACGGCCCTGGCTAGCACGCACTAAGTCACTCGTTGCTTCGGTGCTTTGGTACCGGTAGACGATATTATGTTTGTATGGTGATAATGTCATAGTTATTGTGTCATTTATTTATTTTACAACCATTATTGAGTTATGTGAAACTTTTTATAACATATTTTCGGCACTTTCACTGTTATTGGATATTATTGTGTCACTTTCACTCTTATTACTCTTCTTGTTATGAATTATTGTCACTCACTGTTATTATTGAGTTATTATTACTTGTTATACATTTGTGTGTCACTTTCACTTACTAGGCTAGGCTACGCTAGGCTAGGCTAGGCGAGCGTACGGAACCGCATCTTCACTAATCACTTCTTCATTTCTTACAGTTTCTTACAGTAGATCCTCTGGAAAAAGGCAAACTAGGGTAAGATCCTATGTAGCGGTAGTCACCGTATTTTGTTTGGCCATTAACTGAGGATCCTTATTTATATCCTCATATCTCTTAGTTATTTTCTTCACTTACCTCAACAATACTAAACCCCGATAGCTGGGGAGGGTATGAAATATATCAGGGAAAGAGAGGGGTTGAAACACGGCGATTAACTAGAATATAGCCATCTTGATTAACCAAGCCAAGACGTTGTGTATCCTTGCTTGTGATTGGTTGTTGACTATCGTGACGTCATCAGCCAAGGCGGGCCTCAGCAATGACGTCATTCCAGCCCTCGCCCAACATGTCGTCATTACACCCGCTTATTTTTAACACCCGCTTAATCTTACACCTGGTTAATTTTACATCAGCGGTGTACCTGTTTCACACAACGTGTATTATAATGTCATTAGTGCACTGTGTAATTTGCGTCTTGATATTCAGTGTTTCTATTTATCAATACTAATTAGTATTCACCTCCCCCCCCCCCGTATTTGGCTCGTGAACGTGAATGGTAAGGTTAATCTGCGAGAGCGGTATCGTCCCAAGATGAACTGATATATTGCTAATTATAGGGAATAGGCTCGCACCCTTATTTTTCATGTTTTTTCCTCCAGATTTTGAGAAATGAGTGTATTCATGGTCTTAGTTATAATGCCAATGTTGGATACACGATGGGTTGAGGGGGGGCTTTGCCCACCCTCACCCCCCCATGAATTATTGAAATCGTCATCTATGTTGCCAGCAGGGGGTAAATATTGATTATACTGCATAAAGAAGGCGTTTGTAAACAGTGAGGATGTCCGAAAGAGCTCTTAGATTGATTAGAATGGGCATTTTTTCGGTCAATATTAAGGAGACGGACCACAGCTATTTTCAAGGATTTTTTTTTGTGGATGTTACTTATATGCCTATGATTTATAAGGTTTCTATAAACATTTTTGGGAAAAATGTTATTTTAATACCAAAAATTTTCTGAGTGTTTTTTATAAACAAAATTGGTCATTTGCATCAATATATAGTGTTTGTAATTAACCTAACAAGTGCGCATGGGGGTAATTGGAAACGTCCCCCTGTGCTGACGTATTTGAGGTGTTTCCGTCACTAAAATATTCATTGTGCCATTAATAGCATTAATACTTATCCATATGCGCCTATTATGGGTTGATTATAAAGGTATTAACCTGAAACAACAATAAAACGAGTGAAAACAGCGTTTGGATGGTCAAAATCGGAGATATAGCCCGCGAGTTGTATAATGTATGGGTGAGGCAAGCTGCTTTCCCGCCAATTTCCCCCAAGGCCACTGAGACACAGTCGATCGATACTCTCTCTCTCTCTCTTGCATTCGCTTGCTATCAGTGATGACCACACCCTCCAACCGGATTTCTAATGTTAGCACGAAAATATACCTCAGAATAAGGGAATAACAGGGAAAATAGGTGATAACTGAAGGAGAGGAGGAAAGTGGGGAAGGAGGGAAGGTAGAGGACTGAGATTTTGCATGGCCCAGGGGCCAAAGAAAAAAAAAATAAATAATTTTTTTTTTTTCGATGTCAAAAGTTGATTTTTTTTTCACTCACTCTTAAGAGTCTCCCCGCAGTCCGCCGGGGGAACTCTTAAGAGTCTCCCCGCAGTTCCCGGGTTAATTAGAAATCTCGGGAAAACATATTTTCCCCATTAGGCCTATCGATCGATGTTGAGACACGTTCGCTCCCCGATAGTGATTTGAAAAGACATTAGCCTAAGCTAACAACCTTACCTAACATAACCTAGTATTATGGGTGGGGGCTGCTGCCCCCACACCCCCGCTGGTTGAGTACTAATCCCTTAACCCGGTGAGACCCAGCGACGCACGTGATGCGACGGCACTATTCGACCACCAGCTCCCAGCGACGCATCACGTGCGTCCGGCATATTAAAATCAGTTACGCGGAAGGTATCGTAAGGAAATGCCTAATAATGGTACCACGTACACTCTAGGGTATTGGAAAGGCGGGACTGGCGGCCGAAACGGGTTGGTGGGTCGTGCGGCTGAACCAGGGTGGATGAGAGGCATGTACTGAACCCCCTTTTTTGACCGCAACTTTGGACCTTATTTACTCGGGTCGTATTGGTTGTTTTTGCTTGAAAATTGTGTCAGAGCCGTGGGATGTCATTGTCTACACGTATTATTGGTGTACATGAACATAGTCTGAGCGGGTGATGGATAATAAACGGATTTACGTATACCCGCATATTGCCACACGACTTTGGACATGATTTACTCAGGTGGTATGGTAACTATTGGCCTAAAAATGATACAGGGTATTCGATACAATATGGGAAACCAGTGGATGGCGGGAAAACGAGTTGGTATGGTGAGCGGCTGGATGGTGGGATGGATTAGGGGCGCGTAAATATCCACCTTTTCGCTCCGACTTTGAACCTTAGTTACTCGGGTCGTATGGTCGGGTTTGGCTTGAGATTTGTGTTAGACACAGTTTGATGGTGTTTGAGAGCTTTGTATGGGTGTACATAACCATGCCTAGTATTGCCTAGACGCTACAGGCTGCGTGAGAAAATCCTATATGCGGATATTGGCTCGTTACTTTCAACCTTATTTACTCAGGTTGTATGGTGTGGTTTGGTCTAAAAATGGTATAGGATATTCCTTAGGATGTTTTTGATTTTGGAGCAGCTGTCAAAACGACTTTGGACCTTATTTACTACGTGCATATGGTAGGAAGTACCTGGATGAGTTGTGTATTTGTTAGTAGTCTTGGCAAATCCAACGTCAAGGCTATTAACCTAATTGCAATGACGACTTGTCTATTTTGACTGCTATGTCGTCATTCCAACCGCGGTTAAAAAGAAAACGTCTAGAGTCTACTCCTTATCTTGCTCTAGGAGACGTTATACATTAACCAAAACTACCACCGAAGGTGAAAAAAGCATAGAAGAGAAGAAAAAGGGGTTTACCTTAGTTACCGCTTAAGGCCCATCCTGTGTTCCGTCATGTGCAGATCCCTGTCGAACGTGCGCATGAGCGACCCTCTCTTGTCATCATTTTTTCACGCGCTCCATTGAATGCAGTCGCTTTTGTTGTGCTCCTTTAATTCACCCTGTTTAGGTTCGTTTCGGCTTATCTGGCTTTCTTTTTTGTTAGACAGATGTTACGTGATCTAGGGCACACGTAAATGGGCTCCTCAGTGTGTTTAATGGAGACGCGTGTGGAAATAGCTACCGAAGGTACGGGGGCGCCTCGCGTTCCTCGTGTGTGTTTTTCATTCCTTTCTCTTTTCATATTCTTTTTCCCTGTTAGTCTGGGCATAGTTTAGCTTTTAGCTTATTTTAGCCTAGCTTGTTTCTCATTCAGGAATTGCTATGCCCCTATGAGTTTTCATATTTTCATAGCCTAGGTGTACAGTTGGTTCACGATCTGAGATTTCGTGGTGGCGGTGCTGTTTGTAGGGTTTGTGTCGGCCGCATTATTAGCGTTATTCCCGAGTCCCCCTTTCGAGCCTTCACTGTGTCTCAAGGGCCTGGGCGCTTGGTGGTTCGTGATATCCTGGGGTACCCCACGGGGGCCCCTCCCTCACACCACAGGGTTTTTTCGCCCCTGACACATTCTCTCCTCACGGCTAGGCCACCCTTTTTCTCGCCAGTTTCATTTACTGGTTTTTGTGTTCCCTTACTGTTTTCACCTCCATCCTTTCATACCCTTTTGCCCAATCCTGGGGTAACCTACGGGGGCCCCTGTTTGTGCCAAACCACCCTTCCTGCCACTTCTCCTCATGGGCTTTGCTCTATCTCTGTGGGTTGGGTGGTTCCTAGGGGATGTGCCTCCTCTCCCCTGGTGTGTCTTCCTTGCCTCTCCCTTGACCGGTTGAGTCAGGATATTATCAAGGAAGACACTGCTCAGATTGATGGCCATCGTCGGTTGGAGTTCATAAGGAGATGAAGCTTTTTTCTGGGCCTCTTTTGGTATTCCTAGACGCTCCTCTCGCTTTTTCGGCGCCGGACCATCTCGGCCGGTCCCGCAAATTTGCGGGGTGCTCGATTCGGTCCTCTGGGACATTTCGGTTCCCCGCAAATTTGCGGAGATCGTTGGGGGGTCCCGCGAAATTGCAGGAGGGTGGTGTCGGTACGGTTATGCCTCCATTGGCCCGCAAATTTGCGGTAATAGTTGGCTTTCACTATTGACTTTTGTTATGTCATCTTGTTGCCTGATACTATATTGGTGTATGCACTTTACTGGTGTTATAGGCCCTGCATGTAAGATGTTGAGTGGTGGTTAACACTTTCTCCATCTTTGCAGGTTCTGCTAGTGCTCTTCCGCCTCGGCCGCCCTCCTCACCTACCTCTGTGCTCCCAGTTTAGGGTGAGTACGGATACCTGTTTGCATGTGTGTTCCTGTTTCCCCATGCTCCTTCCCTGGTTCTTCTTGGACATTCTCTCCACTTACTCCTTCGACGTGCTGATTATGGTGTGTGTTCTTCTAGTGCAGGTAGGCTGCCTTGCTTTCGCCTTGGTTGTCGCTCCCCGTGCTTGGAGAGCCACAAGTCCTGCTTGCGCCACTCGCTCTGTGTGTCCTCTACGGCCTACCTCCCTGCTCTGTGTGGCACGTGTCTGGCCCTGGTGGTTGTGCTGCTCCATGGCCCTGGTTCCTCGGCGGCGGCTGTGGCCTCCTGCTTCCCTTCCGTCGGTGTGGACGATGGTCTCCCGCCACATTAGGACTGTGGGCCACCGTTCCCCGGCCTTTGTTGGCGACCGGATCCGCGTCGCCCTGGGTATCCCTGACCCGACTGAAGGCCATTTACCTGGCCCTCTCCCTGCTCGGGCCCTCTCCCCTGGGTCCCGCAGCCGGTCGTCCCATCGTCGGGGGGTTCCCCGGCTCCGTCCACGCTCTCGCTCGCCTCGTCGTCCTCCTGATCGCCTTGACGACGCCCATCGCCCTCATCATGGCTCTCGCCCTGAGGCCGGGGTTAGCGGCTCTGCCCCTGTGCGCCCTCCCCTGGCCTCTACGGATAGGGGCTCTACTCCCTTCCGCCCGCTTCCCCAGCCCAGACGACTTCCTCTTACGTTGTCCTCTCCGCGCGCGGTTGTTCATGCTGTAGCTGGCCCTCTGCTCCCTCCTCCTACACTGTCCAGGAGGGTCCGCCTGGATGTCGTTGCTTCTCCTACTTCACCTGCTTCAGTGCCTATTCTTCCTTCACGGTCTCGTCCCACGGTGGTGGTCCCTCCCTCCTCCGCCTCGGTGTCGGGCCGCCCTGTTATCTCAGCCCCGGGGATCCTTGCTCTGTTTCCCCCCGCGGCTCCAGGCCTCCTTTCACCCGGCCAGCCTTCCCACTCCCGTCGTCCTGCTCCTCCTCATTCTTCTCTTCCTGACCTTCACTTACCGTCTCGCCAGGGGGGTACCCCTCCTCTTGCCTCGGTGGGGTTTCGCGAGGTTTCGGGGTCCCCTTTCTCAGGAGCTGATGTGTCGCTGGAAGAGGGGAATGGTGCTGTTTCCCCCTCGGCCGTTCGTGATCGGGGACGAGTCCCTCAACGGCGACCCAACCGTCGTCGCTCGCCTTCCTTGGGCCGCGACGCTGCTGGTTCGTGTCGTGGGTCTCGCTCCCGCTCACGCTCGCCCCTGCGGGCCGACCAATCTGGGGGGGGGGGGGGGGGGTAGCCTCTCTCGGATCAATTGTCGGCTATGCAGGGCTGGGTTGTGTCACGCTTCGACGGGCGCTTGGAGTCGATGGAAGACTCCCTCTTCTCGCCCTTCTTGGCGGTGCCTCACCCTCAGCACCTCACCCTACCTACCCCTGCTATGGTCCCCCTCCCTTCTGCAGGCCTACGCTCTGGTCAGACTTCAGCCGCCCTGACATCCTTCCGGCTGTTCAGTCCCTGGCTGTGTTGACGGGTCTGTCCTCCTATGGGACAGGTTTGTGCGACGCCGGTACGCCTGGCTTAGCCATCATGCTCGGTCACCCTCTCCCATTGGAGGCCTGGTTTGCTGAGGCCTTCGACTTCACACACCGATCCGTCGACGGCTCTCCTTCCGTCCCTCCCCCGGAGTCGTCCCTGATTTTGCCTCCTCTTGTGTCTGTCGGCGGGTTTGGACGGCGCGTTCTGGTCCTGGATGAGCGCACCCGTTTTTGAACTTTGTTCTATTGCTACCCCGTTCTTCTCTCACCCGGATCAGCCCTCTGTCGCCAAGGTTTTTCCCTTGCGACGGAGGGTGACGGACTTCTTGTCTTGTCTTTAGGTTCCCTCCAGACGTCTGTTCACCACCTGCGGCTTTTCGAGGCGTCTGCGCCAGGCGATCTTCGCGAGGGTTTGGACCGCGTTCAGCGGGTCCACCTTCGGCTCGCGGTGTCTTTGGTTCCCGAGCTGAAGGCGGTTTTGTGCGCGGCAACTCGGCACCGCACGACGGTACGGTCTTCGTTCTGCCGGCCGGCCCCCTTGGTTATTCGTCAGGGTTTGTTGTACTCTGCGCTATATACGTCGGGGTTTTTTACGCAGGATGCTTGGGAATGCTCCGCTTCTCTGTCGGCGGCCCCTGCTTCCGCCACACGACGCCGTGCTGTGTCGTTACGGACCCTGCTTACGTCACGCACCGACGCGCTGTGCAGGCGCGCGGGGTCTTCTCAGTCCCGTCCTTCTGCCGGTCCTCTTCGGGGTGCTGCTGCAAGTGCTGCCGCCTTGCACGGGCGCAGGACTGGGACGTTGCTGGCCAGTGCTTCGGTTCTGCCTCGCACTTCTGTTCTTGCCCCTTTCATCCCCTCTGTGTCGGGGCTGGCCGGCCTTCCACTTCCGGCCGCCTTTCAAAGGGGTCAGCCCCGCGCCGGCCTGGGGTTGGGGTGGCCCGCCCTTTTCGACGAGGTTGGGGGGGGCGGGGGTCGGGGAGGTCAACGTGGCGCTCATGCCCGCACGGACCGTACCGGGGGTACCTCCACGTCAACACAATGTGTAGTTCTCTGGGTCGGCCTCCTTGTTCTCCTTCTCGCCTGGGCGTACCGGATCGCTCCCCTCCTCTCGGGTGCTCCCTCGGGTTGTTTTCGCCCTTGCGCCCCTCGGTAGCCGCGAGGGACGTTGGGGGCGGCGGGTTGCGCGGAGGGGTCTCACCTGGAGGTGGACGTCCAGACCCCCACTCCGCTCTTGTCACCGACAACGGCCCATCTCTTCAGAGGTGGCCCTCGTGTTCACTTCCATGCCCGAGCTGGGTAGCGTTGAGGGAGTTGGCCGCCGGTCACCCGGTTTTCCTCTCCCGTGTCTTTCTGGTTCCGTCGCCGACCTGCGACGCGATGCGACCGGTGGTGGATCTGTTGGCCCTCAACGGGCACATCGTGCACACACGGTTTCGGATGCTGCCGGTACCCCTGGTACGCCTGGCCCTGTGCCCTCTGTCGTGGGTAGTGTCGCTGGCCCTCCAGGATGTCTTGGCTCGTTCCTCTCCATCCTCGCTTCCAACGATTCTTGGCCGTTCGGACTTCCGATCGTGTGTTCCTGTTCGACGGCCTTCCCTTCGGTCTCCACATCGCGCCGCAGATCTTCTCCGCACTGGTGGGGCAGGCTCTGGGTCCTCTCCTCAGGAGCGGGCTCCAGCTCCTGTTTTCCTTGGCCGTTTGGTTGGTAGTTTCCGACGCCCTAGGCCTGTGCATTGGCGACGCCCTCACAGTCGTTCGCGACATCGCACGGTTAGGGTTCCCCTTCGATGTTCCCAAGTCATGCTTGACCCCGTCGCGTGTCGTGCCATGGGTCGGTCTCGCATGGGTTTTGTCCAGTGCTACGGTGACCCGGGGTCTGCCGGCCGCGGTGCACCTTCGGTGGACGGTCCTCGCCGTGTTGCACTCGGTCTCCCTCCCGGGGTGGCTCTGGGACTCGTTCGTGGGTTCGCTCTGCCCCTTCCCTTAGGGAGCCTCTGGCTACGCCGCCTCCTCCTCATGGGCACCGCGGTGTTTCCGTTGCCCCTATGGATCGGCTCCTGCCGCTCCCGCGTACCGTTCGCCGACGCTTCGGTCGCTGGGTTGCTCGGGGCTCGCTCTCTGCGGCTGTGCCCTGGACCGACCCCCCCGCCGACGGTCTGGGTAACCACAGATACGTCGAGCGAGGTTGGGTGAGGTTCCCAATCGAACCTGGGACGTCCACTTCCCGGCAGATGGGTGGGTCTCCCTCCTCTTACCTGTCTATGCCCTCGGATTGTTGGTTCCTTTGTTCTTCCTGCGGGACCACGCGCTGGCCCTTCGGGGTGAGTCGGTGGCCTTCGGGTTGGACACTCAGACAAGCTGTCCCCTGTTTCCTTATGCGAGAGTCCTCCAGGTCGTTGACTCTATTAGGGGTCTCGGTGGAGTTGTTCTTCCTCGCGGACCGACACCCCTTCTCCTTGCATGCCTCCTCCCTGCCCGGGCCTGCCACCCTTTGGGCGGCCGCCCTGTCGAGAGGGCAGGGCGTTCTTGTAGAATGGGCGTTGACACGGACTGTGTTCGCCGACCTCGCGGCTTCCTGAGGTGTTCCGGAGGTCGCCTTGTTCGCATCGGGGGTGCCGTGCCAGTTGCCTCTGGTCCTCTCCCTCCGGCCTCGCGCTCCGGGGGGGGTCCGGACGCTTTCATGGTCGCCTGGTACAGGTGGCGGTCGATATCCATCTTTCCGCCTCCAGACGCGCTGTTGATGTGCCCGGTCTTCGCGAAGCTGCGGCTGTACCACGGCTGCGTCTGGCTCCTCGCGCCTCTGTGGCCGGCACGGACTTGGTCCGCCCGGTTGCCGCGGTGGTGCCCGGGTCCGGTCCCTCTACCTGTCTCCGGCTTCCACTTGGGCTAGGTTGGGGTCCTGCGGACCTCTTTGGCCTTCGCATCGTGCTTGTTCATGAGGCACGGTGGCTCCCGGTCCCCGGCCGGGCCCTGACTGACTTCCTGCAGCGTTCCTGGCCGTCTTCTCCTTGGGGGCCTTACGGGTCCCGCTGGAGGTTTTTTACTAGGTGGCTACAGGCCACTCGCCTGCCAGTTGGCTCTCCTTCCCTCGTCCTACGCTCCTTGTTTCACCTCTTCCGTACACGTCGCTTTCCAGTCGACGCTATACGTACCCACTTGTCTGCCGTCCGGGGGTTCTTTGGGTCCGTCGCTGGGCTGGTCGTTCCGCCCCGGGAGCTGGATTCCTTCCTGACGGCTGCCTTCCGGGATCGACCGCCTCCGCGCCAGGTCCCTCCGCAGTGGGATCTGGGGCGGGCTCTGGTCCTTCTGGCTTCCCCCACGTATACAAGGGCCGCTACGCCGGTTCCGTTGCTCGGGCGTCCACTCTTCCTTGTCGCTCTGGCCACTGGGGATCGGGTGTCTGCACTAGCGGCATTGTCACGGCCCCGGGACTGCGTGCGATTCTCCCCGTCCTTGCATGGCATCTCGTTCGCCTCCTCCCCTCCTTTTGTTACCACGCATGGGAGGGAGGCCCCCGTTTTCCAGCCTTTCGCCGTCCAGGCTTTACGGCGTGGGCATCCTCGCCATGTGTTGTGCCCGGTGTCAGCCTTGCACTCCTCTGTTGCGTCTGTGGCGCCGCCTTCGGGTACTGCTGTGTGGGTGTCTCCTCGGACAGGTGGGAGGCTCTCGCAGGTGCAGATGGGTCGCCACGTTTGTCGGACCGTTCGTGCCCGTCACCCTGTTTGTAGGGGTTCTGCGCACGATGTCAGATCCTTTGCTGCCTCCTTCCGGTTCCTGCCACGTCGATCCTTCCCTGCCATCGCCTCTGCGGTTTTGTGGTCTTCTATCAATTCCTTCATCTCCTCCTACCTCTCCGTGTCCAGTGTTCGACCCCCTCGGCCGGTGATTGCTCTCGGGGGTCGTGTTTCCTGGTGCTCTGGCGAAGATCCCTGGTCTTCCCCCCTTGTCCCTCGTTCTTTTCCTTTGTTTTATTTGACAAAGGGGGGGGGGGGGGTGTATGGGTTTGCAACACTGGATTGCAAGTTTGGGATTATGTATTGTTCCAGTACATACGTGTTTTTGCCACATTGAAAATTGTGTTTTGTTCTTGTGTTCAGTGTTTTTGTTGGTTTTTGAAGAAAAGGGATTTTGGGTACAGTACCTTTTTGGTTTCAGACAAGTCTATGTTTTTGCATTACTATGAATGACGGGCATGTGTTAAAACTGTTCTTTTTAGCTACTCCTCAGTTTTCACTCTTTTATTAAACTCTCTTGTTTACATTGTGTCTTTGTCATTCGTAATTTTGTTTTATGCATTGGTTTTTTTTGGTAGGTTGGGCTTGGATGTCCTCCTCCTATTTGTTATGCAGCCTTGACGTTGGATTTGCCAAGACTACTAACAAATTGGGAGGTTTGACGTACCTCCCAACCTACCAAATAGGAAAACCTACTATTTGGTAGTAGTCTTGGAAAATCCAACGTACATAATACCCTCCCTCACGCCGGACCCCTGCCCATCCGCGTTCTTCTGCTGACGTGAGATGTGATGACAAGAGAGGGTCGCTCATGCGCACGTTCGACAGGGATCTGCACATGACGGAACACAGGATGGGCCTTAAGCGGTAACTAAGGTAAACCCCTTTTTCTTCTCTTCTATGCTTTTTTCACCTTCGGTGGTAGTTTTGGTTAATGTACAACGTCTCCTAGAGCAAGATAAGGAGTAGACTCTAGACGTTTTCTTTTTAACCGCGGTTGGAATGACGACATAGCAGTCAAAATAGACAAGTCGTCATTGCAATTAGGTTAATAGCCTTGACGTTGGATTTTCCAAGACTACTACCAAATAGTAGGTTTTCCTATTTGGTAGGTTGGGAGGTACGTCAAACCTCCCAATATGATAGACTAATCTATATTTCTGTAGGTGTGACATTCCTTAGTCACGCGACTTTAGACCTCATAATGTCTTGTCCTATGTCATATTGCCTTGAAATTTGTAGTGAAAAGTTCGGTGGCTGGTAGATATGATAAGACCAAAGGATGCTCTGGGCTTGACATAGTGCGTGACAAAGGACATTCAGTATACCCGTTGTCTTCCGCGAGTGATCACCATGTCCCAACAACCTCCACGCCGTAACCCATCCCGTGCTAAGGGCCTTACCATTGATGAAGCCCACGAAATCCTATTACAAAGTGACGAGGAAGACTCTGACACCGAATCCTCATGCCTCGATGATTCAGAAGAGGAATATTTCCCGAGTAGGGAGGAATATGCCGCTATGAATCAGGAGGCACCTTACATCCTATACAAGAACTCCCTCTCAGTTTTGAACAAATGAGGAGGGAGGCTAGAAATACCATTCCTGCATGTCTCCCAGGGCAAGGGATATAGAGGACTCCCCAGCAAGTGGGGAACAGGTCGAGCTACAGGAAAAAGTAGACGACCCTATGGCGTTCCTGGACATTCCCCTACACCACAGCCAGCCTACCCCTACGGCCGCGAGTGTGAGAGGCCACGTTCATGCTCTCCCTCCTCGCCGCCTCCCATCACCACCACCACGGAAGCCCTCACCTCTCAAAGCTGTAAAGCCCAAACATTTTTATGGGCTTCGCAGGAGACATGCCACACCACCATCTAGTGAAGAGGAAGAGGAAGAGGAGGTTCCCGACACACCACCAAGGGAAGTGGAAAGACGTCGGATGGTTGCGAGGCGTCTCTTCCCAGTTATGGCAGCCCGGGAAGACGCCGCCGCAGCGGCCAGGGCCGGCCCTCGGATCACCACACCACCAGCACCATCACCAGACTACACCCCACCATCACCGGGTTCACTACCCTACACCCCCACCGGAACTCCTAGACGAGTGCCCTACCACACACCAACACCATCACCACCTCCATTCGATTCTCACGCAGAAGTGTCAGCTCCCGGGCGTGGGGTTGTAACTGGGCGTCCAAGATGGGTGGGTAAGGTGACCCTCGCTAGAGCCCCCCCCACTGGCGGTTCGAGAGGGCCAGGAGGGTCCAGGCGGCTGTCAGGAGGCAGGCCAAGGGCAAGGGCAAGGGGTAGGGCAGTGGCAAGAGACACGGTTGCGCCCCCTCGCCACCCTGGTGACCCAGATCCAGACGACCCTGATGCCGATGCCGACGACGACGAAGATGCCGGCGAAGTACCTGATGTTTGGGATTGGCAGGATGGGGCACGGTATCAGCCCACCGACTGGCAATTTGTGGGCGCCGGGATTGCCGGCCCTACGTTCCATCACCAAGGACCTGACACCCCAAGACTGGACATCTTTCTACAGTTTTTTACTGCCAACCTGATGAGCCTAATTGTGGACCAGACAAACTGGTATAATTGGTACTTTATGGCTGGTAAGGAACAATCCAGGTACTCGGCCAGGCTGTCATGGGAAACACTCCAAATCCCAGAGCTCTACTCCTTCTTGGCGATTGTGATCCTGATGGGGGTTACGACGAAATCGTCAATAAGAAAATATTGGTCATGGGATCCCCTCATCCGCACCCCTATCTTTGCCAAGATCATGAGCAGGAACAGATTCTCTGCAATCATGGGGAACCTGCACTTCATTGACAGCCTGGCAAGCCATACCAGAAACCAGGACCTCCCCAGAAACACCAAAGACCCCATGGAGAGGATAAGACCAATTTTTGAGTACCGTACCTCAAGATAAAGTTTGCTGCGGCCTTCAAACCCCATCAGAAACTCATAATTGACGAGAGTTTGTTACTGTGGCGGGGAAACATCAGCATCCGACAGTACATCCCCAGCAAACGTCATAGGTATGGCTTGAAGACCTTCGTCATGTGTGACTGTTTGACTGGCTACATCCAGGACATCATTCTGTATATGGGGAAGAAGACAGAGTTGGTGCCATCGAGGACATATGGTATATCAGGGGCCGTTGTCATCACCTTGATGGAGCCATACTTGGACAGGGGCCACATACTGTACCTGGACAACTGGTACACCAGCCCCTCCCTTGCCAAGTTCTTGTATAACCGCACAACAGGCGTGTGTGGCACCGTCAGGAGGAACAGAATATTCATTTTCTTTCTTACAGTTTCTTACAGTAGATCCTCTGGAAAAAGGCAAACTATGCCTGTGTATCCAGCTCAGTACCAGTACTTGCACTGCTGCGGTCGTTCACGGTGTTGGCGGCGGCGGTAGCAGACGCAACATTTTTACTATTCTGTATTTTTGTTTTATAATCAAACTTCAAATCTTGTCTTCCCCATGCTTTATCAAGATTACTTTCAAACTCCCTTATTGATTCGGAATCGACTACATACTGGGGCAGTGCGTTCCACTCATTTACCACTCTATCACAAAATGAGTTCTTTGCCTTCTCAAGCCTATTTCTTCTTTGTAAATTTTCTTAGAGTGTCCTCTCGTTCTTGTTCCCTCCCGCATCAAGAAGATACCTTCACACACATCCTCATCGTACTTTCCTGACACTATCTTAAAAGTCTCTATCATATCCCCTCTCTTTCTCCTATATGCCAGTGTCGGAAGCCCCAGTGTCCTCAACCTCTGCTCATAGCCCGCGTTCTTCAACGTTGGTACCAGCTTGCTAGCTCTCCTCTGCACTTTCTCCACGCTTCTATATCCTTTACCATATATGGAGCCCACACCTGGTTTGCATATGCCAGGTGCGGCCTAACCAGCGCTGTATATAGATTCCTGAAGATTTCTTCGTCAAGTGACACAATGTCCTCCTTATCAGCCCTACAATTCTATTGGCTTTGTTTATCTTTTCCGCTAAATGTTCTGAGAAATTTAACTTATTGTCTATCACTACTCCTATATCCTTTTCTGCACTCACTTCCTCCATCGCTTCATACATAGTATCCTACCTTGTCTATCTTGCTGGTCCCAATCCGCATATACTTGCATTTTTTTGGATGAAAAGGCATTAACCAATGCTCAGACCATCCCTTCATGCCCTCCACATCTCCTTGAAGCAAACACCATATCTTCCTTACTCCTCACTCTTCTATACAGTTTAGTGTCATCCGCATACAGGTATACCTCACTTCCATTAGTTATAACTTCAGGCAAGTCGTTGATAAATATAACGAACAGCAGTGGTCCCAACACAGATCCCTGAGGTACCCCACTTGTAATTTCCTCCACCCGAGCCTATTCCATTCACCAGTACCCTCTGTCTCCGATCTTTCAGGAAGGCTTCTATCCATTTCACACATTTCTCCCCTATATTATAGCTTCTAACTTTCTCTATTAACCTTTTATGTGGGACCTTATCGAAGGCCTTCATAAAATCGCAATATACCACGTCTATTACATCACCATCTTCTAGAATTTGCATCCAATCATCTACCACCTTAATTAGCTGTAGTACCGTCGACCTCCCGGCAAGAATCCGAACTGTCTCCCACTGAAAAGTTGGTTTGACTTCATATGATCCATTATTCCTTCTCTAATTACCGTTTCCATTAGTTTACACACAACACTTGTCAAACTGACTGGTCTATAATTCCCTGGGTCATTTCTCTTTCCCTTCTTAAATATAGCTGTTATGTTCGCCTCTCTCCAGTCCATCGGGATTTGTCCTGTATTAAACGATACCTCAAATAACATTTTCAATGGCTCTACTAACATCTCCCCTCCTTCCTTTATGATTCTTGGGTGTATCCCATCCGGTCCCGGTGACTTACTTCTGTTCATTTTTTCTATAGCCCTTCTTATTCTAGCATGGGAAAACTCTACTAGTTCCAGCGCCGGTGCCCAATCTACCACCCAGGCGGGAAAAGGGCTCCATCATCTACTTGCAGGCCAATAATGTCCTCCTGTTATCCTGGATGGATAACCGGGAAGTCAACGTCCTCACAACAGTCCACCAACCAATCTTCCAAAACAGCCGACGACGTGACCGAGCAACAAGGGAAATAATCCGGAAGCCTGAGGCAATCTGTGATTATAATATCAACATGCGGCTGGTTGACAAGTCCGATGCTGTCATCGCTTCGTGTTAATGTGCGAGGAAGACTATGAGGTGGTACAAAAAATTGTTCTTCCATCTCCTAGACATCACCCTGTACAACTGCCACATTCTCCACCATGCAATTACTGGCAAGCGAGAGACGATGGAGGACTTCTGCATCGAGTTGAGCAGAGAGATGTTGCATACATACATGACTCAACCCCGCAACCCGCAACCACCAGCACATCGTCAGCCAGCAGCAGAAGGGATTGCCAGACTCACTGAACGCCATTTCCCCACGTATGTGCCAGCCACTCAAGCCCAGGTGAGACCCCGCAGGCGGTGTCATGTGTGTCGCAACACGACACGAAGGAGCCCTATGCGTGTTCTATCTATCTATCTATTGCCTGACGCCGTGATCCCCGAAGGGGTGGCCACGAACGAACCGCCCCCATGCACCTCTGTCCCCAGTCAGTCGACGCCCCTCCCCCCAACCAGCACCGCCTTCGTTCATGTAGTTCCTCACTCCATCCTTCCACCTCATATTCGGTCTACCTCTCCCCCTCTGTCCCTCCACCTCGCTCTCGTACACCCTCTTAGTCATTCTCTCGCTTTCCATACGTTCCATATGGCCGAACCATCTCAAGTTGTTCCTTTTCACACTTTCCAGCACATCTACCTCCACACCACACCTCCTTCTTACTTCCTCATTAGTCTGTCTATCCCTCCATGTAACTCCGCACGCACTCCTTAAGTAATTCATTTCCACTGCTCTCACTCTTGGTCTGAGTCTCTCAACCAACGTCCATGCTTCGCTTCCGTAAGTCAGTGTCGGGATTACCACACTGTCATGCAAGGACTTCTTCACTACTGACCACCCTATTTTGTTACTGCTTTTAGCGTTCCTACAACCCTCTTCCCCTGTTGTACCCTCTCCCGCACCTCTTCATCCATAGTCCCATCTTTACTCAACACACTGCCCAGATACTTAAAAGAGTTGACGATCTCCATAGCCTGACCGTTCAGCTTCACCTCACACTCTGTGACTTCACCCCTTTCGAAGACCATAACCTTGCTCTTCCCCGTATTTACCTTCAAATTCCGTTTTTCGCACACTGTTCCAAACTCATTTACCAGACCCTGCAACTCCCATTCATTATCACTCATCAGAACTGTATCATCCGCAAACAGCAGTATAGGTAGCTTCCACTCAATTCCCTCCCTTTTCAGCGATACACCAACATTCACTGCTCTTGATAGTATTTCTTTCATGACTCCATCCATATATACAGTAAACAACCACGGGGACATCACACACCCCTGTTTCAAACCAACATTCAGGTCAAAGAACTCGCTCTGCTCACTCTCCACACGTACTGCCGCCTTTGCACCCTCATACATGCTCTTCACTGCTTTCAGCAACTTGCCCTCTACTCCGTATATTCTAAGTACTTTCCACAAACCTTCTCTATCCACTCTATCATAGGCCTTCTCCAAGTCCATAAAGGCAACATACACCTTTTGTTTCTTCTCCAGATACTTCTCCACAACACAATTCAGGGTAAAAATCTGATCTACACATCCTCTTCCCTTCCTAAAACCTCCCTGCTCGTCGCCTATCCATTTCTCCGTTCTCACTCTCACTCTCTCAATCACTACCCTACTGTATACCTTCCCTACTACGCTTAGAAGACATATTCCTCGGTGGTTACCACACACTCCTCTTTCCCCTTTGCCCTTATATAGGGGGACTATTATGCCAGTCTTCCAGTCATCGGGTGCACTCCCCTTCTCCCATGCTAGTTTGCACATTTTCCATACCCATTCTATCACTATCTCACCACCATACCTCAACATTTCCCCACACACTCCATCTGTTCCTGGTGCTTTCCCCAACTTCACTCTTTTCATGGCTTCCCACACTTCTGACCTCCTGATCCCCACCTCCTCCTCCACTACTTCTCTTCTTCTCCCTCCCATACCATATCCAGCTATGTTTGCTGGCTCTTCATTCCTTTCATTTAGCAACTCACTGAAGTACTCCCTCCATCTTTCGACTCTCTCTTGCTTCTCGGCTAGCATTCTCCCATTCTTATCTTTCACACCCTTACTGTTTCCCTTGCTACCTTCCCTAACTTTCTTGACTTCTTTCCAGAACAGTTTCTTACTCTCCCTCCATTTTACTCAGATTCCTTCCAAATTCCTCATCTACTCTTCTCTTACTTTCCTTCACTACTCTCTTCACCACCCTCTTACTCTCCACGTACCTCGCTCGTTTCTGTCTCTCGGAATCTTCATTCCCTCTACTACCCAACCACACTCTATATGCTTTCTTCTTTTCTTCCACAGCTATTCTTACCTCTTCTGTCCACCATGCTGTACCTTTCACTCCCCTCCCTCTTCTCCTCACTCCACACACCTCCTCACATGCTGCACAGATCTCATCCTTAAACACCTTGCTCATCTCCTCCACTTCCTCCATAACTTCCAGGTCGAACCCACCTAGTCGTCTTTCCACTGCTCTCCTGTACTCCTCCCTGACTTCCTCCTCCTGCAACCTCTCCACCCTCCTCACCATTCCACCCTCCTCTCGCCTCCCTCCCGCTCTCCTCACCCACTTCTTTTGTATCCTAACCTTAGCTACCACTACATAATGATCAGACAGACCCCCTCCAATACCCCTATACACCCTAGCATCCATCACAGATTTCTTCATTCGTTCATCCACACATACATAATCAATCAATGACTTTCGTTCCACCACTGTCTTATCTTTCATCGTCAACATCCGTTTCCACGTGTACCTGTGGATCATTCTGTGTCGGAAGAAGGTGTTGGCTATCCACAGCCTCTTCCCCACACATACGTCCACAAGTGCACTACCATTCCCATTCACCTCTGATGGTACCCCCCACCCTCCCACCACTCCCTCAACTTTCCTATCACCCACCTTACCATTCATATCCCCAATCAGAAATATTCTTTCGTTCTTGTCAAACTTCTCCAGGCACGCCTCCACATTCATCCAGAACTCCTCTTTCTTTCTTTCAAGTATATCCTCTGTCGGGGCATACACGCATACAATCACCCACGTTTGTATTCCTAATTTCATTCTCACCCACACAATCCTTGAACCCACAGACCCATACTCTCTTACACATTCCTTCCATTTGCTACTTACAAACAAACATGCACCTTCTCTCGCTGTTCCTTCACTCACTCCAGCACACACACCCATTCCACATTCCCATTCTCTCACATCTGAACCTTTCCATTTGGTCTCTGTCATTCCACATACATCCAGCCTGGCATTCACTAACACTTCCAGAACCTCTCTCTCTATGCGTGTTGACACCACCAATTTCTGCAGGCAGTGTAATGTTGCCCTGTGTCACCCGGACTGCTTCATCCAGTACCACACCCTTGAACACTTCTAAGTGTATAAAAAAGACTGCGAAAAAAGACGCTAAACCAAGTGTAAATACTAAGTGTAAATAATATCTGTATAAAGTGATAAACTATAACTTCATAATAACAGTGAGATACATTTTACTTGTACAACTAACAAAAATACAATGTGAAAGCCAATATTTCTAACTAAAAAGTGCCTACAAATGATATAATATAAGTAAACTATACGGTAAACTATTCTATATAATAAAGTGACAGTGTGGCAGTGTGTAAAGTGCTGGACTAATGTACAGTTAGACAGAGAGCGCGGGAGTGAGAACTGTCACCTGGTGTCCGTCTGTCTGTATGTAGGGCGGGAGTCGTTGCCACGAGTGAACACTTACGTCATTACTTGCATATGTGCACTTATTACACATGAACTTTACTTATTATGACATTATTGATACATACATGGTATAATATGAACTATAACGGCACACAAGATACTCGGGTGGTATGCAAATGCCCAAACACCCGAAAACTCGACTCATCGTACATCTGGCTGCCGGGCTCCTCAGCCTGCCCGCGCGGGCGGGATATATGAACCGGGCCAAACTGCAGCTGTCATCTCAGGACCCCCCACCCCCTTAGGACCCCTAAAAATCATCGGTAAGCAAAAAAATAAAAAATTTCCTTATTTTCTCTTCATTCTTAGTTAGAAAAAAAAAGAAAAATGTCAAAATCGCTTGGGATTGGGGTGAACAAAATATTAAAACTAGCTGGGGCTCAGCGGGTTAATAAAAAAAAAAAAAACATTGGCTGTCAATTATACGAAGGTGAAAGAAAAGTCGATGAAGTCTATGGTGTTTACTCTGCAATCTTCAGCTTGATTGTACAGTACAGTACATTGATAACGGGAAATTACCGTATTGACAACCTTGTTACGAAAATTAAATTTTAGTACCATAGGCCTACTTTTATATTAGGTTTTTCCGAGGGTTTAACACATTTTCATATGATGTTTAGAGCTATCGATGACTGAAAGTACCGTATTGACAACCTTATTACGAAAAATAAATTTTAGTACTGTACCATACTTTTTTATTAGGTTTTGCCGAGGGTTAAACAAAAAAATCTTATGATGTTTAAAGCATATAGATTCATTATTTATCTTCAAATATATCAATAATATTCGTTGTATTAAAATAACATTAAAAAAAAAAAAATTCATGGAAATTAGGGAAAATATCAAGGAAACTGGCCAACTTTTATTTTTTTTTTTTTTGGGGGGTTTTAGCTAGTTTTCATCATTATACAGTGGTTGTCATTAATTAGAATCTCCGGAAAAACGTTTACCCCATTATCCAACAATCTTAAGATACGGCCCCCGATAGTGGGGAGGGCTATGAAGTACAGGGAAATTGAGGGGTAAAAGACGAAAATAAGGGGTAATATTAGCGTAACCTAACAACCTTACCTAACCTAACCTAGTATATTAGGTGGGGGCTGCCGCCCCCACACCCCCGCTGGTTTGGTATTTAATTAATAAAAGATTGACGGTCGCCAAAAGAGGTAATTGTAAGAGTGAGAGAACTCTATTTCTTATTGCTAATCTGGCAACCTCTGCGTCATAGGAGTCTGAAGGGGTTAAGTGGGCTAAGAGTTAATCAACATGGCTAAATTGCAGATAATGTTTCAACATCACTTTTTCTTTGATATAATTCATGCCCTCTGCACCTATATGGGTTATTATTGACGAGGTAAGTGAAGGAAATAAGTCTGTATTGAGGATATACATTAAAGATTCCGTGGTAAACGTAGCCTAGGCTTGGACCCAAATAACGACGGTATAAAACCCTTACCCTTGGTGTAGCCAACTGGAGAATAATGGTCTGCAGCCAAATTAACACAATGCCGCTGGAAGCTCCGTTCGTAATCCCGTTTAATAGAAGATGTTGTAGGTGTTTTCATTAAGCAAAAACACTTCACTATTCATTGAACAACAGTTCCACCATTTCAAATATGGCCGACTGGCCCGACTCCGAGAGATTAAAAACACCAAGGATAATAAATGAATCAATGTGACGTCGTAGAGGGATTGAGAAACAAAAGAGGCTCATTATATGGACTGACGTGTATTTCTACACCCGTTAAAATGTCGCGAGAATTTGTGACGTCACCGTCTAGACAGGGACGTACTCCCACAACAACCATTCATATGCCATCATCGCTCGTGACGTCACACCCAGTTTATTGACCAATAGAATATCAGTATACAACTCGACTCACCTCCACTCGTCGTCCACCAGTAATCGGAATAAATATAAACAGGAGAGGAATAGATATGTTAACATAATTAGGCAAGTTAAAATGAACTATGAGAAGAACATAGTAAATAAATGTGAAAGTGACCCTAGATTATTTTATAAATATATAAACAGTAAGTTGAAGGTAAAGAAACAAATTACTAAATTAAGAGTTGATGCTAGGACGTATGAAAATGTATCGGACATGTGTGAGGTAATGAATAACAAATTGGGGTCAGTTTTTACTAGAGAGGAAGGTTTTGACGAACCACAGGCGGGAGTACTGGAGAGTGGTCTTAGTAAGATTGAAATAACTAGAGATGAGCTGTTATCTGCGATGAGAGGACTTGAAGTAAGGAAAGCTATGGGACCGGATGAAGTGTCTGCCTGGGTTTTAAAGGAGTGTGCAGAGCAATTAGTGGAGCCAGTGAAGGACATAATTCAAGCTTCCTTAGATAAAGGACAGGTTCCTGTTGAATGGAAAAGAGCTAATATCATTCCGATATACAAGAATGGAAATCCTGAGGACCCTCTAAACTATAGACCAGTTTCACTTACTAGTATTGTATGCAAGATTTGTGAAAAGCTAATTAGGAAGAGATGGATGAAAATGTTGGAGAGAAAGAAAATAATAACCCCAAAGCAATTTGGATTCAGAGAAGGGATATCTTGTGTTACCAGTTTGCTATGTTATTACAGTAGGGTGATAGATGTACTCCAAGAAAGAGGCGGATGGGTGGACTGCGTCTACTTAGACCTTTCCAAAGCATTCGATAAGGTACCACATAAGAGATTGTTATCTAAGCTTGAGACGCTAGGATGTGTCAGGGGGAGTTTGCTGAAATGGATGGAGAGCTATTTAACAGATAGGGAAATGAGGACCAACATTAGAGGAACTTACTCATCGTGGCGGAAAGTTGAGAGTGGTGTGCCGCAGGGATCTGTGTTGGCACCTCTCATGTTCCTTATGTACGTGAATGACCTGCCGATAGGCATAAACTCTTACATGTCAATGTTTGCAGATGACGTAAAAATTATGAGACAAATAACAAATAAAAGTAGTTGTGAGGAGCTGCAAGGGGATTTAGATAAAATATACGAATGGAGCACCAAGTGGAAAATGAAATTTAATATAAGTAAATGTCATGTGTTAAATATGGGAAGAAGTGTGAATAGACCAAATTGGGAGTACAGGATGGGAGATAATAAAATTAGCAAGGCCGAAAAAGAAAAAGATTTAGGGTTGATTATACAAGATAATTTGTCGCCAGAGAAACATATTAACAAGCTCTTTAGCGGAATGTATGCAATGGCCGGGAATATGAAAGTTGCTCTGAACTATTTGGATGAGACCATGGTAGCGAAAATTATGAAGAGTATGATTAGACCAAGATTGGAGTATGCAGCAGTGGTGTGGTCCCCGCATCTAAAGAAGCATATTCACAAGTTAGAAAGAATCCAGAGAGCAGTCACTAGATTGGTTCCAAGTCTCAGAGAACTGCCATATGAAGGGAGGCTAGACAAATTAAATCTACCGAGTCTAAAAGAGAGGAGAGAGAGGGGAGACATGATAATGATGTACAAATGTACCCGGGGGCTGGAGAGGCTGGATAGGGAGGATATATTAATTATGGATACAGGAATAACTAGAGGCCACAGCTACAAAGTAAAAAGACCTACCTGCAAGAACGATATCAGGAAGTTTAGCTTCCCCTATAGATGTATTGACAAATGGAATGGGCTGGAGGAGGAGGTGGTAGGGGCAAGGAACATCCATATTTTCAAGAAAAAATTGGATAAAAAGTAGACTGAGAGACGGGACAACACGAGCTTAGCTCAACTCCTGTAAACTACAATTAGGTAAATACAATTAGGTAAATACCAGCTGAGCTGGGAAATTGTAAAAGTGAGTCCACAGATGCCCTCTAATTATTCTTTTACCAAGTATATTTTCCATTTATACTACGAAGCAACATATATAATACATATACTGTATATGTACAAACAACAAATATGCTATAACACTGCCCAGTTCTTGAGATATAATACATGCTGTTATGCAGGAATATACCCAAACTAGGACTGTGTATCCAGCTCAGTACCAGTACTTGCACTGCTGCGGTCGTTCACGGTGTTGGCGGCGGCGGTAGCAGACGCAAATTTTTTACTATTCTGTATTTTTGCTTTATAATCAAACTTCAAATCTTGTCTTCCCCATGCTTTATCAAGATTACTTTCAAACTCCCTTATTGATTCGGAATAGACTACATACTGGGGCAGTGCGTTCCACTCATTTACCACTCTTATCACAAAATGAGTTCTTTGCCTTCTCAAGCCTATTTCTTTCTTTGTAAATTTTCTTTGAGTGTCCTCTCGTTCTTGTTCCCTCCCGCATCAAGAAGATACCTTCACACACATCCTCATCATACTTTCCTGACACTATATTAAAAGTCTCTATCATATCCCCTCTCTTTCTCCTATATGCCAGTGTCGGAAGCCCCAGTGTCCTCAACCTCTGCTCATAGCCCGCGTTCTTCAACGTTGGTACTAGCTTGCTAGCTCTCCTCTGCACTTTCTCCACTGCTTCTATATCCTTTACCATATATGGAGCCCACACCTGGTTCTCATATTCCAGGTGCGGCCTAACCAGCGCTGTATAGAGATTCATGAAGATTTCTTCGTCAAGCGACACAAATGTCCTCCTTATCAGCCCTACAATTCTATTGGCTTTGTTTATCTTTTCCGCTAAATGTTCTGAGAAATTTAACTTATTGTCTATCATTACTCCTATATCCTTTTCTGCATTCACTTCCTCCATCGCTTCATACATACTGTATCCTACCTTGTCTATCTTGCTTGTCCCAATCCGCATGTACTTGCATTTTTTTGGATGAAAAGGCATTGACCATCCCTTCATGCCCTCCACATCTCCTTGAAGCAAACCCAAATCTTCCTTACTCCTCACTCTTCTATACAGCTTAGTGTCATCCGCATACAGGTATACCTCACTTCCATTAGTTATAACTTCAGGTAAGTCGTTGATAAATATAACGAACAGTAGTGATCCCAACACAGATCCCTGAGGAACCCAACTTGTAATTTCCCTCCACCCCGAGCCTATTCCATTCACCAGCACCCTCTGTCTCCGATCTTTCAGGAAGGCTTCTATCCATTTCACACATTTCTCCCCTATATTATAGCTTCTAACTTTCTCTATTAACCTTTTATGTGGGACCTTATCGAAGGCCTTCATAAAATCACAATATACCACAGCTATTACATCACCATCCTCTAGAATTTGCATCCAATCATCTACCACCTTAATTAGCTGTAGTACCGTCGACCTCCCCGGCAAGAATCCGAACTGTCTCCCACTGAAAAGTTGGTTTGATTTCATATGCTCCATTATTCCTTCTCTAATTACCGTTTCCATTAGTTTACACAAAACACTTGTCAAACTGATTGGTCTATAATTTCCTGGGTCATTTCTCTTTCCCTTCATAAATATAGCTGTTATGTTCGCCTCTCTCCAGTCCATCGGGATTTGTCCTGTATTAAACGATACCTCAAATAACATTTTCAATGGCTCTACTAACATCTCACCTCCTTCCTTTATGATTCTTGGGTGTATCCCATCTGGTCCCGGGGACTTACTTCTGTTCATTTTTTCTATAGCCCTTCTTATTCTAGCATGGGAAAACTCTATTAGTTCTAGTGCAGGTGCCTGTTTGATGGGAATATTTGGCACTGCATCATCCGACTCTACTGTTAGTACCCCCCCAAAGTATTTCCCCAGCACCTCTGCTTTCTCCTTATCCGTGAGATGAGATGAGAAAATCCCAGAGGATTGGCTCAAAAGTGTAATAGTAAACATATACAAAGAAAAAGGGGATGCGCTAGATAGAGGAAATTATAGGGGCCTGAAAATGCTTGACCAAATCATGAAGGTCTGTGAGAGAGTCCTTGAGGGTTTGATCAGGCAAAGCATCTCTATTGATGATATGCAGTTTGGATTTATGCCTGGACGGGGTACAACCGATGCTATCTTCATAGTCAGGCAGATACAGGAAAGATACTTACTAAAAGGCAAGGATCTTTACTTTGTGTTTGTAGACCTGGAGAAGGCCTTTGATAGGGTACCTAGAGATGTTGTGCAGTGGGCTATGAGGAAACTTGGTGTGAAAGAGTGGCTGGTGCGTGTGATAATGAAGATGTATGAGGATTCGCGAAGTGCGGTGAGGGTGAAGGGTGTACTGAGTGATGAGTTCGCAGTCCGTGTTGGAGTCCATCAGGGTTCAGTGTTAAGCCCTCTCCTCTTTATTATAGTCTTGGAGGCACTTTCTAGAGTTTTTAGAGGCGGACTCCCGTTGGAACTGTTTTATGCAGACGATTTAGTCCTAATAGCTGACAGTGTGCAAGATGCTGAGGCCAAATTCATAGAGTGGAGAGAGGGCATGGCGAGCAAGGGTTTGAGAGTCAATATTAACAAAACCAAGGTTATGCATTGTAGATTGAGACGAGGCAATGTGGAAAAGAGCGGTGCATACCCATGTGCAGTGTGTGGAAAGGGAGTGGGCGCTAACTCAATTCAATGTAGCATCTGTCGATGTTGGGTACACCATAGACGTGATTTTCCGGTCCCGTTGCAAGACCACCGTCTCAACCGAGCCGTCGCAAGATCATCATAAGACGGGAAAAACAACACAGGCTTGCTCCAAGCCAGCGCACCATTTTACAAATATATAGGCTAGGCTATACAACTTCCATTTCATCGGAATAACGTTCACCACCAATTTAATTATCATAAGGATTATATAAATGCAATTTTGATGTGAAAAAACAATTGGTAAATAGCATAGCCTAGGCCTAGTCACAGCTGGGGTTTGTTGTTGTTTCGTGGACTAAATCTAACCAAGCGTAGTGTCAGACATTAATTTATTATCAACAATTGGATATTTGTTACTGTGGGCTCTTATTACTCTACTTCCTAATAATAGGCAAGTAAATTATAAGATCATGTCTGGATAAACAAATATACCGAAATAAATTAGAATGAAGAAACAGTAAGTTGAGTGCGATTTTTCAGCTTGCCGTCAACCCAGCTCCGGAGCCCTCTTGCCGTCGCAATAGAGTATTGGTGTCTCGCTTGCTAAAGGTGGGCTTGCGACGGGACCGGAAAAACAGTTTTCGGGGTAGATCTTGCGACGATGGTCTTGCGACGGGACCGGAAAATCAAGTCTCATGGGAGTAAGAACTGTAGTAGAATAAAGGGATCCCTGCCGAAGGATAAGTCAGAAATAGAGAAATTTGAGTGCGTAGTGTGCAAAGGCGAGCTTGTGTTAGGTGATGATCCTGTGGCTGTGAATTTTGGAAATGAGTCTTTGGAGCTGGTGAACAAGTTTTGTTACCTAGGAGATACCATGTGGTGATGGGCTGGTCTATCAGAGTGAGAACTGAGCGATCTCTGCCATACCCATAGCTTACTCTGACTGTTCCTTTAACTTATATATTTTCTAGATCTCAAGTGACGGCGTCTTTTCCGTGGATTGACCTCCCAATCTACCAAGATTGGAAGCCAAAGCGTCACATTTTTCCCTTGCCCCTCAACTTTCTCTTCATAATTGCTGAGGGGCACAGGGCCCTGGGTGGGGCTATGGTTTCCCGGGCGTTTCTGCACCCTCCTCAGCTCCCCGCCATGGAGTGGCTTCGGTCACCCAGGCTTTATTGTGGTCGGCAGGGAGAGTTCTGTGGGGGCGCTCGGTTATGGCCTTGGGGCTGTTCGGCCAGGCAGCTTGGGGAACAACAACAACAACAACCTAGGAGATACCATCTCTCCCGGTGGTGGGGCCGAGGCTGCCACTGTTGTTAGAATTAGGTGTGGCTGGGGGAAGTTCAGAGAACTGATGCCAATCCTGACCATGAAAAGAATGCCTCTCCCCCTGAAGGGAAAGGTGTATGCCTCATGTGTTAGAAGTGCAATGACGTATGCCTCAGAAACATGGGCCGTTAAAGTAGAGGATGTCAACAGAATAGAACGTAATGAGATGAGAATGGTGAGATGGATGTGTGGGGCCAGGCTACAGGATAGAATAACAAATGTTGAGCTGAGGAGACGTTTAGGTATAAAGAGTATTAGCGAGGTGATGCGTACAAGTAGACTGGGATGGTATGGACATGTGGAGAGAATGGACGAACAAAATTGGGTGAAAAAATGCAGGTCTGTGATTGTGGAGGGAGCTGCACCAAGGGGTGGACCGAGGAAGACCTGGGATCGGACTATACGTGCCCATCTCAAATCCAAGAACTTGACAAGTGAAGCAGCCCTTAACAGGGTTGCCTGGAACGCCGCCATTAGGACAAGAGACTGAAACTGCACGTATGTGTGGAGATCTCAGTCTTAAAATGTTATGTATGTATGTACTGTATGTACCTAATTCTAGCAACAGTGGCAACAGATGCCATCCCCCGCCACAACCTAACAAACAAAATCTACAACACAAACATGCACAACAACACAAAAAGGTGGCTGGCCAACTTCCTAGCAGGCAGATGTGCACACGTATCTTTTGCCGGTCAGTCATCTAAAATCAGAAACTTTCCAAACGGAGTCCCACAAGGATCCGTCCTATCGCCCGCACTCTTCAATCTGTACATGCACGATATAACTACACCCAATACGCCCCAAATAAACTTAGCCTCCTATGCAGATGACATAACACTCACATGCACACACCATGACCCAAAAAGAGCAACAGATCTCCTTCAACCCTATCTCAACACCTACATGGCTGGTGCACTACAAACAGATTTAATCTAGCCCCAGCCAAATCCACCGCAACCCTGCTCACAAGCTGGACAGGAGAACACGAATACATCCCTCAACTCACCATAAACAACACACCCCTAACACATACACACACACCCAAAATCCTAGGAGTAACATATGATACTCATATGACATTCAAACAGCACACCACAAACATTAAAAAGAAACTGACACCCAGACTTAACGCCCTCAGGTCACTTGCTCACACAAAATTTGGACACAACAAAGAAACTACCACCACAGTATATAAACAAAACATAAGATCAGTGATGGAATACGCAAGCCCAGCCTGGGCTTCTAACCTAGCTGAAACACATCATAAGACCTTACAGACTATTCAAAACAAAGCCCTGAAGATCATTACAGGCTGCACAGCTACTGCACCCACAGATCACCTACATCAAGAAACCAAAATCCTCAAAGTCAAAGACCATCTGGACATAGAGAGGCACTCAATTCCTGGCAGCAGCCTCCATGAACCAAGACCACCCACTAAACTACATGGCAACACACCCACAGACAACAAGAAATATCAAAACAACACCCAGCACATGGTATCACACACAATTATTGTCCTCTCTCCCTCCCTGCCCACCCCAAACCAACTTCCAGAAGCACATCCATACTCATATCTCTCGCCGATCCATCCACTCACTCACAGACAACACGCAGCTGCATGCACGACCTCCCGAAATCCATCCTTCCGAATCCTCCCTTCCTCGCGAGGACAGAGTCCACCTGGCCAGGCTGAGATGTGGACACCATCCAGCTCTCCTGAGCTATCAGAAGAGACTGGATGACTCCGTTGTCGACGCCTGCCCGGGATGTAACACAGTACCCCATACCATTACACACATCATAGAAGACTGCATTTCACACAACCACTTACGCCAACAACACAATCTACACTCAATGAGAGCTCTGTGGGAAAGCCCGATCGTGGCCATGGCCTTCCTCAGGGACTCGGGGCTGTTCGGCCAGGCAGCTTAGGGAACAACAACAACAGTGGCAGCCTCGGCCCCACCACCGGCAGAGATGGTATCTCCTAGGTAACAACACTTGTTCACCAGCTCCAAAGACTCATTTCCAAAATTCACAGCCACAGGATCATCACTTAATACAAGCTCGCCTTTGCACACAACGCACTCAAAATTCTCTATTTCTGACTTATCCTTCGGCAGGGGTCCCTTTATTCTACTACAGAGCTTACTCCCATGGTGTACCCAACATCGACAGATGCTACATTGAATTGAGTTAACGCCCACTCCCTTTCCACACACTGCACATGGGTATGCACCGCTCTTTTCCACTTTGCCTCGTCTCAATCTACAATGCATAACCTTGGTTTTGTTAATAATGACTCTTAACCCTTGGAATCCGGGAGGCCTCATATGAGGCAAAATGATCGGCTAAAAATCGCCGCTATAATCATCAGAACTCGGCAACCACGCGTTGTAGCGACGTCATCTCTACAGCATTCTACAGACAACAAAAAGTTCTACAATGTGCAAAAACATTGACTGCTCTAGGTGATCTCAATCAGTAGCTACTGAATTATGAAGTTGATTTTACCAAAATTCATTTGAGGCCCCCCGGATCCCATGGGTTAAACCCTTGCTCGCCATGCCCTCTCTCCACTCTCTGAATTTGGCCTCAGCATCTTGCATACTGTCAGCTATTAGGACTAAATCGTCTGCATAAAACAGTTCCAACTGGAGTCCGCCTCTAAAAACTCTAGACAGTGCCTCCAAGACCATAATAAAGAGGGGGCTTAACACTGAACCCTGATGGACTCCAACACGGACTGGGAACTCATCACTCAGTACACCCTTCACCCTCACCGCACTTCGCGAATCCTCATACATCTTCATTATCACACGCAACAGCCACTCTTCCACACCAAGTTTCCTCATAGCCCACTGCACAACATCTCTAGGCACCCTATCAAAGGCCATCTCCAGGTCTACAAACACAAAGTAAACATCCCTGACTTTTAGTAAGTATCTTTCCTGTATCTGCCTGACTATGAAGATAGCGTCGGTTGTACCCCGTCCTGGCATAAAACCAAACTGCATATCATCAATAGAGATGCTTTGCCTGATCAAACCTTCAAGGACTCTCTCACAGACCTTCATGATTTGGTCAAGCATTTTCAGGCACCTAAAATTTCCTCTATCTAGCGCATCCCCTTTTCCTTTGTATATATTTACTATTACACTTTTGAGCCAATCCTCTGGAATTTTCTCATCTTTAATAATGGTGTTTATCAACTCAGTGACTAAGTTTACACCAGTCTCCCCTGAGGCTTTTATCATCTCAGCGACAATGTCGGAGCAACCTGGAGCTTTACCGTCCTTCATTTTATTGATTGTGTCGCTCACTACAGCTGGTGCTATCAAAGGAGGGGGGCCCAGATATTGGTTTTTCGATACTAAGCTGTTCCTTATCCCATTCAAACTCTACATTTAGCAATCGTTCATAGTGTACCTTCCATGATTCTCTGATTTCATTTTCTGCATACACAATCTTCCCATTATCGCTTCTAACACACTGTTCACCTATAATATCCCTACTGTCATTTTTAACTCTCCTAGCTAGGTTGAAGTTCCCATTGGGATTGTCAGTGTTACACACTTGTTCGAGGACCAGGTCCTTAATGCGATTTTTAGCATTGTAAATAACTCTTTTTGGCAGTTCGTTTAGCTGCCTGGTATTCCTCCTTGCTGCCTCCTTTCTTCCATGATTTGAAGCATCTCCTTTTCTCTTTCATAGCATGTTCTACCTCATCGTTCCACCACCAGGAGGTCTTATTCCTGGGGTGACCCTTTGTTTTCCCACAGACTTTGTCAGTGGCAGCAATAAGGCTATGCTTAAGAAAGTTCCATTGACTATTTACATCGTTAGGCCTAGCTTCCTTATTTCTATTCATTTCGTTCAGTTCACTATGAAACCTATCCCTAACTTCCTTGTCCTTCAGCAGCCACACTTTCCTTTTGGGTATGTATACCTTCTTGCGCTTAGGATCTCTGTATAAGCTTATGTCGCACACAAGTAGCTTATGCTGGGGGATACATTCTTCGCTCAGGATGACCTTTACATCTCGAACTAGTTTTCAGTCTTTCCTGTTAACCAAGAAGTAATCTATCTGGCTATATATATATACTGTATATAGGAATGACTATAGATCAGACAAGAGAAGTGGTAATAAACAGGAATGAATGGAGAATGCTTGTGAATAGATATGTGAACACATGGTCATTTGGGGGAAGGGGTCGGGCGCAAGTTGGACTAGATAATAGTCCATCAGGCACCTGGCCCGGGGAGACAGTATATATGAAGGGTACGCCTGGAAGTGTGGTGGGCGGGCTTGTGGTTTCGCTCTGCTGCATGTCTGCCTGCCGAGATCAGAACCTCTCCGGGTGGTCGTGGGCCGGGGAAGTGCTGGAGAGACCTTGGTGACCCTGGTCTCTGGGTCTTCTCCTGGATGACATAGATGTGTGTGAATATGTATTTTGTTTGTGTGTGTTCATTGTTTTCTGTTGTGTTGTCCCTATTCTGGCTCTGTCTTGAGTCCCCCCCCCACCAAAAAAAAAAAAAATAATAATAATAATAATAGGAAAAGTGGGGATTGAGCCTGAGTATATAGATTGATAGATAGATATAGATACTATCTATCTATCTATTGCCTGACGCCGTGATCCCCGAAGGGGTGGCCACGAACAAACCGCCCCCATGCACCTCTGTCCCCAGTCAGTCGACGCCCCTCCTCCCAACCAGCACCGCCTTCGTTCATGTACTTCCTCACTCCATCCTTCCACCTCTCATTCGGTCTACCTCTCCCTCTCTGTCCCTTCACCTCGCTCTCGTACACCCTCTTAGTCATTCTCTCGCTTTCAATACGTTCCATACGTTCCATATGGCCGAACCATCTCAAGTTGTTCCTTTTCACACTTTCCAGCACATCTACCTCCACACCACACCTCCTTCTTACTTCCTCATTAGTCTGTCTATCCCTCCATGTAACTCCGCATGCACTCCTTAAGTAATTCATTTCCACTGCTCTCACTCTTGGTCTGAGTCTCTCAACCAACGTCCATGCTTCGCTTCCGTAAGTCAGTGTCGGGATTACCACACTGTCATGCAAGGACTTGGCAAGGAGGTGTGGCAGAGTGGTCTTGCCACTGGACTGGTAATCCAATGGACCCGGGTTCGAATCCCAATATGTCAATGGGAAGATATTATTGGGATGGAATTTTTGCTGTACCTAGTTTCAGTGCATTACCACAGCACACCGAAATGCCAAAACAAAATACCCTCATTGTTCCCTGACTAAATAGCACTATATGAATATTCCCATATTCAAAATATGCTACAGGGGGGCAATGCCTAGTGAGTTAATTGCTCAATAGGTGGCGTTCTGAGAGTGAGGGTCCGAGCCTGGGGAGTGAGACTGTGAAGCACAGAGGCGAAGCAGCTTCAGAGATGGAGTTGGGTTCGAGCCGTGAATAGGTGCTTCGCATGTCTCACTCCCTAGACTGGAACAAGACCTCACGGGCCTCACCCGTGTTCAGCGGTAGAGTGTAAAGGCTATCAGCCTATGCCCGAGAGGGAGTAGTTGGAATATAGAAGAAAAAAAAAAAAAAAATTACCACCCTATTTCTTGTTACTGCTTTTAGCGTTGCTACAACCCTCTTCCCCTGTTGTACCCTCTCCCGCACTTCTTCATCCATAGTCCCATCTTTACTCAACACACTGCCCAGATACTTAAAAGAGTTGACGATCTCCTTAGCCTGACCGTTCAGCTTCACCTCACACTCTGTGACTTCACCCCTTTCGAAGACCATAACCTTGCTCTTCCCCGCATTTACCTTCAAATTCCGTTTTTCGCACACTGTTCCAAACTCATTTACCAGACCCTGCAACTCCCATTCATTATCACTCATCAGAACTGTATCATCTGCAAACAGCAGTATAGGTAGCTTCCACTCAATTCCCTCCCTTTTCAGCGATACACCAACATCCACTGCTCTTGTAGTATTTCTTTCATGACTCCATCCATATATACAGTAAACAACCACGGGGACATCACACACCCCTGTTTCAAACCAACATTCAGGTCAAAGAACTCGCTCTGCTCACTCTCCACACGTACTGCCGCCTTTGCACCCTCATACATGCTCTTCACTGCTTTCAGCAACTTGCCCTCTACTCCGTATATTCTAAGTACTTTCCACAAACCTCCTCTATCCACTCTGTCATAGGCCTTCTCCATACTGTACTGTATATATACAGTATATATATACAGTACTGTATATAAATAAAATAAACGCCACAATGATGGAAGGCTTTAGAAGGTACACCATTATGTGAGCATTGCTGAGCAAGTTAGTTAGTTTGATTAAATGGTTTCCCAAGCAAAATAGTTGCAAGATAAACGTTCACTTAGTTATTAAGCTATCAAGTGTAACCCACTCTCGTAATAAGTCAAGGGATAGATAAAGAACGGAAGCTCAGATCTCAAGGTGTTCTCTTCCTAAACCCGCCCTGCTCGTCACCTACCCATTTCTCCGTTCTCGCTCTCTCGATCACTACCCTACTGTACATCTTCCCTACTACGCTTAGAAGATATATCCCACATTGGTTACCACACACTTCTCTTTCCCCTTTACCCTTATACAGGGGGACTATTGTGCCTGTCTTCCAGTCAGGGGACAGAGGCGCATGGGGGCGATTCGTTCGTGGCCACCCCTTCGGGGAACACGGCATCCGGCAATAGATATACAGATAGATAGATTTTACGATCTGATCTCTAATAGAATACCTGAAAGGAAGCATAGAATAGGTATGCCTGAAATTATGTCATTAGGACTTAACATTGAAACCATAACCCCTACGGATCACTCAGTATTTTAAGAAATTAATGTACATGTATGTAAGTACAGTATATACTGTACATAGTATATAAAACTATCTTTCAATAGCGGATGCAGTCATTAAGACATAAGAACCATAACCCCTATGGAGCTCTTAGTCTATAATGTAAATATGTACAACTGCCTGCATTGAAAGTTGGTACAATGTTTAATGAACTATTCTGATATGCTGATGAAATATTCCCTTCAAGCACATTCCTGAGTCAATATTTTCCCCCATCCAATGTTCACTTCTCTAAGCTTTATCATTTCAGTAGTTCTGTACCGGTACCAGTTAGTTGTGAAGGTGAATGTACATATATGTGTATGTAGTCATCAAAACTAACCTTCAATAATGGAGGCATTTCTATCGTTGAAGGCAAGATCTTCACTTGAGGAGGGGTAAACTCTTCAAAAGCTTGCAAGTATTTAGCTTCCTCGTGCTTGTGTATTAAACGGAAGTCTGTCTTGTAGGCTGTCTTGGAGATATCTTCCACACCCATGTTCTTACCACGGAACACTCTCTCCACTAGCACCTTCCCTTTCATGTTATCCTGGAAAGTACAAAAAACAAAATATAGTTATTATTATAGTTGATGGCTTTAGTAACTGCAGATATACCAATAACCATATAACAGTATACAGTATATTACCTGGATAATGGTGAGTAGGCGACGGGAAAAGATAGATATGGTGGGACACTAGGGCAACAAGATGGTGATGGAGTTGGGTAATAACAAGAGGTGAATGAAAGGAATTTAGTGGATAGCTATAACAAAAGGGGGCCTCTAAACTTAAATCATAATGAGGATGATGATATATGATCAGTGAATTGATGGGAATACACAAAGAGGTTAGTACTAAGTGGGAAATGGAATGGAATGAGAGACCATGAGAGGTAAAACTTATGGCAGTGGTGGTTGTAGAGCGAGTGAGCCTCCCTGACCATATTTGCGGGAAACCTGCTATTTTTACGCATGCGCGGACAGGTCGGGATATATTTTCCTCCCCTTTCTATAATTGCCTAAGTTCATAGGAAAGATATATTACCCAATAACTAATACAGAACATAATTTAATGTTCTTCCCATTTATACTAATTCATATTATTACGATCCTGAATCCTACAAACTTATACTTATAGCTTAAGATTAGATTTAAATCTAGACTGTCCATGCTCGTGGAATAAGAGTATGGACATACTGAGATTGTACAACATTTACAACAGCCCGGAGGCTAATTTATTCCGCCATGATTGGGAGGATGCGTGAGCCGCCTGTCGACGAGGACGTCCACTTGGTAACGTCAACAGGTTGACCATTTGAGGTTGCCACTATGGGAACGTCTCGGGGGGCAACGTCACCAAGTTGTCACCTTTGCTATCAATATCCCCTTCTAGAGGGCATAAACAGATAGTTGGCCGTGTGAATATGCCCGACTTAGTGCAGATTTTAGCCACTCTGACTTCTCCGTCACATCCAGGTAATAATTCGGTAGTACTGTACGGCCCAACTTCCAGAAAGCGCGAGGACCCTCGTCATGGATGGTGACATCATCGATACTTGGCCACCGACCGTTGATTGGTCGAAGTTTACTCTTATGTGCCTCCCTGACCGTCACCAGATACTAATTAAACCAGCGTCTCCAGATACCCTGCGTCAATTTACGGATATACCGTTATCTGGCTGAGATAACATCCTTGTTGACGTAGTCGGATCCTCAATCTCGTCCTCCATTTCATTCTCCTCAGGAAGATCTCACAACCGATGTCCCCATACCAACACTGAGGGCGTTATTGGGGTAGGATTCTCTAGTTCACCCGAAGCATAAAAAAAGAGGACGGTCATAAACTGTTGCCTTGATTTCCAAGAGTAGGGTTGTCAACTCCTCTAAAGAAATAAGAGCACGTCCCAACACCTTCTTCAGTCCCGCCTTGACAATGCCAATGGCTCTCTCCCAGATAGCGCCGAACCATGGCGCTCTGGCAGGAATAAACCACCATTCACACTGCATATTGACAAGGTGAGACTGAAACTTAGGGTGATTGCAGATATCGGATATGTACCTAGAGGCCCCAACAAACGTGGATGCGTTGTCACTCAAGATGATCCGGGGAATCCCTTGCCGACTGCAAAACCTCCTGAAAGCGTGGAGGAAACTATCACATGTGAGATTGGTGACTACTTCAATTGTATCAGCCTAGTGACAGCACAGGTAAATAAGATCATGTAAGCCTTCATAACTGGTGAGTCTTTAATTGGGATTGCTTCACTATAGTTCACCCCAGTGACCTTATCTATAGCGGTCTCCAGGGGTGGTCCGCAGGGCAGGTAAAGTGGGTAGTCCGCGTAGTCGTAGGGTTTACCTTGTACCCGACGACATTTTAGGCAGTTGCGCAGTACTCTTTTCACCACCTGCCGGATTTTAGGAACTCACCATCTTTGGCGAATGTATCTCTAAAGTTTTTGAAACTATTCTTACTTCCAAATTTCTTAAGCATTTAGCTTCTCATACTCTACTATCAGATCGCCAGAATGTCTTCCTTAACCCCTCAGACCCGGTTGGGCTCTGAGGCATCCATAAAAAACACCTCCGCGGAACCCGGAAGGGCTCTGAGGCTCCGGCAGCTTGAAAGCCTGTAAGCTTGGTGTGCGAGGCGTCCGTCCGACGCATGTAAACAACAGCCGGTTGGACCGACGCCGAGCATCTCCGACCACAAGAAGAAGAGGTCCTGATGTGGCGGCGTCTACGCCGTGGGGCCACCTCCCGAGGCTGCCAACCGCGGATGGTTGCCGACCCTCCACGGCCGAAGACAAAATCAACGACCAGTGGAGGAAAACCGGATGCCGGCCGCGGGGAGCAGCTTCGGGAGCCAAACCGTCACAACCATCCCCTGCCCCCTCCCTGGGGGCACGGGTCCTTGGAGCGGCTTCGGTCGCGCCGGGAATTTCCACACCTCTCACACCACACACATCACACAGTTTTTCCTACACCGAGAAATGACTCTCCGGCTGTCATTTCTCGAAGACTTCTTCTAGCCGGAGACATTGAGAGCAACCCAGGACCCACGTACACATACATATGTCCAACTTGCTCAAAACCCATCACTTCGAGTCGTCATACTAAGGGTTCAGTTCTCTGCAATTCATGCGGGAACTGGACCCACTTCACCTGCACAACACTTGCCTCCAAGAAACACTACACAAACACCTGGACCTGTTCCTCATGCCCCTCCCTCTCCCAGTCAAATCCCTCACCTAAAACCCGTCCACCTCTCCTCACCCGTCCACCTCTCCTCCCTAACCCACCTAACCTTCCCATACCATCCACATTCTCAACTCAACACACCACACCCCATCCTAATCCATTCCAACCCCCATCTCCTGCTCCCCAATCCCCACCCCCACCTCACCCTTCCCAACCCCCAGCCCCTCCCTCACCCCCCCCATCCTCGTGCAGCAGCACCCAACATACATCGTGCACATAACATTAACATTCTTCAACTGAACATAGATGGCATCAACACAAAGAAACACGAACTCTCACACTTCATCAAACAACACAACATACACATTGCCATCTTACAAGAAACAAAACTCCGCACAACGCAAAAAACACCCACATTTCATAATTTCACCACCATCAGACAAGACCGGGCTGTCGGCGGGGGCGGTGGACTCATCACCCTGGTACACAAAGAAATATCATACATAGTAACCAGTGTACAAACCAAATCCCTCCTCCCCCCAAATGATAACACAACAGAAATACAGTCAATTAAAATACGCACTGGCAAAAACTCCAACATAACCATCATAAAAACATACATCCCTCCCCAAACATCCCCTACAGTACCAAATGAATACAGACCACACTTACAACACATCACAAACACCCCACACACCCCACACATCATCCTGGGGGGTGAGACGTCGGCCTGGTTTGTCGACAACCCCGACACAGACAGAGGGCTGGTACTACAAAACCAAACCGATAACCTCATCATCCTTAACGACATCCATCAACATACCCATATTCCTCACCAAGCCCTCTATAACCCATCATCTCCAGACATCACCTTTTGCTCCCCAGAACTCGCCCCCACAACATCCTGGAGGGTGATCAGAACCTTAGGCTCTGACCACCTCCCGATCATTATCACCACCAAAACCAGACTCACCCCAGCTAGCCACAAACACACATACACCAATTATAAAAGAGCTAACTGGGAAGCATTCACAAATGAGACAGAACAACACTTCACAACTCTAAACAGTACACCCATCACTAACATCAACAATGCTGTACACATACTCAATAAAACTATCCAAAACGCTGACAAGAAACACATTCCAAGAGGTAACAGAAAAAGACACAACCCCAACTTCACACCAGAAATTCAAAACCTCATCAGACAACGCGACATACTGAAACACTCCCCAGCACCCCACACACAAGACATCACACAACAAATTCAAGCACTCAACACCCAAACTAACAACAAAATACAAGAACAACAAAAACTAAATTGGAATAACTTCCTACAAACACTTGATCACAAAACAAACCCCAAAAAACTCTACAAAACACTAAACAGCATCACACTTTCCAACAGCAACACAACACAATCACATGCTGCAATCACAACAACAGACTCTACTCCTTCATGTAAACAACAAGCAAACACTCTCATCAATCACTTTTCACATGTCAGCCACCTAAAACCTCACAAAGACGACCGACGTGTCATCCGACGTAAGAGACAATTCCCCACAGACCCTGACTATACATCCTTCACCAATCACCAGACAAAGCATATCATCAACAATCTCAAGCACTCACCCGCCTGTGGCCTAGACAACATAAGCAACATACACCTCAGACACCTGGGACCACAAGGCATACAAGCACTCACTAACATATCAAACTACAGCTATTCACACAACACAATACCAGACATTTGGAAGCATGGTATCATCATCACATTCCCCAAACCCAACAAAGACCCCACGCTACCCTCCTCGCACCGCCCCATCACACTCCTTTGCTCCCCCTCCAAAGTCATGGAACGCCTAGTATTACAACTAATTACACCTGACCTACCCCTAGCTCCAACACAACATGGCTTTAGGCCACTGCACTCCACAAACACTCTTCTCACAGACCTTACACAAAGAGCTTTCGACGGCATCAACTCAGCTAGACCACCACACAGATCACTATTAGCCACACTCGACATTAGTAAAGCCTTCGATGCCATCCCCCGCCACAACCTAACAAACAAAATCTACAACACAAACATGCACAACAACACAAAAAGGTGGCTGGCCAACTTCCTAGCAGGCAGATGTGCACACGTATCTTTTGCCGGTCAGTCATCTAAAATCAGAAACTTTCCAAACAGAGTCCCACAAGGATCCGTCCTATCGCCCGCACTCTTCAATCTGTACATGCACGATATAACTACACCCAATACGCCCCAAATACACTTAGCCTCCTATGCAGATGACATAACACTCACATGCACACACCATGACCCAAAAAGAGCAACAGATCTCCTTCAACCCTATCTCAACACTACATGGCTGGTGCACTACAAACAGACTTAATCTAGCCCCAGCCAAATCCACCGCAACCCTGCTCACAAGTTGGACAGGAGAACACGAATACATCCCTCAACTCACCATAAACAACACACACACACCCAAAATCCTAGGAGTAACATATGATACTCATATGACATTCAAACAGCACACCACAAACATTAAAAAGAAACTGACACCCAGACTTAACGCCCTCAGGTCACTTGCTCACACAAAATTTGGACACAACAAAGAAACTACCACCACAGTATATAAACAATACATAAGATCAGTGATGGAATACGCAAGCCCAGCCTGGGCTTCTAACCTAGCTGAAACATCATAAGACCTTACAGACTATTCGTATGGGCGGGTGCCCAACCCGAAAGGGGTTGAACTAGGGGGGCTATCCCCCCGCCAAAGGCGGCTTTCTAGGGCCTTTCCTAGATGCTGATAGTCTTATGGTGATGGGCTGGTCTATCAGAGTGAGAACTGAGCGATCTCATACCCATAGCTTACTCCGACCCTTTTACTTATGTATTTCCTAGATCTCAAGTGACGGCGTCTTTTCCGTGGATTGACCTCCCAATCTACCAAGATGGAAGCCAAAGCCACATTTTTCCTTTGCCCCTCAACTTTCTCTTCATAATTGCTGAGGGGGCACAGGGCCCTGGGTGGGACTTTGGTTTCCCGGGCGTTTCCGCACCCTCCTCAGCTCCCCGCCATGGAGTGGCTTCGGTCACCCAGGCTTTATTGTGGTAGGCAGAGAGGGTTCTGTGGGGGCGCTCAGTTATGGCCTTGGCCTTGCCCGGGCTGTTCGGGCAGCTTGGGGAACAACAACAACAACAACAACAACAGACTATTCAAAACAAAGCCCTGAAGATCATTACAGGCTGCACAGCTACTGCACCCACAGATCACCTACATCAAGAAACCAAAATCCTCAAAGTCAAAGACCATCTGGACATGAGAGGCACTCAATTCCTGGCAGCAGCCTCCACGAACCAAGACCACCCACTAAACTACATGGCAACACACCCACAGACACCAAGAAATATCAAAACAACACCCAGCACACGGTATCACACACAATTATTGTCCTCTCTCCCTCCCTGCCCACCCCGAACCAACTTCCAGAAGCACATCCATACTCATATCTCTCACCGATCCATCCACTCACTCACAGACAACACGCAGCTGCATGCACGACCTTCCGAATCCTCCCTTCCTCGCGAGGACAGAATCCACCTGGCCAGGCTGAGATGCGGACACCATCCGGCTCTCCTGAGCTATCAGAAGAGACTGGATGACTCCGTTGTCGACGCCTGCCCGGGATGTAACACAGCACCCCATACCATTAAACACATCATAGAAGACTGCATTTCACACAACCACTTACACCAACAACACAATCTACACTCAATGAGAGCTCTGTGGGAAAGCCCGATCGTGGCCATGGCCTTTCTCAGGGACTCGGGGCTGTTCGGCCAGGCAGCTTAGGGAACAACAACAACAACCACAACAAGAAGGAGAGGCATCCTTGTTCGTGTGTGCCTGTATGTTATTGTTAAGTGGTGAAAAATAGTGTAAAGTGGCTGATATCGCCACAAAGTTATCTCCACGGAAACCGTCATCACAACTGAACCAGTTGACTTAGAAAGCTCTACTCAACGCCATTCTACAGGTACGAAACACATCTACGCTTGGAGATGCGCGGGAATGCGGAAGCAGTCAAAATTACAAAGATACGGTAGCCTAGGCGTAGAAGTTTTTCAGCCAAAACCCCCGGGTTTCGGCATGGAATACATAGCCGGGTCTGATGGGTTAAGGGTCGCTCTACTGGTGATCTTCTTTCATATCTTACTAACTCCTGGTCATCCTCCTCCCGGGACTTCGGTGAGACCTTTTCTATTGCGTTAGACATATCGAAGGCCTTCGATAAAGTCTGGCACAAATATCTAATTTCTAAACTAACCTCCTTCGGTTTCTATCCCTCCATCTGTGCCTTTGTCTCTAATTTCCTTTCCGGTCGTTCCATAGCTGCGGTTGTGGACGGCCATCGTTCACTTCCTCATCCATCAACTCCGGTGTTCCTGAAGGATCTGTCCTATCTCCAATTCTCTTTATAATTTTCATAAATTATCTTCTCAAACTGTACCTCCAGTCCTATCCATTCATATGCAGACGACTCTACTTTACACTATTCAATTAGTTTCCCCGAATGCCCCAGTCAGCAATCCCTCAAAAACAAACTTATGAAGCCATAGGACACTTATCTTCTGATCTAACTACCATTTCCAATTGGGGCAGAGAAAACCTTGTTAGCTTTAAAGCTTCCAAAACCCAATTTAATTGTGGCCCCTCCATCATTGACGATTTGCCTATTAATATAATAGTCTCCATTCAACACCCGCGTCAGCCGTTTTGAATCTACCGCCGCGGGGATGAACAGAGTATTCCTCATAAGTGTAACGCAACTTCTCTTATGGAGTCGTCTATAGATCGGGTACCCACTACGAAAAAACTTTCGTAAAAAATAAGAGAAGAAAAAAGAAAAAATTAACTTAAACATTGTTATAACACGCTTCCCACTTTCGGTGGTTTTCTTATGTTGCGGCACCCAGCCACTCCTCACCAGGCGTCCATTCGTACTTCTCTTCCCCGCGGGCACCAGTGTAGGACGTGTCTCGCCCGCGCTCCGCTTCATTCTTCGTTCACTCAATTCTCGTGAGTCTTTACTCATTTGTATATATCTGAGTTGTATTGAACAAGGTTTAGATTAGCTAGCACAGGCTACCCGTCTGGTTGCCTGCAGGAAGTGTTAAATTAGGGTACTTTACAGGTGCTTACGTGTTCTCCAGGACAGTCGCCACATGTGTTTTTTTCTTGATTCTGCACGCCTTAGCTGTTGATTATTTCTAGCTAGGAGGCTACTTTCATCGCAGTAGGTCTTCAGTCCAGCGTGTTTGGCCTAGGGGCCGTGTGTTTTTTCATATTAGAAGACGCTCCAGTTTAAGGATTGTCACACGTGGTGTGGGATCTGCTGGTGTTCGAGCCTGCTCCCGGACCCCTCTCGTGGGCCTCTTCTCCTCGTGCTATGGCCGTGTGTCTTCAGGGGTAGTTTTCTTCCTAAGGTAAGGATTACTTATGCCTCGTGGCAAGCCACATTAGGGTCTCCTGAGGGTTTAGGGGTGCATTGTTATTCTATGATATTAATATTATGCCCTCCCCCCTTTTTTCCTGTGTTCTTTGGTTCGAGTTTTCATCTCTTTCCTGGATCTCTAGGAAGTGTACTTATTTTGTGGGGTTTTTTGGTTCAGGATTGGTGGTCTTGTGCTCTTGACTGTTTTTCCTAGTTCCTTGGCCCGCCGGTCCTCTGTCTTCGTACTAGGCCCGGCTACCGCCGCGCTGGCGTGCTTGGGCTATGCTTCCCCCTTCTTTGATTAGTAGTGTACCACTACCCTCCTTGCCGGCGGTCGTGCACGGACCGGCGGAAGGAGGACGGTATCGAACCGTTGATTATCAGACTCGCCCTGTGACTTACCGGTTTACCCCGCCAGCCCGGCGGCACAGTTGGGGTGACTTGCCAGTTTCCCCCGCCTGCCCAGTGGCACAGTTGGGTAAGAGGTGTAGCAGAGGCGATGGTGGGAGGCGGACGCATTTTTTGAGGCTCCGGCATATTATCATGGGCACGATTAAATATCACGGAATTTCGAATACATACTGAGCGAGCGAGGAGAGGAAGGACTAGTGAAGTGTTCGGAAGATAAATTGGTGTGGTGGAGGGGTGATATATATTGTAAAAAGAGTAGTTTAACAACGGGTCAGCTGGAGTTGTGATTGTAAACATACATGGCGGATGGAACGGCGGGAATTTCGGAGACGGAAGAAAGGTTAGGACGGTTTCGTGGGTTTAGGAGTACGGATAAGAAGGTAGAAGAGATTAGTAATGTTGTGAAGGATCTGGAAAAGTGGAAGAGTGATACGGAGAAATGGAAGGGGGACATTGGGTCAGAAAATCAAGGTATTGTGCAAACTATGTGGTGCGTCGGGTGGGGCAGGGAATAGGCTTAGTGAAGGAAGCGAATGCAGGCCTATTTCGGAAGTTAATAATAACCAGGGCAGTGGTAGAGACAGTGACAAATTTTAGTTGGAGACTAAACACAAATGAAGAACTGAAACATATAAGATTAAAGAAGGATTTGAGCATAGAACAAAGAAAAAAAAATAAAGGAACTACAGTGGAGCCCCCATCCTAGCTGCTAATCGGTTCCTCAGAAATAGAGCTAGGATTGAAACAGCCAAGATCGGGGCACTGTTCTTATGGGGAAAATTCAATCGGTTCCGTGCTCATGCCAAAATTTGCATCTTTTTCTATTTTTTGCCTATGAAAACATGTTTTATTGTACACAAATTAAATTTTATGCATTATACTGTATCATATAATACACCATAGAATAAGTTTTAAATAACTAGAACAAAAAGGCCCAATATCTAAACAATTACCACACTTTTTCCCAGTGTTAGGCTATGAAAACATGTTTTTTGTCTAGGCTACATCAAGTAGCCTAGGCCTAAATCTTATGCATTGTAAATAATAATATAGACATGGCTAAATGACAGTCCTAACCATAAATACTGTAGATTGGGGCATTGTTTCTATCATGCGAAATTTTGAAGGCCTAGCCTAGGCCTAGGTTCTAAATTCGTCCAGCCACCCCTCAAGTACCCATTTCGCCCCAAATCTATCTATCTATCTATTGCCTGACGCCGTGATCCCCGGAGGGGTGGCCACGAACGAACCGCCCCCATGCACCTCTGTCCCCAGTCAGTCGACGCCCCTCCCCCCAACCAGCACCGCCTTCGTTCATGTACTTCCTCACTCCATCCTTCCACCTCTCATTCGGTCTACCTCTCCCTCTCTGTCCCTCCACCTCGCTCTCGTACACCCTCTTAGTCATTCTCTCGCTTTCCATACGTTCCATATGGCCGAACCATCTCAAGTTGTTCCTTTTCACACTTTCCAGCACATCTACCTCCACACCACACCTCCTTCTTACTTCCTCATTAGTCTGTCTATCCCTCCATGTAACTCCGCACGCACTCCTTAAGTAATTCATTTCCACTGCTCTCACTCTTGGTCTGAGTCTCTCAACCAACGTCCATGCTTCGCTTCCGTAAGTCAGTGTCGGGATTACCACACTGTCATGCAAGGACTTCTTCACTTCCATACTGACCACCCTATTTCTTGTTACTGCTTTTAGCGTTCCTACAACCCTCTTCCCCTGTTGCACCCTCTCCCGCACTTCTTCATTCATAGTCCCATCTTTACTCAACACACTGCCCAGATACTTAAAAGAGTTGACGATCTCCATAGCCTGACCGTTCAGCTTCAGCTCACACTCTGTGACTTCACCCCTTTTGAAGACCATAACCTTGCTCTTCCCCGCATTTACCTTCAAATTCCGTTTTTCGCACACTGTTCCAAACTCATTTACCAGACCCTGCAACTCCCATTCATTATCACTCATCAGAACTGTATCATCTGCAAACAGCAATATAGGTAGCTTCCACTCAATTCCCTCCCTTTTCAGTGATACACCAACATCCACTGCTCTTGATACTATTTCTTTCATGACTCCATCCATATATACAGTAAACAACCACGGGGACATCACACACCCCTGTTTCAAACCAACATTCAGGTCAAAGAACTCGCTCTGCTCACTCTCCACACGTACTGCCGCCTTTGCACCCTCATACTTGCCCTCTACTCCGTATATTCTAAGAACTTTCCACAAACCTTCTCTATCCACTCTATCATAGGCCTTCTCCAAGTCCATAAAGGCAACATACACCTTTTGTTTCTTCTCCAGATACTTCTCCACAACACAATTCAGGGTAAAAATCTGATCTACACATCCTCTTCCCTTCCTAAAACCTCCCTGCTCGTCGCCTATCCATTTCTCCGTTCTCACTCTCACTCTCTCAATCACTACCCTACTGTATACCTTCCCTACTACGCTTAGAAGACATATTCCTCGGTGGTTACCACACACTCCTCTTTCCCCATTGCCCTTATATAGGGGGACTATAATGCCAGTCTTCCAGTCATCGGGTGCACTCCCCTTCTCCCATGCTAGTTTGCACATTTTCCATACCCATTCTATCACTATCTCATTCTATCACTACCTAATACATCGCCCCATTACATCGCATATTATCGCCTATCCCATATTATCGCCCCAAATACATCCAATAAATACATATTATGAGGAAAAGATGTATAAATACTTATTATGAGAAGATTACTTACCACACAGATTTTATTATAAATCATTGTCATATTTAGCCTAGCCTAGGCTAACATCGTCTAGGCTAGGCATTTCAATCGTTTTCGTACGACATGGACTGGTCTTTGCTCTGTGTTTTGAGCATGAAATTCCTTCATTGCTACCACCAGGCCAGCCATCCCTATCACTAGATGTACTAGAGGTTATAATAAACGCGAGAGATAAGGGGTTCAGGCACAAAAAGGCTTGCAAACGGTTGTTTTGTCAACACAGATACTAGCTAAACTGCAAGCGTCTGCATAGTGATGACGTCATACAAAGATGGCGGCATCTTGTGCATTTGACGATCGGATCTCGGATTCACTCGGATTTCGTCTCTAAACGGCAAGCGCCTGGCAGATTCTTTTGTTATGTTAAAACAAAATTATTGTTTTTGTTTGTTTTCTAGTTTTATGTCGAGTTTTTCGTTATTTTTGCTATTTTTTCATGTTTCGGCTGGGATTTTGATGCGAGAATTGAGGCTTTTGGCGCGAGAATTGAAATTGGGAATATTTGGTGTGTGGTGCGAGAATTGAATCAACGAAGACCGGTGTAGCAAAAATGGGGGCTCCACTGTACAGGAAAAGGCTGATCAGGAAAATGGAAAGTTGGGTGAGGAGGATAAGAAGAAGTTTTTCTGGAGAGTGAGGGACGGGAAATTGAGGAAGTGGTTTATACGAATAGAAGGGAGAAGGAGAGCTGGGAGGGAAGAGAATGTGACAGAAGTTGTGGCAGAGGTGGAGAGCAAGGTGGAAGCGTCTCGGGGAGAGACAGGAGAAGAAGCTGCAGACCCAGTACCAGTAGTGTGAGGGGGGGAGTAGGGCACGGACAGGAGGAGCGGGATGATGTAGCTGCTGAAGGAATGGTAGAAAGATTAAGGATTATGTTTAGTAATATTGATGTGTTTACCCAGGACAAGAAAAGAGCACTGATATGTAGGTTGCAGGATGAAGAGGAAAAACCGGATGTCATAGCCTTACAAGAAGTAAGACCAAAAAATGCTAGAATTGAAAGGGAACTGGTGGAGTATAGTTTGGAGGCTTTTGAGTTGTACAAGAGGAATGCTATTAGAGCAGAGGTTGGAAGAGGACTGTTTATTTATGTAAGAAAAGAGCTCAAGGTAAATGAGGTGGATATGAGACAGCAGTATTGTGAGCACTGTATTTGTGTATTGAAGTAAAATGTACAAGAGGGTCAATTCTAATTGCCTCTATACAGTATATAGAAGCCCAAATAATAGTAGGGAAGAGGATGATAACCTACTGAAAGCAATGGAGGAAATAGATAATAGAGAGAACAAATATAAGATTTTGATTGGAGATTTCAAGTTGCCAAGGATCAACTGGGCAAATTGTACTACTCCAGCGGGACAGTGTAGCCTGGAAAACAAGTTTATAGAGAAAGTAAGAAATTGTTTTTTAACACAACATATTACAGAGATGACAAGATATAGAGATGGGAAGCAGGGGAGTGTACTTGATTTAATTTTTAGCAATGAGGAGGATATTGTGGAACATGTCAATGTGGATAACCCTATAGGTCGTAGTGACCATGCCTGTATAAGTTCTAGTTGCAATATTAAAACAGAGAGGGATGATAGAAGCAATCTATCTATCTATCTATTGCCTGACGCCGTGATCCCCGAAGGGGTGGCCACGAACGAACCGCCCCCATGCACCTCTGTCCCCAGTCAGTCGACGCCCCTCCCCCCAACCAGCACCGCCTTCGTTCATGTAGTTCCTCACTCCATCCTTCCACCTCATATTCGGTCTACCTCTCCCCCTCTGTCCCTCCACCTCGCTCTCGTACACCCTCTTAGTCATTCTCTCGCTTTCCATACGTTCCATATGGCCGAACCATCTCAAGTTGTTCCTTTTCACACTTTCCAGCACATCTACCTCCACACCACACCTCCTTCTTACTTCCTCATTAGTCTGTCTATCCCTCCATGTAACTCCGCACGCACTCCTCAAGTAATTCATTTCCACTGCTCTCACTCTTGGTCTGAGTCTCTCAACCAACGTCCATGCTTCGCTTCCGTAAGTCAGTGTCGGGATTACCACACTGTCATGCAAGGACTTCTTCACTTCCATACTGACCACCCTATTTCTTGTTACTGCTTTTAGCGTTCCTACAACCCTCTTCCCCTGTTGTACCCTCTCCCGCACCTCTTCATCCATAGTCCCATCTTTACTCAACACACTGCCAGATACTTAAAAGAGTTGACGATCTCCATAGCCTGACCGTTCAGCTTCACCTCACACTCTGTGACTTCACCCCTTTCGAAGACCATAACCTTGCTCTTCCCCGTATTTACCTTCAAATTCCGTTTTTCGCACACTGTTCCAAACTCATTTACAGACCCTGCAACTCCCATTCATTATCACTCATCAGAACTGTATCATCCGCAAACAGCAGTATAGGTAGCTTCCACTCAATTCCCTCCCTTTTCAGCGATACACCAACATCCACTGCTCTTGATAGTATTTCTTTCATAACTCCATCCATATTTACAGTAAACAACCACGGGGACATCACACACCCCTGTTTCAAACCAACATTCAGGTCAAAGAACTCGCTCTGCTCACTCTCCACACGTACTGCCGCCTTTGCACCCTCATACATGCTCTTCACTGCTTTCAGCAACTTGCCCTCTACTCCGTATATTCTAAGTACTTTCCACAAACCTTCTCTATCCACTCTGTCATAGGCCTTCTCCAAGTCCATAAAGGCAACATACACCTTTTGTTTCTTCTCCAGATACTTCTCCACAACACAATTCAGGGTAAAAATCTGATCTACACATCCTCTTCCCTTCCTAAAACCTCCCTGCTCGTCGCCTATCCATTTCTCCGTTCTCACTCTCACTCTCTCAATCACTACCCTACTGTATACCTTCCCTACTACGCTTAGAAGACATATTCCTCGGTGGTTACCACACACTCCTCTTTCCCCTTTGCCCTTATATAGGGGGGACTATTATGCCAGTCTTCCAGTCATCGGGTGCACTCCCCTTCTCCCATGCTAGTTTGCACATTTTCCATACCCATTCTATCACTATCTCACCACCATACCTCAACATTTCCCCACACACTCCATCTGTTCCTGGTGCTTTCCCAACTTCACTCTTTTCATGGCTTCCCACACTTCTGACCTCCTGATCCCCACCTCCTCCTCCACTACTTCTCTTCTTCTCCTTCCCATACCATATCCAGCTATGTTTGCTGGCTCTTCATTCCTTTCATTTAGCAACTCACTGAAGTACTCCCTCCATCTTTCGACTCTCTCTTGCTTCTCGGCTAGCATTATCCCATTCTTATCTTTCACACCCTTACTGTTTCCCTTGCTACCTTCCCTAACTTTCTTGACTTCTTTCCAGAACAGTTTCTTACTCTCCCTCCATTTTACACTCAGATTCCTTCCAAATTCCTCATCTACTCTTCTCTTACTTTCCTTCACTACTCTCTTCACCACCCTCTTACTCTCCACGTACCTCGCTCGTTTCTGTCTCTCGGAATCTTCATTCCCTCTACTACCCAACCACTCTCTATATGCCTTTCTTCTTTTCTTCCACAGCTATTCTTACCTCTTCTGTCCACCATGCCTGTACCTTTCACTCCCCTCCCTCTTCTCCTCACTCCACACACCTCCTCAATGCTGCACAGATCTCATCCTTAAACACCTTGCTCATCTCCTCCACTTCCTCCATAACTTCCAGGTCGAACCCACCTAGTCGTCTTTCCACTGCTCTCCTGTACTCCTCCTGACTTCCTCCTCCTGCAACCTCTCCACCCTCCTCACCATTCCACCCTCCTCTCGCCTCCCTCCCGCTCTCCTCACCCACTTCTTTTGTATCCTAAACCTTAGCTACCACTACATAATGATCAGACAGACCCCCTCCAATACCCCTATACACCCTAGCATCCATCACAGATTTCTTCATTCGTTCATCCACACATACATAATCAATCAATGACTTTCGTTCCACCACTGTCTTATCCTTCATCGTCAACATCCGTTTCCATGTGTACCTGTGGATCATTCTGTGTCGGAAGAAGGTGTTGGCTATCCACAGCCTCCTCCCCACACATACGTCCACAAGTGCACTACCATTCCCATTCACCTCTGATGGTACCCCCCACCCTCCCACCACTCCCTCAACTTTCCTATCACCCACCTTACCATTTCATATCCCCAATCAGAAATATTCTTTCGTTCTTGTCAAACTTCTCCAGGCACGCCTCCACATTCATCCAGAACTCCTCTTTCTTTCTTTCAAGTATATCCTCTGTCGGGGCATACACGCATACAATCACCCACGTTTGTATTCCTACTTTCATTCTCACCCACACAATCCTTGAACCCACAGACCCATACTCTCTTACACATTCCTTCCATTTGCTACTTACAAACAAACATGCACCTTCTCTCGCTGTTCCTTCACTCACTCCAGCACACACACCCCATTCCACACCCCCACTCTCTCACATCTGAACCTTTCCATTTGGTCTCTGTCATTCCACATACATCCAGCCTGGCATTCACTAACACTTCCAGAACCTCTCTCTCTTTTGTGCCATCATTCATTCCACTAACATTCCACGTAGCCATTCTCAGAATGTCCGAAGGCATGTCCTTAGTCGGTCGTGGTTCGTCAACGTTGGTTCCGTCCGCATCCGAGGCTGTTCGTTCGTTTTTTTTTTTTGCTTAGATATTTTTTTCCGGGTGGGGGTCGCAAGCCCACCGACCCAACCTCTTTAGTCGCCTCTTACGACACGCAGAAGGCACGTGGGGCATATTCTATTCCCTAACCCCCAGGGGGGTTGGGGAAGCAATAAAAACAAAATATACATGTATGACAGAGCAGATTATGAGCTGCTGAGAAGGTGTCTGGACATTGACTGGGGGGAATACTTGAACGGTGAAGACGCTGAAGGAATGTGGAGGAAGTTTAGAGTCAAACTGGAGGATGTTATATCCAAATGTGTACCAGTAGGGGAATATAAGGATAAAACAAAATTGAGGAAAAGAACGAACCCAGAACTACCAATGAAAAGAAAGCTGTGGACTTTGATAAGAAGAAAGAAACGATTGTGGGATAGATTAAAAGTGTTAACAAAGAACAGGGGGTCTAGTATAGAAGCTAAAGTAGTGGATTTGGAACGTAGACAGATAAACAATAAAATAAGGTGGGAGACAAGGAGGGGGGTAAAGGAAAGGGAGAGAGAGATTGCAAGAAACGTGAAGGATAATCCAAAAATATTCTGGAAGTACATTCAGGAAAAGTTAACAAGAAGAGTAGGGATCCCAGAGCTGGTAGGGGGGTTGGATGATGGGAGTAGAGTGGAGACGGATAAGGAGAAAGCAGAGGTGCTGGGGAAATACTTTGGGGGGGTACTGTATATGTTGGGTCTGGCTGCTTCCAGACGAACCCCAGGTACTTATCAAAGAAGTGGGATAAGTCAAACACTGGGTAAAAGTTAATAGGTTCTTGTATTCAGGAGTGAAGTGGGTACAGTGTACAGAGAGACCTTTGGTAGGCTAGTCTCTCTCTCGATCTGATCATAACATACCCCTAGCGGGCAGATCATGAAATACCCAGTTACCATGTGCAGTCAATACAGTACAGTACAATTATATAAGTGAGTGCACATGATCACTATGGTACATGTTTAATATAAGGAGGTATGCATATAGATAATATGTGTTACATACAGATACTTAAGAATGCTGTTGCCTCAATAAATCATATACATACACCTCCCTCCCCCCTCACGCTCGTACTGTAGTTCAATCTCGAGCGGACTCCTTTTCTCTGGGTCGTTCCGAATAAAGTGGGGCAACTGGGGGGTCAGACGCTAAGGACAACTGTTTCTGGTCATTGCAAGGGGTCACAGGGGGCTGGGGGAGGGGGTCAATACTTTGGGGTACAGGGCGGAGGAAACGGCGGTTCCGCCACCACACACGACCACTAGGGAGACGCACCTCATAATCCCTGGACTTGCCAAGACTTATGACAACCCCCACCTTGTCCCAGTGTTGCAATGTCGGGTCTTGAATCCGAACTTGCTGACCGACACGCAACCTGGGGAGGGGCTGTGCGTGCGCATCATACCAGGTCTTAACCTGCCCGGCACGGTCGGCTGCACGTCTGTCACAGTCCTCGGCCTTGCCCTGCCACTCCTGAGCGAAGGATCTGGGGTTGGCAGGTAGACATGTCCGAAGGGGATGACCATATAGGAATTGGGCAGGGGAGTGGCCAGTGAAGTTAGCAGTGTTCCGGAGTTCCATGAGACCCCGGTCAAAGTCCTCTATGTCAATGTTGCCAGAGGGTGCAGTCTGAAGAATGAGGTGCCTGATTGACCTCACTGCAGCCTCGGCATGGCCGTTCGCCTGTGGGTGATGCGGTGACGTAACCACATGGCGGACTCCCCATCGCTCTATAAAGTCCCGGAAATCCTGGTTGGTGAATTGTGGGCCTCCATCGGTCCTCAGACAGAGGGGAACACCAACTTCCCGGAAGTAGCGACAGAAGAGCCTGATTGTTGCAGAGGCAGTAGCGTCGCCTTTGCAGGGGACGACAACGGGCCACCCCGAGACGGGGTCGACCACGACCAGGAAGGACTAACTGGCAACCATGATAAAGTCGGCCGAGACAAACTCAAAGGGCCCCGTCGGGTTCTCGTCATTCAGGAGGGGTTCTTTCTGGAGGCCAGGCTGGAGGATCTGGCACGACTCGCAAGCATGAACAGTACTGGCGGTCGGAATCTATCCCCGGCCAGAAGACAGCCTGCCTCGCTCTGTTCTTGGTGGCCTCCACACCTCTGTGACTGTCGTGGAGTTGCTGCAGGGTGCGGCGGCGGAGAGCAGGAGGAACCACAATCCGAGCTCCGTAGAGGACGAGATCTCCATCAGCACAGAGATCATCCCGTAGCATCCAGTATGGAAGCAAAGAATCACGTAGGTTATAATAGTTGACAGGGAATCCTGAGGTGACGCAGTCGAGTAGACAGACGTATGTAGGGTCCACTCATGCTGCGGCGCGAAGATCCTGTAGAGTCCTGTCGGCGTCTTGTACTGGAGGTTCTCCTGGGTTGATGACATCCAAAATGGGCTTAGGAAAGTCCTGAGAGATGATGGCCAACTCCCTGCAATGGCGATAAGAAAGCAGAGGAGTCTGGACACCGTCGTGCACTTGAATCAGGGCAGGACACGATCTCTTGCCTAGGGTGAGGGTTGCCTGAAATGCACCCAGAGCAGGCGCCATCGTGGACCCATCCGCCGTGAGCGTCATGGTAGGCGAAGGGTCTTGCAAGGCTGCTCCTAGAGACACCCAGAGATCCTAGATGTTGCAGGCCAATCACTGTAATGTCAGAGCCTGTGTCCGGTAGCATCCGTAGGCGGGATTTGACATCGCCGTGTGACAGGGTGACAACGATGGGCTGTGGTGTCTTGTCGGCAGAGGAAGAAGTTGATCCCACACGACGACAGTTTGTTGTGCTTCGCCTCGTGAGACTCGCTGGAGTCGGAGGAGGTACCACTGCTGCTTGGAGGAGATCCCCCTCGGCGCTTGTCCTTCTTCTTCGACGCCCGACAACACTTCTCAATGTGCCCAATGTGGTGACAGAGGTGGCACTGGACCTTACTGGCGGGGCACTTGATCGTCCGCGACCAGTGGCCTTGTCGTCCGCAGGCGTCGCAGGTGCTCTGAGCAGCTGGGCACGTGTCCAACCCATGCTGGCGAGCACAACACTGGCAGAAATCCGTTGACTTCGATGAATTCTTGGTGGGCGGAGTCTTGCCGTTTCCCTGAGCTTTCTTGTCCTCTTTATACAAAGAAATTGCGCTCACTTGGTCAGGAGGAGCACTAATGGCCGTGGTCGCAGATATAGCGGCCTCATAGGAGCGGCACCTAGTCACAACATCCTTTAGTGGTGCTTTGGAGTCCAGGGAGATGAGCTTCTGTACAAGCTCCTTGTCTCTGATCCCCATTAGGATCACCATCTTGAGCTGTGTTTCCTCGCAGACAGATGAATTTCCCGGGCACACATCAACTTCCTCGGAAATGCGCTTCAGGCGGACATAAAACTCAGCAAATGACTCCCCTTCAAGCTGCTTACAACTCAACAATTCTCTTCGACGAAGTGCCTCGTTGCGAAGTGCCTTGATGTGAGCTTGCAGGGTATCCAACACCTCATCCACCGTCTTGTCAGTCGAAGGGGCGATCTGAAGGGTGTGTTCAAGTATGTGCTGCATCTCGAGGGTCAGGCACATGCGAAGCTGGATCATCTGCTTTGCCGGAGGTAGTTTGGGGAGGTGCCACCATTACTGCATAGTCATCCCAGCGCCGTCTCCACTCTCGAATCATCTGAAAGGTGGTGTCGGCTTTAAATGGTGGTGGGGACTGTGCTGTAGCCTTTGGTGGTGGTGGAGGTGGTGAGGGATCTGAAGGGCTGACTCGTTGCTGTTGGGAGGGGTGGGCCCTGGGCCATGGAGGGATCTGTAGATATCCTGGAAGTGGCCAACAGTTGGAATCAAAGCCTGCAATCTTGCATTCTCTTCCTCTCTTCTTAAAGCCTCCTCTTGTCTTCTCACTGGCCTCTTCTTGCCTTCTAGATTCCTCCAGATACTGAATAAACTGTAGGAAATCGGCCCCAGACGAACTGAGGGGTGAAGCATGTGGGTGGGAGGGTGGAGGAGGTGGAGTGCGTAAGGGGGTAGAAGTAGAGAAACCAGAAAAATCTTGGGAGATTTGTGGAGGTGGAAGTGGTCCAGAAATCCCAGGGGAGGTTTGTGTAGGAGAGCTGGGAGGTGATGTGGGGTTGTGTTGCAATCGTACATCTTCCTGGTCTGACATCCTCTTGTTAGGGCAACAGACAGACAGGTTGATAACAAAGAGTCGAAAAATTCCCCACTTGAAGATTCGTCCTAGTAGATAACAGTGTTTTTGCTGCGAAAGATTGCCAGCAACAAGTAGTGTGTGTGTGACGGCGTGCTCAGTGCGTGTATGCGTATGTGTGTTCACCAACCGCTCGTGGCTCGGGAGGGGGAGGCGGCCGCGTTCACTCACTCAACTCAGTGTTGCTCAGGCCGTGGTGGGAGGAGGGTGTAGCGCTCCGCTCGCTGGCTGGCCCTGCTGCTCTGGAACTCGTACCCAGGGCAAGCACACATGAAATATACACAAAATAAAGCACTGGCAATACACAACACTTCACTGTTAGCACTGTATATCCAGGGGCACTGCTCACTGTAATCCTGGGTCTGGAGGCACTGTCTTACTCGCGAGTGGTGGAGCTGGCTTGGTAATGGCGGCTTCACAAGGGTCCCACAGGATTGTCCAACTTCGTAACTCCGGTTTTTACTCACTGCGCCATGTATATGTTGGGTCTGGCTGCTTCCAGATGATCCCCAGGTACTTATCAAAGAGGTGGGATAAGTCAAACACTGGGTAAAAGTTAATAGGTTCTTGTATTCAGGAGTGAAGTGGGTACAGTGTACAGGGAGACCTTTGGTAGGCTAGTCTCTCTCTCGATCTGATCATAACATACCCCTAGCGGGCAGATCATGAAATACCCATAGTTACCATGTGCAGAATACAGTACAATTATATAAGTGAGTGCACATGATTACTATGGTACATGTTTAATATAAGGAGGTATGCATATAGATAATATTAGTGTTACATACAGATACTTAAGAATGCTGTTGCCTCAATAAATCATATACATACATTTTCCACCAACCAACTTTACTTCTAAACTCAAATCATGAAATCAACAAATACATGTGACAGTCCAGGGAATCGAACCTAGGATGCTCACACCGAAATTCAGTGCATTTATGCATTACGCTATGAAGACAGTTTTACAGACTTCAACGAGGTATGTCATAACTTGATAACAAACTAGATATCTACTTATCTTTTCGCGGATATATCATAATCAGGAGAGCATTATCCGCGTAGCAACTGATAGTGAAATTATTGAAAACTCACTTCCCAAACAGTCTCACAGATACGATATTAAAGGCCGCGTCATACAGAACTCGAACGTCAGGCGACCTACTCCCGAACACGATGACTTGCATATTTGAGGCGAATTCAACCGATATTGTCCCGATGTAGGTAGAAGAAGAACATCCCCAGACAATGCCCCTAATAAGAGTCGAATATAACCCGATACTCCCGAACGACTTACGACAAAGACCCGACCATGATTCAAATATAAATTGATGCATGCCAGAGCATGACCCGACGATAACCCGAATGTGCGCCGAATCAGCCAACCAAGTGCGAATGAGATACGTCGATCAGCCGACCTTTACCCGATACTAAAGAAGTTATGAGGAACACCAGCCCATCGGGCAAGACCATCAGAAAACTTAAACACGATGCTAGACGAATGTGGGACGACGACCTCCAACTCTCCATCCCAAGAGTGAAACGCTATTCTCAGATTTTTTCTATTCAAATGCTGAGCTCTGGAACTCTCTCCCAGAATCAGTCTTTCCCTCTTCCTATGACTTAAATTGCTTCAAACTCTGTGTGTCCAGGCATTTTAGCTCGAACGTCCCTTGATTTCGGCCCTGTCACTCTTTGAAATCTGGGGGAGGCACTCGCTGCAGGCAGTTATGCCTTTTGTCTCCCTCATTCACATAGAAAAAAAATAAAAAAAACATAAACTGCACCTGACCTATAGTGTGACCCTCTATAAAGAATGTATTGGCGTTGTAGAAGGGGGATGTTAAGGGGGCCCACTTCTCCTTTTTTCTCTTTTCTCGCTCTCTCTTTGGCTTGTATCCATTCGGCTCCATTCAGCCAACTGTTTTAAGACATTTATCCCCATCCAGGTGTCGATTTCTTCCTGGCGAGCGATAGGGAGCCAGCATTGTATGGAGAAATCCGGCTTCGCCATAGACAATTTTCTATCGAAAAATGTACAAATTTAGCTTACTCCCCCCAAAAAAAAAAAAAAAATATATATATATATATATATATATGTCCGCTGAACATGATGGCGGTGTTTAGATTATTCTATCATCAATATTGGATTTTATAGAAATAAATCTATAACGATAGTTTTTCGCTCTTATAGAATCCATTCCGCAGCAAAATATTAACTCTGTCTGTTTTCACCAATAATAAGTGCTTTTTATATGTGTTTGTTTTCATGAACGGCAAGAGGAAAGGTTATTCAATAAGATTTCATCAACAATAAAAATAACAATATGTGGAATTTCACCGTAGGTGAAAGCATATCTTCAGTCCGCCCGTATTTGCCCTCCCCATTTTCACCGATACATTGGTGGTGGTGGTAATGATGATGGTGATGAATATGGTGGTGGTGGTGGTGATGATGATGATGGTTGTGGTGGTGGTGGTGGTAGTGATGATGGTGATAACTATGGTGGTGGTGTGGTGATGATGATGATAGTGATGATGGTGATGAATATATTGGTGGTGGTGATGATTATGGTGATGATGATGATAATTGATTGTCTTATTGTCACTTTATCTGGGGATTGTCTGTTTTGTTCGAGTAATTCGGCTGATAATCTGTTTATTGTCTCCCTATATTCATATGATTCGGGTTATTATCGACTTATGTTCCCTTATATTCGACTTATGTTCGGCTTATATTCGACTCATGTTCGGGTAGTTCATGTTAACGTCGTCAATGGAAATTACAGCAGAACATCGGCCGAAACAAAAGAACATAACACGAATGTAAGCCGACCATAATCCGAACGAGAGCCGACCAATTTTTAACGGTTTTTACACCCGAATATCGGCTAGAAGTTAACGCATGCACTAACTTCTGGCCGAACCACAGCATATTCGTCTGTACCCATGAAAATCCCCAGAATCAACAAGATCATTGGCCGCATTGACCCGAATCGACCCGAACTTTCTGATATTTGATCTTTTTTTGCAAGTCATCCTGTTCGGGAGTAGGTCGCGCGACGTTCGACTTCTGCATGACGCGGCCTTAACGTAGCACTCTAGTGTTGTCTTAATTATACTGAACTTTATCGAGTATATTTCATCTATATGATTAAATACATAATTCTCATAATCGATTTTCACTTGGAACAAGTGTTATTTCGAAGCATGCCGATGCTCAATGCATAGGTATACAAATACGAAATAAACATTCAGTAATAGCTATTCACCATCTATCCGACCTGAAATCGACAGTTATATTTTATCAAATATTAAATACAAGGTAATCGGTAAGAAAATGCTTATCTAATTCCTGCTATAGAATCTCTCTCTCTCTCTCTCTCTCTGAAAATGTTGTCTGGTTCTTAACCCATTGGCTGCGCCTATGTTTGGGCTATTTAGGGCATATTCAGGCACTCTTGAATGATAAATCAAGCATCTGCATTAAATGAAGTGTATTCTGCCGAAAACTAGGCGAAAATAGCTTCAAAATTACACCAGAATGGACCGTATACGTGGTCTGGTTCACCCGCAGTGGTCCCAGTGAAACGCGGGAACCCCGCTATTATGTAACACTCGCTCGCTTGGCTACACTGATGAGAGAGACAGAGAGAGACTCGCCCGAGACACAGCCTAGCTCAGTGAGCCGCTCGGTGCTCTGAGGGTCGGAGGTGGGCCCCTCACGCTCCCACCCACCGACACTCGATTTTTAAGTTTTTTACAGGCTTTTTAAACAGCCTGGAAATTGCTGTAACTTGCCAAAAGATTCCAGAACGTCACCCGCAGCGAAAGGGTTAAGGGTTACCAACAGATTTTCATTTACTTTCGTAATTATTGTTTTTATTGCTTCTACATTAGCACACATCTATCATTAACGTTAATCTTTAGTGCAAGTTAATCAGAATCAATTAGATTAATAGTGTAACTGAATAGTTAGGGTCATAGGATTTATCCTGAATAATGTTGGCAGGCCTGAACTGTATTAACTGTGGTGTTCCAGTAGTAGCAGAAGATTACTACTGCTTATTACAGTGATATATGTTATCATATTTGTTATATATATATTTATATATATCTATATATTAATATATATATATAATATATATATATATATATATATATATATATATATATATACCTATATATATAGATGTGTGTGAATTTTACAGTATTGAGTTATGCACGAAATATATACTGTAGGCTTATGCAGTTTGGTATAATATTTAGTAACCCAGTTCCTTGATAATATTTAGTAACCCAGTTCCTTGATAATATTTAGTAACCCACTTCCTTGATAATATTAGTAACCCACTTCCTTGATAATATTTAGTAACCCACTTCCTTGATAATATTTAGTAACCCACTTCCTTGTTAATATTTAGTAACCCACTTCCTTGATAATATTTAGTAACCCACTTCCTTGATAATATTTAGTAACCCACTTCCTTGATAATATTTAGTAACCCACTTCCTTGTTAATATTTAGTAACCCACTTCCTTGATAATATTTAGTAACCCACTTCCTTGATAATATTTAGTAACCCACTTCCTTGATAATATTTAGTAACCCATTTCCTTGATAATATTTAGTAACCCACTTCCTTGTTAATATTTTGTAACCCACTTCCTTGATAATATTTAGTAACCCACTTCCTTGATAATATTTAGTAACCCACTTCCTTGATAATATTTAGTAACCCACTTCCTTGATAATATTTAGTAACCCACTTCCTTGATAATATTTAGTAACCCACTTCCTTGATAATATTTAGTATCGCACTGTCTTGTTAATATTTAGTAAACCTCTTCCTTGATAATATTTAGTAACCCACTTCCTTGATAATATTTAGTAACCCACTTCCTTGATAATATTTAGTAACCCACTTCCTTGATAATATTTTCCAATAGGTGTTATACACCGAGACACCATAAAATACAATAATTCATTACTAGATTATACTGCTTTACATCACTACCAAATAGCAAACATGGCAAATTGTTATGCTGTCAAATGTAAGCGAGTAGCTATTGTATTTTTGAGTATAATTACTACATGATAATACATGTATAACAAATCATATATTAAGCCTCTGAGAATCGATGACACTCTTCTCTTCTGATGTATGGCTATTATTAGACGATTTAATTCAGATTAGGACATTATTTCACATTGATCCTTCCTAAGCTGTAATTATTCGTCTAATTATAGCCAGGATAAACAATCAAAATGCGTCAAAACCGTCAGAGGGTAAATTAATGAAGGTAAACACGATACCATTACTTATGATATTGATAATGGTGTGTGTGTGTGTGTGTGTGTGTGTGAACCTCCTGTCTGGCATTGGGGTGGGGTGCAAATGTGCGTTGGAGGGGGAGTTTGTTCTCTTCATGGTTGGGGAGGGGAAGGAAGGGGTAACAGACAGGCACACCCTGCCCCTTCTGCCTGGGGTAGGAGTACTAAGGGGGACTGGGCAGGAACCCTCTTGTCAAAACCTCAAATTGTGAACGTCGACGCATCTTTTGTGCTAATAAAGAATAATAAAGGTACCAAAATAATACTTGCATTAATATACAGACCTCCAGCTCAATCAGTGCAAACTGACCGAGAAATTTACGAACAAATTGCAGATGTAAGTAACTCACAAGATACCGTAATTTTTGGTGACTTTAATTTACCTGTGACCAAGTGGGGCGATACTCTTACTTCACACTCCGGACATGACTTGTATACGAACTTGCAAGAGAGTTCGCTTTATCAATTTGTTGGAACGCCGACCCGTGGTAATAACGTTCTTGACATTGTACTTGCAACAAAAGAAGAATTAATAGAGAATTTGAATGTTGGTGATGAATTCAGTAACAGCGACCATCGTACGATAACTTTCACTTTAAAGTTTACTAGTAACGAACCAAATAGTAGCATCGAAAAAGTCCCTAATTTCAAGAAAGCAAACTTCCATAAACTTAGAGCTATGTTTAAAGAAACTGACTGGAGCTTTATAATTCACAATAACGACATAAATACATCTTGGAAGTTATTCGAAGCCACTTACCTAAAAGCAGTGCAAGACTGCATACCATCGAAAACTCGGCGTCCAGGCCATAATACATAAGCCCAAATGGTGGAAATAAAGATATTTCAAACTGCCTGCTTGCTAAAAAATTTGCTAATGATAGATTAAAATCCTCACAAAATGACGAAGAACGGCTGAAATTTGTAGAGCTACGACGCAAAGCCAAAAAGTTAATTAAGCAAAGTAAAAAGACCTTAGAGTTACATATTGCGAATCAAAGTAAAACAAACCCGAAAGAATTCTATAGTTATATCAGAAAGAAAAAAGTTGTTACTTCAACTGTTGGACCGTTAGTCGATGAAAATGGAGAATACACCAAAGACGAAGAACAAATGAGTAATGCCCTCAATACCTTCTTTGCATCAGTTTTTACAACAGAAGACCTCAGTGATATTCCTACACCATCGCCGATTCAGATTGATAATTCAGATGTTCTAAGCAATATCACCGTTACAGAGAGAGAAGTATTGAATTGTTTAGATAAACTCAAGGTAAATAAAACGCCTGGACCTGATACAATCTCGCCTAGAGTTCTAAAGGAAGCTAAGGATGAGCTCTCTAAACCACGACATTACTATTCAATAAATCCTTGCAGTCTGGAACTATGCCCGATTCAGTGGAAGCTAGCCAACGTAACACCGATATTAAAAAAAGGCAGCAAATCCCTACCCAGTAACTATCGTCCAATTAGCTTAACCTCAGTTGTATGTTAAAATGCTAGAAACGGTCATACGAGACAGACTCGTAAATCACTTAGAGGAAAATAACATACTTAAAGATACTCAACCGGCTTTCGTAAAAAAACGTTCCTGTTTAACAAACCTCTTAGACTTCTTCCACGATATCCTCAACCTCTACGATGAGAGTAAAGCTGTAGATATTATATACATTGATTTTCAAAAGGCCTTTGACAAACGTTCCCCACAAACGTTTACTGCTAAAACTAAAAGCGCATGGAATAAAAGACGGTGTGTTGATATGGATAGAAAATTGGCTCAGCAACAGAAAGCAAAGAGTAGTCATAAACGGTAAGGCATCAAAATGGACCAATGTAAGTAGCGGGGTACCCCAGGGATCGGTACTAGGACCAATTCTCTTTCTAATTTACATCAAACGACATAGATGAGGGTCTCACCTGTACAATCTCAAAATTTGCTGACGATACAAAAATTGCAAATAGCGTACTCTCAAAAGAACAAGTTGACGATATGCAACACAATCTAGTAAATTGTCATGTTGGGCCCAAATTTGGCAAAATGAGTTTCAATGCGGATAAATGTAAGTACTACATACGGATACCTAAATGAGAAAGCAAACTATTCGATGAATGGCACTCAGCTTAAGAATGTAAACAGAGAAACCGATCTGGGAGTAACAATATCGAGTAACCTAAAACCGAGTCAACAATGTTCAGAAGTTGTTAAGAAGGCAAACAAAATATTTGGCTTTATAGGCAGGTCATTTGAGCATAAATCCAAAGACGTTATCCTAACCCTTTACAATTCATTAGTCCGCCCTCTTCTGGAATACTGCGTTCAATCCTGGTGCCCTTATTACCAAAAAGATATAAACAAGCTAGAACGAGTTCAACTTAAGAGTTACCAAAATGATACCTAGCCTAAAGAACAACCCATACGAAGAGCGTCTTAGAGAATTAAATCTATTTCCTTTAACCCAGCGCAGATTAAGAGGTGACTTAATTCAAGTGTTCAAAATCATCAAAGGCATCGACAATATGAACTGTAGTAAGTACTTCACTATCGACCAATCTAATTACACGCGGGGGAACGGTTGCAAAATTATTGGTAAATCTTTTAACTCACACGAATCTAAGAATTTCTTCTTCAATCGAGTTGTCAACTTGTGGAATGGGCTTCCCCGAAACGTTATAGACTGCATCACCGTTGATTCATTTTAAAACTCCGCCTAGACAAATATCTCGCATCAAACCCGCGACTGACTGCGTTTGTAAATGAATAACTTTATTTTATCCAACCTCTTTACTAACCCATCTGTCCCCTACTAACTTCCTAATCCTGCCACGGACATTCGTTCCAGGGCAGTAATTCCCTTTCCAATGTTCCCTTACCCACTCTAAACCACTGTTTGGACACTTGATCCTCAGTGTTTTGGAGGACAAGCAACCTAGAAGGGTCACTAGATCTGTTGTTGCTTGATTTCCTTTGTAATCCTTTGTAACCACCCGTTCCTAGCTTCTGGGGTAGTAGGAGTAGGGGGTAAAACCCTATGCAAGGACTTTCACTTCTGAGTGTACCTTACCCTTCTGGCTTCACTTTCAGTTCTGGATGTACCTTACCCTTCTGGCTTCACTTTCACTTCTGGGTGTACCTTACCCTTCTGGCTTCACTTTCACTTCTGGGTGTACCTTACCTTACTGGCTTCACTTTCACTTCTGGGTGTACCTTACCCTTCTGGCTTCACTTTCACTTCTGGGTGTACCTTACCCTTCTGGCTTCACTTTCACTTCTGGGTGTACCTTACCCTTCTGGCTTCACTTTCACTTCTGGGTGTACCTTACCCTTCTGGCTTCACTTTCATTTCTTGGTGTACCTTACCCTTCTGGCTTCACTTTCATTTCTGGGTGTACCTTACCCTTCTGGCTTCACTTTCATTTCTGGGTGTACCTTACCCTTCTGGGCTTCCACTTTCACTTCTGGGTGTACCTTACCCTTCTGGCTTCACTTTCATTTCTTGGTGTACCTTACCCTTCTGGCTTCACTTTCATTTCTTGGTGTACCTTACCCGTCTGGCTTCACTTTCACTTCTGGGTGTACCATACTCTTCTGGCTTCACTTTCACTTGTGGGTGTACCTTACCCTACTGGCTTCACTTTCACTGCTGGGTGTACCTTACCCTTCTGGCTTCACTGTCATTTCTTGGTGTACCTTACCCTTCTGGCTTCACTTTCATTTCTTGGTGTCCCTTACCCTTCTGGCTTCACTTTCATTTCTTGGTGTACCTTACCCTTCTGGCTTCACTTTCACTTCTGGGTGTACCTTACCCTTCTGGCTTCACTTTCATTTCTTGGTGTACCTTACCCTTCTGGCGTCACTTTCATGTCTTGGTGTACCTTACCCTTCTGGCTTCCCTTTCATTTCTTGGTGTACCTTACCCTTCTGGCTTCTTGCCACCACCAACACAACCCCCCTCCCCCCACCCACTCGCTGACTATCGGTCGCCTCACAAAGAAAAAAATATGTGGCGGCGAAACGACTGAACCAATCGGTTCCATATTTGTATTCTGTCGTCCCCCTACCACACCCCCACCTCCCTCCCACCACCCACATCCAGCCTATCCCGACGAAGAAAAGGAAACAAGGAAATCTGTGGTGGCGAAACTACCTCACCAATCGGCTTCATATTTGTAACAGAGTCAATTACCCTTCTACCTTCCCCCCTCCATCCCCCAAACACGGAAACTACCTCACCAATCGGCTTCATATTTGTAACACAGTCAATTACCCTTCTACCTTCCCCCCACCATCCCCCAAATATGGAAACTAATGGGGTTAACCATGAGGAAGAAAGGGGACCAGGAAAACGATCCAAAAACAAAAATATATATATGCTGGCTCGCTACCGCTCACCAGGAAAATATTGAAACCTGGATGGGGATAAACGTCTTAAAACAGTAGGCTGAACGGGGCCGAACGGATTATAGGCAAAGAGAGAGGGAGAGAAAGAAAAAAAAAAACGAGGAGGGAGAGAAAGAGAAAGCAGCGAGGTGGGCTCAATTAGGCTAAGCCGCGACGTAAACATTGAGCCCACCTCCTGTTTTCTCGTTCTCTCCCTCCTCGTTTTTTTTTTTTTTCTCTCCCACCTCGCCGAAGGTGCTCTTTGGCATCGTCGATGTTCTCGGAACATCTGAGAGCATCGGCGAGCAGAGCATCGGTGAGCATCCATGCAGCGTTGCAAAAGTTTTTTTTATGCGAAACCCTTCGCGATGTCTCGCCGATGTCGCAGATGATCGCAGATACCCTCGCAGATCCTTCGGCGATGCTCGACGATGCTTCCGAGGGTAACCAATCCTCGTGAGAGCTCGTCCAAAATTTTGAACTGTCCGAACATTTGCGAAGGCCCTTGCAGAGGCCTTGAGAGGCCTTGAGAGTCAAACGATTGTTCATGAGAGGTTGAGACATGTCACGAATGTGCCAATTTATTGGTGTCGGCGACGAAATCGTGACTTGTCGCACCAGTGGGAAAGGGGCATTAGTGGTCAGACAATCATGTGACAATATACCTATACAGTAGGTGAATAAGAATTTACTGGTAGCATGTGAGGGTTTATAGGCAAACTGATATTAATTAGGTTACGGTAAAGGGGACCTGAAAGACAGGTCTCAACTAAACAAAGCATCTCTATATATGGCATTAATATCTTTCAGTAATAGGCTGGGTAGGATATCAAGAGGTCGGTAAACACTCTAGATCTTCACCTGTTCAGGATTAACTGTTCAGGTGTACTAGGGCCGGGCAGCACCTAGGTTATTACCTGGTTGGGATTATCCGTTGCTGGTATTGCAGGTCGGTTAAAACTGCAGAGGTCAGAAAACACTCGTTAGGGGCCACAAAGCACTAAGATCTTAGGAGGGGAGGTGAGATACCCTCCAATTCCTGGTCTGAGTACCTATCTAGTTTCTAGGTGGTCCCTGCCCCATATAATATACATGGAAAGAGGACACGTTTATATGTGGTTTCAATAGAAGAGATTGGTCGTTCTGGTCTCAGCGAGGGGGGTAAAGGGGAGAGTAGTGAAAGGGCCTCCTGATTGTTGGGGGTAGCAGTCGTGCTGGCCAATCCTGGGCCGAGGTGGGCTGGTGACGTCACATCCATTTCCTCTGTTGCCAAACGCCGCCTTTTGGATTCAGGGGAGGATTTGGGGGGAGCTGTTCTGGTGATGGGGAGATCTGCTCTTTTCCTGTGGGGGACTTCACTATTTTGGCCCCGTTCTCTTAATGGGTCAACTGACCCATGTTAGGATGGGGTAACTGGCCTATGTTGTGGCATCACGGGGGTAGCTGCAGGTTGTGGCATAACTGGGGCAACTGGCTAATGTTGTGGTATAACAATTGTACTAACCCTTCCAGTACCGGTACTGTCCTTTTCACTTTATTCTGGCTACTATTAGACGATTGTATACAGGTTAAAATGAGCCTTCAGCAATTAAAAGGCGTCGAACTATCTCCCTACACCCTTTTTACTACTTCAGATCCTGCACCAAATTGCACCAAATCGTCTAAACATAGAACAAATTTAATTAAAAAGACATTGCCAGTACAGAAGGGGTTAAAACCTCTCCTCATAAGTTGTCAGACCATCATCTTCGACGCCTTGTTTCCTCTAGGAAACCCCCGCTAAAGGATGGCCATGACAGAAACGTCTCTATAGGCTACTTTGTCAAGACATGCTTTCCTTTGCCCGTGCCACAATGCCCCGTCCACTACATGGAAGTTTTTTCTCTATATACTTTCCCACTTTCTTCTCCCATACCATAGATGGACTTTCACTATTAGTTGCTACACTCACCTGACACCCATATATCTTACTTGGCATTCTGTCTTCATCCATTCTCTGAACATGACCATACCACCTCAAAGTACTTCTTTTAATCTCTTCAACCACACCACAATCAATGCCCAAGGCTTGTTCTTCCATACCAAAGGACTCTACACTTCCCTATTACTTGGCCCATCTAGCCTATTCACGCCAGCTGTCATTCTGAAAAGCTCATCTCCGCAGCTCTTAGTTTGGAGAGGTCCTTGTCACTTGCTGTCCATGTTTCTTTTCCATATGAGAGTGTTTGGAGCAGCACACTGTTTCTCAGTGACTTTTTCACTTCTTGGCTAACCATTCTTCCTTTGAGCATACTATCAAGTTCTCTAATTACCTTTCTCTCCTTGCATTTGTATCGCTTTTATCTCGCTCTCCATTTTACCATATTTGCATACTACAGCTCCCAAGTACTTGAAACTTTCAACCTCTTCCAATTCGGCCTTTCTCATTATTATTTTACATCTTTTCTCATGTTCTCTCTTAATTCTATATTTTGCCTTAACCTCTATTGGTTTCATGCATTCTTCTCTAATAAACTACCATTACCTTATAGTTTCCCTACATTGACCTTTAACTTTTATCTTTTCGCATGACCCTGTCAAAGTATGTGCTCACATCTCTGAAAGTTCTTCCACATTTTCCACCGAACAGAACTGCCATCGTCCGCATATAGGCATGTTTAAAATCTTACCACTCTCTTCCTCTGATTCCAGCCTAGCTGCTCCCATACACATTGATCCATGCCCTACATTCTCTAATCACTCCATCCCTGTGTATGAGATATTGAACAACCAAGGTGACAGGACACAGTCCCTGTCTTTCAATTGACTACCCGCATTGAGCCTAAAAAATATCACTTCCAACTCTATCTTCCTAACCTGTACATTTGCCATTGCATTCCAAATTAGAAAGATTTCACTGCAATTACGCAACTTCCTTCACAACCATATACAGTACTGTTAACACATCCCACATACCCTCCCAATCTACTTTGTCGTAGGCTTTTGCCAAATCCATGAATGCTGCATAGAGTTTTCTGTTTCTTGGCCAGATACTTCTCTACCAACAAACGCATTGAGGGCAATCTGGTCAACGCAAGCCCATGCCCTTTCCGAAACCTCCCTGCTCCTTCGCCTATTTTGTCATTCGTTATCTTCTGTCACGTCTCTCTGTTACTACGTGTTGCGTTTTACCTTTCCAGGTATGCTAAGCAAGGCTAATTCCCCTATAACTCTTACACTCCTCATTTACTACCCGTACCCTTTGTACAAGGGGTACTATCACTGCTTTCCTTCCTGTCCTCTGTTACAGTTTTCCTTTTTCTATGCTAATTTACATAACCCTATTAGCATTATGTCTACGAGCTTTCTTCTCGCCCCATATCTCAGCATTTTCACCTGGGATATTTATCTACTCTACTCAAGCAACTTCGCGTCCAAGTTTTAAGTCTGAATTGATTGCTTCTTTTACTTCTCTGCTTATCTGTCTTTCATCTACCCTGGTTTATTTACTACATCGCTCCATTCCCATGGATGAGATCTTTGCCTTCCCCCTACTCTTTTCAGCTTAAGCTACATAAAATGATCTTTCCGTATATCAACCACAAGGGGGACCGTCCACCCAATCCACCGCCTCCACCATTCATGTCCCTTAATTTTACCACCTGTGACACTCTCGGCCTTCTTTTCCTCTGGCTTCTTTCACAGCTCTGTAGTATACTTTCTTGTCATTCCGTAAAACTGTTCACTAATCTTCTTCCCCATATTTCTCATCTGGTTTCCTTCTAGCCGTCTGTGTATCGCCCTCTTTACTTTTTGTTCTAAGTTCTTATTATTCTTGTTTCCTTTCCTCGCATTTTCTAGGTTCTCTAGGCAACATTCTTTTGCAGCAGACTCTTTCGCAACATCTTTCTTCTTGGGTTCACTATTTCTTCTATCTCTTTACATAGGATGGTGTAAGCCAAGCGTTTACCTTTCTTTTTCAACATTATATATTTTTTTCTTTGCCACATAACTGTCTCAGCTGCTTTAGGTTCAATGGCCAGTCTGCTTTGTACCTTTCCATACTTCATATACAATACTTCCTCGATATATCATATCAGTCCATGCCCTTTACAGTTCTCTTTCTCAGTATATCCCTGTATTTTGTTGCATTACATTCCTTTCAGTTAGTTTTCTCAAAAAAACATTTAATCTCTCTACATTCATTTTTTCTCTCTTGCCTTTCATATTCAGAACTTCTTCCTTATTCTCACTTTTGTCAGCACTGTATATATGGTCTGATCCCGCCAGCATCCATCGTACAGCTTTTGAATACTAAAATTCTTCCGTTTAGTCCCCAGAGTCAATTCATGGGATGTATATCCAATTAGGGATTTCTGTTCCTGCTCACCTTCACGCTCTGTGCGTCATGTATATCTATGGATGTGACGATGCTCAAAAACACGTGTTAGCCAGACACATTTCTTTGCTCCGGACATACTTCTAGAAGGAAGCGTCACCATTCAATATTCATACCCTCCAACACCCCATTTACCCACTATGCCTTCTATTTCCTCATTGCCAACTATACCATTCATGTATCACCATTAAAAGTACCTGTGTACACTCCTTGTGCCTTTCTCTTAATACATTTTGTTTGAGTTTTATTTTCCCATAACTGTTGTTATTTTCTTTCAAACACCTATCCCCAGTTTTCTTGGGTGACGCGAGTGCAGACGCTCACATAACAAGTAGCCTATCTATCCCGTTTCTTGCACTCTACACCTTACACACATTTGTAGTCCCGGAATGCACCACACATCTATAGTTGTCAGACCAGCGTTGAGGATTTAAATTGCTTGGGTGATATTGGTTTAAGCGTTAAGAAAACAAAAATGTGAAAAGAGAGTTATTGTGCTCTACCCCACAGCTGATAGTGAAGGAGAAGATCAAGCTAAACCACCATGGGCAAGGCTATCCGTATTATGCGCAAAGTTACTGTATTATGAGCAAGTTACTGTATTATGAGCAAGTTACTGTATTAATATGAGCAAGTTACCGTATAGGGAGCAAGTTACTGTATATTCTGAGCAAGTTTACTGTATTATGAGCAAGTTACTGTATTATGAGCAAGTACTGTATTATGAGCAAGTTACTCGTATGATGAGCAAGTTCCTTTATTATGAGCAAGTTACTGTATTATGAGCAAGTTACCGTATTATGAGAAAGTTTACTGATTATGAAAAAATTACTGTATTAGGAGAAAAGTTACTGTATTATGAGCAAATTGAACTGTATCTGAACAAGTTACGGTATTATGAGCAAGTTACTTTTATTGAGCACGTTACAGGTTATTGAGCAAGTTACTGTATTATGAACAAGTTACTGTATTATGAACAAGATACGGTATTATGAAGCAAGTTACTGTAAGATGAGCAAGTTACTGTATTCTGAGCAGGTTACTGTATTACGAGCTGCGAATGGGAAGAAAAGCTATGAACGAAAGGAATGCAGGAGAGGAGGCCCCGCAAACAACAACAACCACTGCCACCACGCCACCAAGGACAAAAGGGCACAAGAGCCTCCTCACCACGCTTCGCTCGAATCGCATGTATTACCCAGGCAACTTCCCCCGACCCCAGGAACGAACCTACCTGTGAGGACGCGGACAGACAATGATGCACAAACCAGAGATGGCCACTCAACAGCGTGGGGAAAAAGAACTAGTGCCTACATCTCAAACCACAACTCGCCATTCTCTGCCCTGAAACGCACTACCGACGTGGCGCGGATTCCCAGAAGGGGCTAACCGCAGCCGACCCCCGACCCTCCTCCAAGCACAGCCGCCCCTCTAGCCGCGAAATGTCCCACCGAGGGAGAATGACGGCAATGGTAAGACTAACTCAGCCCACCTCATCATCAGTAGAGTTGGAAGGGATATCAACACCACACTGGTAGGGTTCTAACCAGAAGACTTGGGCCTGTTTATTCGCGAAAATTGCCTTGAGGGAGTAAGACACTGGCTGGAACTACTCAACACATTTCTCGAAGGTATCTTGGATTTGCTCGTATCCTTATTGGACCAAACTGGTGACCAACCAACATCTTTACATTGCCTTAATACAGGATTTACTTTAGCTTAGAGTACGCAGTACTGACCAAATGCTGTAGTTTTAGTAGTAAACCTAAAAAAACAGTAAGACTGGTTGGAAGAGCATAAGACACTGGTGGACAAGGTTTCCTTCTAAGTCAGGACTCGTACTGGAGGGTGGTAAGACAATGGGTGAAACAACTCCCGACTTAAGTTCTACAATACAAGAGCCTAAGACACTGGTGAAACACCTCATATTGTTATAAACCCAAGCATCCAACATCAAAGTTCTTCCCGCGGCTCCTGTAGGAAGTCTAGGTTAAAACACTCGTAGTGGAGGGTCTAAGACACTGGTGAAACGCCTCCCTACCTACGGTCTACGATAAGAGAGTGTTAAGACACTGGTGAAACGGATCGTATTCGTATAAAACCTCAACCTCCACGTTCCTTAGAAGATCATCAAGGAATTAGTCTTTACTAAGCCTGCCACCGTCACACGGCAGGATCACCACCACGGACCAGGACGTCGTCGGGTAGTACAAGGCAGCCCGCATCTTCACAGACCGTCGGAACCTGCCCCAACATCTCCCCCTTGAGGTGCCTAGTGGATCCTCGATCGTGCTGTTAAATAATTACCTATCCATGTCTGATGTAACAATTGTCTTACCTGTAATCATATGTTACTGTCGAATAAGAATGTTATGCCATGTTTATAAGCAAACGTGAGATAATCATATGCCAATTTTCCACCATAGGAATCAGCGCTAATCATGCAACTGGGGTTCCTCTCCGCGGGGAAAAGACTGGCCTTGGCTCTCTGAACTACACTTCTAGTAATAAACAATGTACACAAACTACACAGTAAAGGTTTACAAGTTGTATATCTTAATAGCTAGGGTAATTCTCAATATGCTTATGCAAATCCTATGCCCTATATTCAAATATAAATAATATTAATGTTACAATGGAACCTATGAATAACTAATAAGACAGAGATGTTAAGTCTCAAATCACAATAACAAGCTGTCCTGAATTTAAAGAGCCAAAAGCTCTCAAACTGGCTTCACTCAGGTTCAATACTAGTTACTGCGCTCGCCTACACGCGGCACTGAAGTTATGGAA
>CM064561.1:13459021-13626663 GCA_032716605.1 Paralithodes platypus
AGGGTGCGGGCGGCGGAGAGCAGGAGGAACCACAATCCGAGCTCCGTAGAGGACGAGATCTCCATCAGCACAGAGATCATCCCGTAGCATCCAGTATGGAAGCAAAGAATCACGTAGGTTATAATAGTTGACAGGGAATCCTGAGGTGACGCAGTCGAGTAGACAGACGTATGTAGGGTCCACTCATGCTGCGGCGCGAAGATCCTGTAGAGTCCTGTCGGCGTCTTGTACTGAAGATTCTCCTGGGTTGATGACATCCAAAATGGGCTTAGGAAAGTCCTGAGAGATGATGGCCAACTCCCTGCAATGGCGATAAGAAAGCAGAGGAGTCTGGACACCGTCGTGCATTTGAATCAGGGCAGGACACGATCTCTTGCCTAGGGTGAGGGTTGCCTGAAATGCACCCAGAGCAGGCGCCATCGTGGACCCATCCGCCATGAGCGTCATGGTAGGCGAAGGGTCTTGCAGGCTGCTCCTAGAGACACCCAGAGATCCTAGATGTTGCAGGCCAATCACTGTAATGTCAGAGCCTGTGTCCGGTAGCATCCGTAGGCGGGATTTGACATCGCCGTGTGACAGGGTGACAACGATGGGCTGTGGTGTCTTGTCGGCAGAGGAAGAAGTTGATCCCACACGACGACAGTTGTTGTGCTTCGCCTCGTGAGACTCGCTGGAGTCGGAGGAGGTACCACTGCTGCTTGGAGATCCCCCTCGGCACTTGTCCTTCTTCTTCGACGCCCGACAACACTTCTCAATGTGCCCAATGCGGTGACAGAGGTGGCACTGGACCTTACTGGCGGGGCACTTGATCGTCCGCGACCAGTGGCCTTGTCGTCCGCAGGCGTCGCAGGTGCTCCGAGTAGCTGGGCACGTGTCCAACCCATGCTGGCGAGCACAACACTGGCAGAAATCCGTTGACTTCGATGAATTCTTGGTGGGCGGAGTCTTGCCGTTTCCCTGAGCTTTCTTGTCCTTTTTATACGAAGAAATTGCGCTCACTTGGTCAGGAGGAGCACTAATGGCCGTGGTCGCAGATATAGCGGCCTCATAGGAGCGGCACCTAGTCACAACATCCTTTAGTGGTGCTTTGGAGTCCAGGGAGATGAGCTTCTGTACCAGCTCCTTGTCTCTGATCCCCATGAGGATCACCATCTTGAGCTGTGTTTCCTCGCAGACAGACAAATTTCCCGGGCACACATCAACTTCCTCGGAAATGCGCTTCAGGCGGACATAAAACTCGGCAAATGACTCCCCTTCAAGCTGCTTACAACTCAACAATTCTGTCCGACGAAGTGCCTCGTTGCGAAGTCCCTTGATGTGAGCTTGCAGGGCATCCAACACCTCATCCACCGTCTTGTCAGTCGAAGGGGCGATCTGAAGGGTGTGTTCAAGTATGCACTGCATCTCGAGGGTCAGGCACATGCGAAGCTGGATCATCTGCTTTGCCGGAAGTAGTTTGGGGAGGTCCACCATTACTGCATAGTCATCCCAGCGACGTCTCCACTCTCGAAACATCTGAAAGGTGGAGTCGGCTTTAAGTGGTGGTGGGGGACTGTGCTGTAGCCTTTGGTGGTGGTGGAGGTGCTGAGGGATCTGAAGGGCTGACTCGTTGCTGTTGGGGGGGTGGGCCCTGGGCCATGGAGGGATCTGTAGATATCCTGGAAGTGGCCAACAGTTGAATCAAAGCCTGAAATCTTGCATTCTCTTCCTCTCTTCTTAAAGCCTCCTCTTGTCTTCTCACTGCATCCTCTTGTCTTCTCATTGCCTCTTCTTGCCTTCTAGATTCCTCCAGATACTGAATAAACTGTAGGAAATCGGCCCCAGACGGAACTGAGGGTGAAGCATGTGGGTGGAAGGGTGGAGGAGGTGGAGTGCGTAAGGGGGTAGAAGTAGAGAAACCAGAAAAATCTTGGGAGATTTGTGGAGGTGGAAGTGGTCCAGAAATCCCAGGGGAGGTTTGTGTAGGAGAGCTGGGAGGTAATGTGGGGTTGTGTTGCAATCGTACCTCTTCCTGATCTGACATCCTCTTGTTAGGGCAACAGACAGACAGGTTGATAACAAAGAGTCAAAAAATTACCCACTAGAATATTCGTCCTAGTAGATAACAGTGTTTTTGCTGCGAAAGATTGCCAGCAACAAGTAGTGTGTGTGACGGCGTGCTCAGTGCGTGTATGCGTATGTGTTCACCAACCGCTCGTGGCTCGGGAGGGGAAGGCGGCCGCGTTCACTCACTCAACTCAGTGTTGCTCAGGCCGTGGTGGGAGGAGGGTGTAGCGCTCCGCTCGCTGGCCCTGCTGCTTTGATACACTCTGGAACTCGTACCCAGGGCAAGCACACATGAAATATACACAAAATAAAGCACTGGCAATACACAACACTTCACTGTTAGCACTGTATATCCAGGGGCACTGCTCACTGTAATCCTGGGTCTGGAGGCACTGTCTTACTCCCGAGTGGTGGAGCTGGCTCGGTAATGTCGGCTTCACAGGGTCCCACAGGATTGTCCAACTTCGTAACTCCGGTTTTTACTCACTGCGCCATGTATATGTTGGGTCTGGCTGCTTCCAGACGATCCCCAGGTACTTATCAAAGAGGTGGGATAAGTCAAACACTGGGTAAAAGATAATAGGTTCTTGTATTCAGGAGTGAAGTGGGTACAGTGTACAGAGAGACCTTTGGTAGGCTAGTCTCTCTCTCGATCTAATCATAACATACCCCTAACGGGCAGATCATGAAATACCCATAGTTTGTGCAGTCAATAGTGTATTGTATTGACTGCAGCCATGTGCAGTCAATACAGTACAATTATATAAGTGAGTGCACATGATCACTATGGTACATTTTTAATATAAGGAGGTATGCATATAGATAATATTAGTGTTACATACAGATACTTAAGAATGCTGTTGCCTCAATAAATCATATACATACAGGTACTAACAGTAGAGTCGGATGATGCAGTGCCAAATATTCCCATCAAACAGGCACCTGCACTAGAACTAATAGAGTTTTCCCATGCTAGAATAAGAAGGGCTATAGAAAAAATGAACAGAAGTAAGTCCCCGGGACCGGATGGGATACACCCAAGAATCTTAAGGAAGGAGGTGAGATGTTAGTAGAGCCATTGAAAATGTTATTTGAGGTATCGTTTAATACAGGACAAATCCCGATGGACTGGAGAGAGGCGAACATAACAGCTATATTTAAGAAGGGAAAGAGAAATGACCCAGGAAATTATAGACCAGTCAGTTTGACAAGTGTTGTGTGTAAACGAATGGAAACGGTGATTAGAGAAGGAATAATGGAGCATATGAAATCAAACCAACTTTTCAGTGGGAGACAGTTCGGATTCTTGCCGGGGAGGTCGACGGTACTACAGCTAATTAAGGTGGTAGATGATTGGATGCAAATTCTAGAGGATGGTGATGTTATAGACGTGGTATATTGTGATTTTATGAAGGCCTTCGATAAGGTCCCACATTAAAGGTTAATAGAGAAAGTTAGAAGCTATAATATAGGGGAGAAATGTGTGAAATGGATAGAAGACTTCCTGAAAGATCGGAGACAGAGGGTGCTGGTGAATGGAATAGGCTCGGGGTGGAGGGAAATTACAAGTGGGATTCCTCAGGGATCTGTGTTGGGACCACTACTGTTCGTTAGATTTATCAACGACTTACCTGAAGTTATAACTAATGGAAGTGAGGTATACCTGTATGCGGATGACACTAAGCTGTATAGAAGAGTGAGGGGTAGGGAAGATGTGGGTTTGCTTCAAGGAGATGTGGAGGGCATGAAGGGATGGGAACAAGAACGAGAGGACACTCAAAGAAAATTTACAAAGAAAGAAATAGGCTTGAGAAGGCAAAGAACTCATTTTGTGATAGTGGTAAATGAGTGGAACGCACTGCCCCAGTATGTAGTCGATTCCGAATCAATAAGGGAGTTTGAAAGTAATCTTGATAAAGCATGGGGAAGACAAGATTTGAAGTTTGATTATAAAGCAAAAATACAGAATAGTAAACATTTTGCGTCTGCTACCTCCGCCGCCAACACCGTGAATGACCGCAGCAGTGCAAGTACTGGTACTGAGCTGGATACACAGGCCTAGTTTGCCTTTTTCCAGAGGATCTACTGTAAGAAACTGTAAGTAGAGATGGTATTAAAAAGGGTAGAGGAATTGGGAGCAGAGAATATGGCATTAACCCCTCAGACCCGGTTGGGCTCTGAGGCATCCATAAAAAACACCCCCGCGGAACCCGGAAGGGCTCTGAGGCTCCGGCAGCTTGAAAGCCTGTAAGCTTGTTTTGAAAGCCGTCCGTCCGACGCATGTAAACAACAGCCGGTTGGACCGACGCCGCGCATCTCCGACCACAAGAAGGAGAGGAGTCCTTGTTCGTGTGTGCCTGTATGTTATTGTTAAGTAGTGAAAAGTAATGATAAGTGGCTGATATCGCCACAAAGTTATCTCCACAGTAATCGTCATCACAACTGAACCAGTTGACTTAGAGAGCTCTACTCAACGCCATTCTACAGGTACGAAACACATCTACGCTTGGGGATGCGCAGGAATGCGGAAGCAGTCAAAATAACAAAGATACGGTAGCCTAGGCGTAGAAGTTTTTCAGCCAAAACCCCCGGGTTTCGGTATGGAATACATAGCCGGGTCTGATGGGTTAAGGGTCGCTCTACTGGTGATCTTCTTTCATATCTTACTAACTCTTGGTCATCCTCCTCTCAGGACTTCGGTGAGACCTTTTCTATTGCGTTAGACATATCGAAGGCCTTCGATAAAGTCTGGCACAAATATCTAATTTCTAAACAACCCTCCTTCGGTTTCTATCCCTCCATCTGTGCCTTTGTCTCTAATTTCCTTTCCGGTCGTTCCATAGCTGCGGTAGTGGACGGCCATCGTTCACTTCCTCATCCTATATAGCAACTCCGGTGTTCCTGAGGGATCTGTCCTATCTCCTATTCTCTTTATAATTTTCATAAATTATCTTCTCAACTGTACCTCCAGTCCTATCCATTCATATGCAGACGACTCTACTTTACACTATTCAATTAGTTTCCCAGAACGCCCCAGCCAGCAATCCCTCAAAAACAAACTTATGAAGCCATAGAACACTTATCTTCTGATCTAACTACCATTTCCAATTGGGTCAGAGAAAACCTTGTTAGCTTTAAAGCTTCCAAAACACAATTTAATAGTGGCCCCTGGCATTGACGATTTGCCTATTAATATAATAGTCTCCATTCAACACCCGCGTCAGCCGTTTTGAATCTACCGCCGCGGGGATGAACAGAGTATTCCTCATAAGTGTAACGAAACTTCTCTTATGGAGTCGTCTATAGATCGGGTACCCACTACGAAAAAACTTTCGTAAAAAATAAGAGAAGAAAAAAGAAAAATTTAACTTAAACATTGTTATAACACGCTTCCCACTTTCGGTGGTTTTCTTGTGTTGCGGCACCCAGCAGCTCCTCACCAGGCGTCCATTCGTTCTTCTCTTCCCCGCGGGCACCAGTGTAGGACGTGTCTCGCCCGCACTCCGCTTCATTCTTCGTTCACTTAATTCTCGTGAGTCTTTACTCATTTGTATATTTCTGAGTTGTATTGAACAAGGTTAAGATTAGCTAGCACAGGCTACCCGTCTGGTTGCCCGCAGGAAGTGTTAAATTAGGGTACTTTACAGGCGCTTACGTGTTCTCCAGGACAGTCGCCACATGTGTTTTTTCTTGATTCTGCGCGCCTTAGCTGTTGATTATTTCTAGCTAGGAGGCTACTTTCATCGCAGTAGGTCTTCAGTCCAGCGTGTTTGGCCTAGGGGCCGTGTGTTTTTTCATATTAGCAGACGCTCCAGTTTAAGGATTGTCACAAGTGGTGTGGGATCTTCTGGTGTTCGAGCCTGCTCCCGGGCACCTCTCGTGGGCCTCTTCTCCTCGTGCTGTGGCCGTGTGTCTTCAGGGGTAGTTTTCTTCCTAAGGTAAGGATTACTTATGCCTCGTGGCCAGCCACATTAGAGTCTCCTGAGGGTTTAGGGGTGCATTGTTATTCTATGATAATAATATTATGCCCTCCTCCCTTTTTTCCTGTGTTGTTTGGTTCGAGTTTTCATCTCTTTCCTGAATCTCTAGGAAGCGTACTTATTTTGTGGGGTTTTTTGGTTCAGGATTGGTGGTCTTGTGCTCCTGACTGTTTTTTCCTAGTTCCTTGGCCCGCCAGTCCTCTGTCTTCGGACTAGGCCCGGCTACCGCCGCGCTGGCGTGCTTGGGCTATGCTTCCCCCTTCTTTGATTAGTAGTGTACCACTACCCTCCTTGCCGGCGGTTGTGCACAGACCGGCGGAAGGAGGACGGTATCGAACCGTTGATTATCAGACTCGCCCTGTGACTTAACGGTTTACCCCGCCAGCCTGGCGGCACAGTTGGGGTGACTTGCCAGTTTCCCCCGCCTGCCCGGTGGCACAGTTGGGTAAGAGTTGTAGCAGAGGCAATGGTGGGAGGCGGACGCATTTTTTGAGGCTCCGGCATATTATCATGGGCACGATTAAATGTCACGGAATTTCGAATACATACTGAGCGAGCGAGGAGAGGAAGGACTAGTGAAGTGTTCGGAAGATAAATTGGTGTGGTGGAGGGGTGATATATATTGTAAAAAGAGTAGTTTAACAACGGGTCAGCTGGAGTTGTGATTGTAAACAAACATGGCGGATGGAACAGCGGGAATTTCGGAGACGGAAGAAAGGTTAGGACGGTTTCGTGGGTTTAGGAGTACGGATAAGAAGGTAGAAGAGATTAGTAATGTTGTGAAGGATCTGGAAAAGTGGAAGAGTGATACGGAGAAATGGAAGGGGGACATTGGTGAGAAAATCAAGGTATTGTGCAAACTATGTGGTGCGTCGGGTGGGGCAGGGAATAGGCTTAGTGAAGGAAGCGAATGTAGGCCTATTTCGGAAGTTAATAATAACCAGGGCAGTGGTAGAGACAGTGACAAATTTTAGTTGGAGACTAAACACAAATGAAGAACTGAAACATATAAGATTAAAGAAGGATTTGAGCATAGAACAAAGAAAAAAATAAAGGAACTACAGGAAAAGGCTGATGAGGAAAATGGAAAGTTGGGTGAGGAGGATAAGAAGAATATACATGTATGATAGAGCAGATTATGAGCTGCTGAGAAGGTGTTTGGACATTGACTGGGGGGAATACTTGAACGGTGAAGACGCTGAAGGAATGTGGAGGAAGATTAGAGTCAAACTGGAGAATGCTATATCCAAATGTGTACCAGTAAGGGAATATAAGGATAAAACAAAATTGATGAAAAGAACGAACCCAGAATTACCAATGAAAAGAAAGCTTTGGATATTGATAAGAAAGAAATGATTGTGGGATAGACTAAAAGTGTTAAAAAAGAACAGGGGGTCTAGTATAGAAGCTAAAGAAGTGGATTTGGAATGCAGACAAACAAACAATAAAATAAGGAGGGGGGTGAAGGAGAGGGAGAGAGAGATTGCAAGAAACGTGAAGGATAATCCAAAAAGATTCTGGAAGTACATTCAGGAAAAGTTAACAAGAAGAGTAGGCATCCCAGAACTGATAGGAGACTTACCTTTGGATACCTTTGGATGTGTTCGCCGCTCTTCTAGCGGCACCAAGGAGCGCGATGCCCCTCGTTATGGGTGGTGATTTGGTGCAGTAGACTGTTTGAAGCGACAGCTCGCTCCCTTGCGAGGATGGGCTCGTCTGGCACTTTTTGCAGTTCGACATCTAGGGCTCTCTTGAAGTTGTCTAACGAGATGTCCCTCATGTCTCTTACTCGCCGTGGGAGTTTGTTGAAGAGACGTGGGCCTCTGTGTGATAACCAGCCCTCTCGCAGAGAACCCATAGCACCCCTGTTATTCATCCGGGGGATTTCGCATTCCCAGCCTCTCCTATCACTGAATTTCATGACTATCGGAGTATGTAGGTTTGGTACTAAACCCTCTGCGATTTTCCACGTGTATATTATTAGGTAACGTTCTCTTCTACGTTCCAGTGAGTACAGATTCAGTGCTCTTAAACGCTCCCAATAGTGTAGATGTTTTATCGAACTTATATGCGAAGTGAAATTTCTTTGTACACTCTCTACGTCATTTATTTCACCTGCTTTGTATGGGGATGTTAATACGCTACAGTATTCAAGCCGCGGTAGCACTAGAGATTTGAAGAGTTATCATAGGCAATTCACCGCGTGTTTTAAAAGTACGCAGAATCCAACCCGTTAGACGTTTCGCAGCCGCCACTTTGACCTGGTTATGTACTTTGAAACCCATATTTTCAGACATTAATACCCCAAGGTCTTTCACACTGTCTTTCCGTTCTATTATGTGGTTAGATTCTGTTAAGTAATTTGTAATTTCTTTAACACCATTATTATCTCCGTACCGTATTAATTGGAATTTTTCCTCATTGAATTGAATGTTGTTTTCCCTGGTCCACTGGAACACTACATTCATGTCTTCCTGCAGTCGGCCCGTGTCCTCTTGTGTGATTACTATCTTGCTTAATTTTGTGTCATCAGCAAAAGACGACACCGTACTGTGTCTGGTGTTGGTATCTATGTCGCAAATTAGTATGAGGAACAGAAGGGGCGCTAGCACTGTTCCTTGGGGCACTGAGCTTTTGACATCCGAAGGCTCAGAAGTGACTTGGTTTACTGCTACCGATTGTTTTCGGTTTACGAGGAAATTGTATATCCACCGTCCGATTTTCCCAGTTATACCTTTTGCTTTCAGTTTGTAGTCACATTTACCATGGCCATTTACCATGGTCACATTTATCAAATGCCTTAGCAAAATCGGTGTAAATGACATCCACGTTTTTCTTTTCTTCTAGCGCTTTAAGAATTTTGTCATAGTGTTCCAAAAGTTGTGAGAGACATGATCTTCCCGCTCTGAACCCATGTTGACCGGTGTTGTGTAGTTCATTTGTCTCCATGAATGTTGAAATTTTGCTTCGCAGGACTCGCTCGAAAACTTAATGATGTGAGAGGTTAGAGCTACCGGGCGGTAGTTTTTTGGTAGTACTTTACTCCCTCCTTTATGCAGTGGGGCAATTATTGCGTTTTTCAAGCTATCTGGTATGTCACCAGTGTCTAGACTCCTTCTCCACATTATAGCCAGGGGTTTTGAGAGGTTTTCCTTACATTTTTTCATTAGGATCGAATTCCATGAGTCCGGGCCTGGTGCCGAGTGGGATGGCATGTTGGAAATGGCCTCTTCTATGTCTTTTGGACCGAAATCAATATCCAGCATCTGAGGGGTTTCCGTGGGGGAGGTTTCCATGAAAAATATATTTTGGTCTCTGATGACTTTTGTTTCATCAGGCTCACTGAATGCCATTTCATACTGCCTGCTTAAGAGTTCGCTCATTTCCTTTTTGTCCCCTGTGAAAGAGCCGTCCCCTTTGCTCAGTGGGCCGATGTTTGATGTTGTTTTAGCCTTTTGTTTGGCGTATGAAAAGAAGTATTTGGAATTTTCCTTTATACCTGCAATAGCTTTCCTCTCCTCTTCCATATGTTGTAGTTCATAGGATGCTAGGAATAGAGCAGAAACTGATAAGGAGAAAGCAGAGGTGCTGGGGAAATACTTTGGGGAGGTACTAACAGTGGAGTTGGATGATGCAGTGCCTACTATTCCCATCAAACAGGCACCGGCACTAGAACTAATAGAGTTTTCCCATGCTAGAATAAGAAGGGCTATAGAAAAAATTAACAGAAGTAAGTACCCGGGACCGGATGGGATACATCCAAGAATCATAAAGGAAGGAGGTGAGATGAGAGAAAGAGATAAAAGAGGACTTCTGGAATGACACCGTCAGTGTCATTTCAGGCCTCTCGGAGAACGAAATAACTATCGTGGGGGGGGACCTCAATGGTCACGTGGGAGCATCTGCAGATGGATACGAGGGGGTACATGGAGGAATTGGTTACGGAAGGAGAAATCTAGAAGGAGAATATATATTGGAGTCCTGCGTTGCACTCAACATGGTTGTGTGTAACACAAAGTTCAAGAAAAGACAGAGCCACCTGATCACATATAACTCTGGGGTCTCCAGTAGCCAGATAGATTACTTCTTGGTTAACAGGAAAGACTGGAAACTAGTTCGAGATGTAAAGGTCATCCCGAGCGAAGAATGTATCCCCCAGCATAAGCTACTTGTGTGCGACATGAGCTTATACAGAGATCCTAAGCGCAAGAAGGTTTACATACCCAAAAGGAAAGTGTGGCTGCTGAAGGACAAGGAAGTTAGGGATAGGTTTCATAATGAACTGGAGGAAATGAATAGAAATAAGGAAGCTAGGCCTAACGATGTAAATAGCCAATGGAACTTTCTTAAGCATAGCCTTATCGCTGCCACTGACAAAGTCTGTGGAAAAACAAAGGGTCACCCCAGGAATAAGACCTCTTGGTGGTGGAACGATGAGGTAGAACATGCTGTGAAAGAGAAAAGGAGATGCTTCAAAGCATGGAAGAAAGGAGGCAGCAGGGAGGAATACCAGGCAGCTAAACGAACTGCCAAAAAGAGTTATTTACAATGCTAAAAATCGCATTAAGGACCTGGTCCTCGAACAAGTGTGTAACACTGACAATCCCAATGGGATCTTCAACCTAGCTAGGCGAGTTAAAAATTACAGTAGGGATATTATAGGTGAACAGTGTGTTAGAGATGATAATGGGAAGATTGTGTATGCAGAAAATGAAATCAGAGAAGCATGGAAGGTACACTATGAACGATTGCTAAATGTAGAGTTTGAATGGGATAAGGAACAGCTTAGTATCGAAAAACCAATATCTGGGCCCCCTCCTTTGATAGCACCAGCTGTAGTGAGCGATGCAATCAATAAAATGAAGGACGGTAAAGCTCCAGGTTGCTCCGACATTGTCGCTGAGATGATAAAAGCCTCAGGGGAGATTGGTGTAAACTTAGTCACTGAGTTGATAAACACCATTATTAAAGATGAGAAAATCCCAGAGGATTGGCTCAAAAGTGTAATAGTAAATATATACAAAGGAAAAGGGGATGCGCTAGATAGAGGAAATTATTGGGGCCTGAAAATGCTTGACCAAATCATGAAGGTCTGTGAGAGAGTCCTTGAGGGTTTGATCAGGCAAAGCATCTCTATTGATGATATGCAGTTTGGTTTTATGCCAGGACGTGGCACAACCGATGCTATCTTCATAGTCAGGCAGATACAGGAAAGATACTTACTAAAAGGCAGGGATCTTTACTTTGTGTTTGTGGACCTGGAGAAGGCCTTTGATAGGGTACCTAGAGATGTTGTACAGTGGGCTATGAGGAAACTTGGTGTGGAAGAGTGGCTGGTGTGTGTGATAATGAAGATGTATGAGGATTCGCGAAGTGCGGTGAGGGTGAAGGGGGTACTGAGTGATGAGTTCGCAGTCCGTGTTGGAGTCCATCAGGGTTCAGTGTTAAGCCCCTCCTCTTTATTATGGTCTTGGAGGCGCTGTCTAGAATTTTTAGAGGCGGACTCCCGTTGGAACTGTTTTATGCAGACGATTTAGTCCTAATAGCTGACAGTATGCAGGATGCTGAGGCCAAATTCAGAGAGTGGAGAGAGGGCATGGCGAGCAAGGGTTTAAGAGTCAATATTAACAAAACCAAGGTTATGCATTGTAGTTTGAGACGAGGCAATGTGGAAAAGAGCGGTGCATACCCATGTGCAGTGTGTGGAAAGGGAGTGGGCGTTAACTCAATTCAATGTAGCATCTGTCGATGTTGGGTACACCATGGGAGTAAGCGCTGTAGTAGAATAAAGGGGCCCCTGCCGAAGGATAAGTCAGAAATAGAGAAATTTGAGTGCGTAGTGTGCCAAGGTGAGCTTGTGTTAAGTGATGATCCTGTGGCTGTGAATTTTGGAAATGAGTCTTTGGAGCTGGTGAACAAGTTTTGTTACCTAGGAGATACCATCTCTGCCGGTGGTGGGGCTGAGGCTGCCACTGTTGCTAGAATTAGGTGTGGCTGGGGGAAGTTCAGAGAATTGATGCCAATCCTGACCATGAAAAGAATGCCTCTCCCCCTGAAGGGAAAGGTGTATGCCTCATGTGTTAGAAGTGCAATGACGTATGCCTCAGAAACATGGGCCGTTAAAGTAGAGGATGTCAACAGAATGGAGCGTAATGAGATGAGAATGGTGAGATGGATGTGTGGGGCCAGGCTACAGGATAGAATAACAAATGTTGAGCTGAGGAGACGTTTAGGTATAAAGAGTATTAGCGAGGTGATGCGTACAAGTAGACTGGGATGGTATGGAGATGTGGAGAGAATGGATGAACAAAATTGGGTGAAAAAATGCAGGTCTGTGATTGTGGAGGGAGTTGCACCAAGGGGTGGACCGAGGAAGACCTGGGATCGGACTATACGCGCCGATCTCAAATCCAAGAACTTGACAAGTGAAGCAGCCCTTAACAGGGTTGCCTGGAATTCCGCCATTAGGACAAGAGACTGAAACTGCACTTATGTGTGGAACACTCAGTCTTAAAATGTTATGTATGTATGTATGTATGTATGTATGTTAGTAGCCATTAAAAATGTTATTTGAGGTATCTTTTAATACAGGACAAATCCCGATGGACCGGAGAGAGGCGAACATAACAGCTATATTTAAGAAGGGAAAGAGAAATGACCCAGGAAATTATAGACCAGTCAGTTTGACACGTGTTGTGTGTAAACTAATGAAAACGGTAATTAGAGAAGGAATAATGGAGCATATGAAATCAAACCAACTTTTCAGTGGGAGACAGTTCGGATTTTTGCCGGGGAGGTCGACGGTACTACAGCAAATTAAAGTGGTTGATGATTGGATGCAATTTCTGGAGGATGGTGATGTTATAGACATGGCATATTGCGATTTTATGAAGGCCTTCGATAAGGTCCCACATAAAAGGTTAATAGAGAAAGTTAGAAGCTATAATATAGGGGAGAAATGTTTGAAATGGATAGAAGCCTTCCTGAAAGATCGGAGACAGAGGGTACTGGTGAATTGAATAGGCTCGGGGTGGAGGGAAATTACAAGTGGGGTACCTCAGGGATCTGTGTTGGGACCACTACTGTTCGTTATATTTATCAACGACTTACCTGAAGTTATAACTAATGGAAGTGAGATATACCTGTATGCGGATGACACTTAGCTGTATAGAAGAGTGAGGAGTAAGGAAGATGTGGGTTTGCTTCAAGGAGATGTGGAGGGCATGAAGGGATGGTCTGAACATTGGTTAATGCCTTTTCATCCAAAAAAATGCAAGTACATGCGGATTGGGACAAGCAAGACAGACAAGGTAGGATACAGTATGTATGAAGCGATGGAGGAAGTGAATGCAGAAAAGGATATAGGAGTAGTGATGGACAATAAGTTAAATTTCTCAGAACATTTAGCGGAAAAGATAAGCAAAGCCAATAGAATTGTAGGGCTGATAAGGAGGACATTTGTGTCGCTTGACGAAGAAATATTCAGGAATCTCTATACAGCGCTGGTTAGGCCGCATCTGGAATATGCGAACCAGGTGTGGGCTCCATATATGGTAAAGGATATAGAAGCAGTGGAGAAAGTGCAGAGGAGAGCTAGCAAACTAGTACCAACGTTGAAGAACGCGGGCTATGAGCAGAGGTTGAGGACACTGGGACTTCCGACACTGGCATATAGGAGAAAGAGAGGGGATATGATAGAGACTTTTAAGATAGTGTCAGGAAAGTATGATGAGGATGTGTGTGAAGGTATCTTCTTGATGCGGGAGGGAACAAGAACAAGAGGACACTCTAAGAAAATTTACAAAGAAAGAAATAGGCTTGAAAAGGCAAAGAACTCATTTTGTGATAGAGTGGTAAATGAGTGGAACGCACTGCCCCAGGATGTAGTCGATTCCGAATTAATAAGGAAGTTTGAAAGTAATCTTGATAAAGCATGGGGAAGACAAGATTTGAAGTTTGATTATAAAGCAAAAATACAGAATAGTAAAAATGTTGCGTCTGCTACCGCCGCCGCCAACACCGTGAACGACCGCAGCAATGCAAGTACTGGCACTGAGCTGGATACACAGGCTTAGTTTGCCTTTTTCCAGAGGATCTACTGTAAGAAAACTGTAAGTATCTAGCTAGCTAGCAAGCAGCTGCATGATGACGCTCGATAGAAGTCCGGCTAGGGCCAGTGACCCATGTCATAGGTAAGCAGTCACGCGTGACTTCCCCCCGATTGAAAAGGGCGAGGGGTTGTTCACGACCATTTCCGGGAGGCGGAAAAATGGTTTGGCTGTGGCTCACTAGTTTTTTCGGCAGCGGGGAGTAGGTAGGATGTTATTATCACCTCTCAGGTTATCATTATGAGCATTGATTCCTGGAAATTTTCTATTTCGACCTCTTCACATCCGGAGCAGCACGGCTGAGGAACTGCCCCAGCGGGGAGGGGCGTCGGTAACCATGCCTAACTTCTGGATTTGCTCTACTCCTACTTGTTTGTCTGTCCCAGTAGCGGCGCACAGGTTGTGTATACGCTGTATAAAATGTTTGGACAAGACTACCTTTTCATGGACAGCCAGTAAATGTCCGGTTTGCTCGGACCTTTTTGATGAATGGTTAACCAGTCAAGATATGTCATGCTTGTTAACTTTGATTGAAATCAAGAATAAGTTATCTTCTTACGCTGCAAGGGTAGCGGATGCTGAATTGTTCTGCGACACTGCAGAGTTACTTAGAATCATACGCCTGTACTCTTTTGAAAATCCCTTAGTCCATCAGGCAATTGTTCCTTCAGTACCAAATTCAAATCTTGCTTCCCCCCATTCATCTGAGCCATCTGAAAGTCGCTCCCCTCCCCACACTAAGAGAGCTCGCTCTGAGTCGCCAGAGCTTGTACTGTACTTCCTACTCAACCGGACTCATCCCAGCGACTTCGTCAGAGGGCGTCCAGTTTAGAACGCTTGCCGGCTAAGGTGCGCAAGTTGTCCAGTCCGCAGCAGATCCACGATGCAGCGGACACCCAGGATAGCCCCCTCACCCAGATGTGTAAGTCAGCTTCGCCACCGGCGGCCTCGACATCTGCTCCGACGCCGCCGGTGGTTTTCCCCGGTCTCGGCGGGACGGATGCCGAGCAACCTCTACCAGCGATGAGGGTTAGACCAAGAGTTAGAGTAAGACTACAAGGTTCTAAGCTAGTGCTATCTCAAACTAATTTACCGGACGGCAAAATAGGGCTCCATTTGTCTCCAGCGCCTGACACGGACCAAGGTCATGATACAACGGCGGGGGTAGACACGCCGGTGATAGACGCCCCAGGTTTGTCCACTAGGCCAGAAGCCAGAAACACAGGTTTAGTAGTCCCTACCTGTAGGTCAGAATCTGTCCCTGCAGGTCGACCAATGATGGAAACTGAGTTGAGTAATGTCCCACGGGATGGGGTTCTACAACCCTCTCGACGAGATAGTCAGGCGTAGGGGACACGCATTAAAAGGTCACCGGTAAAAGTTCCCCACCCAATAACTCTGCAGAATGAAGGTAAGGAACTAAAGGAACCAGGTCCAATGGTACAGGTAGAGGAACCGACTTCTGCTGAAAAGGTAAAATCTAAGTCCCTCAAGCGACAAAGATCCCAATGTGTCACGGCGAAACAGTTAGATGAATTATTACACAGAGTCCTCCAACAATGTGCTATTTCCAAACGCCCTAGGGATCATACTGAGGTAACGATAACTCCACCGCAAGGATCTGTGCCTGTCTCCTCTGCGGACGATGAGGTTTTGTTTTTACATTTGGTTCCTCCCTCCCCCCTGTCATCAGCCACTAACGTAATAATGCCAGAACACGGTCCAGTCCGTCCCCTGTCACCAACCACAATCAATGTGATCACGGACCCGGATATGCCAATGGCTTCGGCAGTGTCTAAAATACCACTCTCCAACGCTAGTAACCGTGCGGCAGACTTACAGACCGGGTCCGGGGTCACACCACGGGGGGTTATGTGGGCCCAACCGGGTGTCGATGGTTCTGATAGATTGACACACACTAGCTCTCTGGCAGTTAACGCGGCGGAAACAAAGACAGCTTCTGGCGCACAACCTAAGGCCAGTACTTCCAAATTTACTGTAGAAAGTCACTCGGCGGCGGAACCCTTGAAGCCTCCGCCGGATCACGTAATACCGTCTGGCTCTAACCCCATTGCTACACTCCTCCCATCTCAATCACAAACGGAAGGTCAGCTTCAGGGTCATAAAGAACCGGGCAGGCTTTGGCTCCCTGTTACCTCGTCTAAGGCAGGGGACAGGCACAGATCCATACATGGTGAGGTCCCAGTACCACGGGAATGGACCATTGAAGTAAATAGACATAAAGCTTTCCGGGCCAAAGACTCCCAGGGTAAGGTCATAGGGGTCCCTATTATAGCAATGCCTAACTCTACCAGTTATCAGTACTTTGTCTATGAACCAGGGCGTCTTGCCCCTCCCCCAGATGTTCCTAGTTGCTCCGCTAGCCCTCAGCCGGATGCCAACAATGGTGGTCTTTTTCCGGGGTTGATTGAACCAAGTCTAGCCTTTACTCCAACTCATGCACAGCTAGAGCAAAGGGAATTAAATCTGGGAGAGGTGGGACACGGCCCATGGATGAACTGGGATCAAGAGGTCCAACAGTTTGCTATTGACGTGACGTCCAATGTTTCCCTACCAGTCCCACCACCGCACCATATGGAGTTTGACTTGCTGAGGCCACGGCCCGGCGGGGTCCCACGAGCTATATTTGAGTTCCTAATTGCCCCTCAATTAAAAGCTAGACACTTCCCAGCTCCTTTCCTAACTCCAGATTCTATTGAACTCCAACGGAAGTTCCTGGTGCGTGATAACGTTCACCGTTAGTTTACTGGTTTTCTGCTTACTAGAGACACAGCTCAAGCTATTGCAAAACCGGGGCCCAATCCGCCGAAACGTCAGGAGGAAACTGTTAAAGCTTTCCAACAATACCTCCTGCCGAACCCGGCGGGATCACTCAGGGACATCCGAACAGCCTTGTTTGAGGCAATTCGAGCCAGACAGCTTCTCAGACTCAATATGGTGCAAGGGTTACCCGAGAATGTTTATTCTTACAATAGTTTCTTACAGTAGATCCTCTGGAAAAAGGCAAACTATGCCTGTGTATCCAGCTCAGTACCAGTACTTGCACTGCTGCGGTCGTTCACGGTGTTGGCGGCGGCGGTAGCAGACGCAACATTTTTACTATTCTGTATTTTTGTTTTATAATCAAACTTCAAATCTGGTCTTCCCCATGCTTTATCAAGATTACTTTCAAACTCCCTTATTGATTCGGAATCGACTACATACTGGGGCAGTGCGTTCCACTCATTTACCACTCTATCACAAAATGAGTTCTTTGCCTTCTCAAACCTATTTCTTTCTTTGTAAATTTTCTTAGAGTGTCCTCTCGTTCTTGTTCCCTCCCGCATCAAGAAGATACCTTCACACACATCCTCATCGTACTTTCCTGACACTATCTTAAAAGTCTCTATCATATCCCCTCTCTTTCTCCTATATGCCAGTGTCGGAAGCCCCAGTGTCCTCAACCTCTGCTCATAGCCCGCGTTCTTCAACGTTGGTACCAGCTTGCTAGCTCTCCTCTGCACTTTCTCCACTGCTTCTATATCCTTTACCATATATGGAGCCCACACCTGGTTCGCATATTCCAGGTGCAGCCTAACCAGCGCTGTATAGAGATTCCTGAAGATTTCTTCGTCAAGTGACACAAATGTCCTCCTTATCAGCCCTACAATTCTATTGGCTTTGTTTATCTTTTCCGCTAAATGTTCTGAGAAATTTAACTTATTGCCTATCACTACTCCTATATCCTTTTCTGCACTCACTTCCTCCATTGCTTCATACATACTGTATCCTACCTTGTCTATCTTGCTGGTCCCAATCCGCATGTACTTGCATTTTTTTGGATGAAAAGGCATTAACCAATGCTCAGACCATCCCTTCATGCCCTCCACATCTCCTTGAAGCAAACCCATATCTTCCTTACTCCTCACTCTTCTATACAGTTTAGTGTCATGCGCATACAGGTATACCTCACTTCCATTAGTCATAACTTCAGGCAAGTCGTTGATAAATATAACGAACAGCAGTGGTCCCAACACAGATCCCTGAGGTACCCCACTTGTAATTTCCCTCCACCCCGAGCCTATTCCATTCACCAGTACCCTCTGTCTCCGATCTTTCAGGAAGGCTTCTATCCATTTCACACATTTCTCCCCTATATTATAGCTTCTAACTTTCTCTATTAACCTTTTATGTGGGACCTTATCGAAGGCCTTCATAAAATCGCAATATACCACGTCTATTACATCACCATCTTCTAGAATTTGCATCCAATCATCTACCACCTTAATTAGCTGTAGTACCGTCGACCTCCCCGGCAAGAATCCGAACTGTCTCCCACTGAAAAGTTGGTTTGACTTCATATGATCCATTATTCCTTCTCTAATTACCGTTTCCATTAGTTTACACACAACACTTGTCGAACTGACTGGTCTATAATTCCCTGGGTCATTTCTCTTTCCCTTCTTAAATATAGCTTTTATGTTCGCCTCTCTCCAGTCCATCGGGATTTGTCCTGTATTAAACGATACCTCAAATAACATTTTCAATGGCTCTACTAACATCTCCCCTCCTTCCTTTATGATTCTTGGGTGTATCCCATCCGGTCCCGGTGACTTACTTCTGTTCATTTTTTCTATAGCCCTTCTTATTCTAGCATGGGAAAACTCTATTAGTTCTAGTGCCAGTGCCTGTTTGATGGGAATAGTAGGCACTGCATCCTCCGACTCCACTGTTAGTACCCCCCCAAAGTATTTCCCCAGCACCTCTGCTTTCTCCTTATCAGTCTCTGCTCTATTCCCATCATTCAACCCCCCTACCACCTCTGGGATCCCTACTCTTCTTGTTAACTTTTCCTGAATGTACTTCCAGAATATTTTTGGATTATCCTTCACATTTCTAGCTATCTCTCTCTCCCTCTCCTTCACCCCCCTCCTTGTTTCCCACCTTATTTTATTGTTTATTTGTCTGCATTCCAGATCCACTTCCTTAGCCTCTATACTAGACCCCCTGTTCTTTTTTAACAATTTTAATCTTTCCCACAATCGTTTCTTTCTTCTAATCAATATCCAAAGCTTTCTTTTCATTGGCAATTCTGGGTTAGTTCTTTTCCTCAATTTTGTTTTATCCTTATATTCCCTTACTGGTACACTTTTGGATACAGCATTCTCCAGTTTGACTCTAATTTTCCTCCACATTCCTTCAGCGTCTTCACCGTTCAAGTATTCCCCCCAGTCAATGTCCAAACACCGTCTCAGCAGCTCATAATCTGCTCTATCATACATGTATATTTTTCTATTGCTTCTATTATCCCTCTCTGATTTAATGTTACAACTAAAGCTTATACAGGCATGGTCACTACGACCTATAGGGCTATCCACATTAACATGTTCCACTATATCCTCTTCATTGCTAAAAATCAAATCAAGTACACTCCCCTGCGTCCCATCTCTATATCTTGTCATCTCTATAATATGTTGCGTTAAAAAACAATCTCTCACTTTCTCTATAAACTTATTTTCCAGGCTACCCTGTCCCGCTGGAGTAGTACAATTTGCCCAGTTGATCCTTGGCAAATTGAAATCTCCAATCAAAATTTTATATTTGTTCTCTCTATTATCTATCTCCTCCATTGCTTTCAGTAGGTTGTCATCCTCTCCCCTGCTATTATTTGGGCTTCTATATATAAAGGCAATTAGAATTGATCCTCTTACACATTTTACTTCAATACACAAATACTCACAATACTGCTGTCTCATATCCACCTCATTAACCTTGAGCTCTTTTCTTACATAAATAAAGTCCTCTTCCAACCTCTGCTCTAATAGCATTTCTCTCATATAACTCAAAACCCTCCAAACTATATTCCACCAGTTCCCTTTCAATTCTAGCATTTTTTGGTCTTACTTCCTGTAGGGCTATGACATCAGGTTTTTCCTCTTCATCCTGCAACCTACATATCAGTTCTCTTTTCTTGTCCTGGGTAAACACATTCACATTACTAAACATAATCCTTAATCCATCTACCATTCCTTCAGCAATTACACCATCCCGCTCCTCCAGTCCGTACCCTACTCCCCAGTTAGCACTACTGGGTCTGCCTCTTTGTCTCCTGTCTCTCCCTGTGACACCAGGACGCCGGGTCGTTTGGTACAGATAGAAAAGAGCTAAGGGCAACTATTCTGGGACTATCATCACAAGCATAGTGGGGTCTTATATCCCTAACATAAGGAGAGTTGTTTTAGTTTAACTATAACATGGGGCATAGCAGGAACACGTCGGCTCTCGGGTATACTAAAGGTCTTAGTCACGGGTGGCACGGTATTAGATACAGTTCTCACCTCGTGGTAACTGTCTTTAAGAGTGGTACCTTTATGTATACCGATACAGGCTGATACAGTAATAAGCTTCGGTCGTCTAGGACCACCAGCAATCTCAAATAACATGCCGGCCTCCCTTTTTACCCTCCTTATAGTTGCCCGGGGAATCTGGGTGCTCGTGCTATGCCTCCAGTTTATTCTTTTTTGGTCCTCCCGCCGGGGACAGGGGTCCAAGTGTTTTCTGGCCCCTCCCGCTGGTGGCATGAGTAGCTTGGGCTCTGGGAGCCATTGGGTGGAGTTTTTGCCATTTATAATGATGTTACATCATACGTCTGAGTCTCACTTGCCAATGCTACACCCTCATGGTTAGCAATTGTTTCATTCACATGTTCTTGTGGTTCCGTAGGACCCCACTTATGTAGTACTAGCAGCAACCTGGAAAGGTTGAAGGCCTAGTAGGACTCAAAGCTCAGATATACATTCCCTCAGGTTCCCGGAGGTAAGCATTCACGCCGGTAAAAGACTTAAGGGAGAACAGGAGTGAAGGTCATCGGGATGTCCTGTAGTTCATGGACTAACAGTCTACTTAGTAGACGGAGGTTCTTTCATACACTGCACTCTTACTAGCCATGTTCAACCCAATCGGCCCGGCCAAATAGGTCTTTGCCTCCTTTTGGCGATAGGTTTCCTTGTAAATCTGTCCCGGTAGATACAGTCCTCTAACTCACTAAATGTAGCATCCGGTAAGGCTAAAAGCTAGCCTGTCGGAAGTTAAGATATAAGGGGGACCGGAGCCGCAGGAACGTCGGACTTAGGCCTACGAGACTCAAATAACCTGTATTAATTATTTGGACCACACTATCGTGGTTCACGCTAGCAAAGAGTCACTCGATCCTCGGCTCTTACATAGCCTAGGCTGCTCATGCCCCTGACAATCAGAATGTTTTAGTTGTAAGAAATCATACCAATGTTTAGGCAAACTCAGCTCAAGGGGAGCGGATTAATAAAAAAAATTATAGGGGGGGGGGGCCCCCCCCCCCCTTTAAAAAATGTTGTCTTCTACGTTCTGGTCCCTGCCGGAAAAAGTCTTTCGCCGCCCAGACTCCAAAAGGACAGGCTAAGACAACCAAAGAGCTGCCCGAACAGATAATAGCATTCAGTGCCTCAAGCTTATTATGGGTTCACTGTTTTAAAACATGTAATAAGTCCATACCTGATCATGGACAGGCATGTGGATCTTTGGGTGCTATATGAAAATAGTCGGGAGCCTAAGACGGCTACCTCGACTCCCCCACTCTTGAACCCCGCTTAGGATTAACCTACAGCAGTGGTTTTTGTCACGAAAAGAGTACCCCTCTACCCTCATTTGTATAAGATATAAATGCGCCAGTGGGTTCTTCCCTTCTGTTTGTGCTCAAAATTGTGTCGGGCTTTCTCTTTCGTGACGTTATCCACTAGCAGGCGCTTTTAGGTGTTTTTTTGCGGCTGAGGAGCTTATGGTCATTGTGATAGCAAGTTAAATCCCTCGAGGGACGAAAAAAGGGGGGGGGGGTTGAGAGTATCCCAATATATCCTAAAGCTCCTCCGCCGGAGAAGGCCTCTGGCGATGCTGAGTGCTGACATGAGAGGGCTAAGTGAAAGCTCAAATGTTGATTTTAATTGTTAAGAAGAATCTATCATTATTTAAAAAAGAAGGGCTATGTAAAAGCCCGTTGATTGGTTTTAGTTGTAATTTTAAGAAAGTTTTTCTATCATAGTTACAACAGTTGGTCCTCCGGTAACGCGTGTTTTTGGAAACGCGGTTTTGGTGGCACGCAGTACACCGCAAATATCCAAAATGTTGCTAACACGGTCAATACTTAGACTGGCGCGGGGTCCAGCTGGGCTCCGAACCTTTACTCCCGACTTTCGTAGCTCATATCTCTTCAAATATATGGCCTAACCAAGTGTTTAACCGAGTCCCATCCAGGGTGGATGGGACTCGTTAGCCTTGGTCGGTAACCTATCTAGGGGAGACAACCTTATAAAAATCCGGGTGGATGGGACTCGTCAGCCTTGGTCGGCAACCTGTCTAGGGGATGATAACCTGATACAAATCCGTACTGCTTACCGAAGGGTAAGGCAGGTTAGTGGATGGACTAGCCGAACACCACTGTAGAAAAATAGTGCTAACAAGATACACAGAGGGCCTCGGAGTCGGACGGATCCTAAATTGAGTGGTCAATCCTGTAGGTCCTTCAGTAAACTGGCTCGGGTTGTCCCTCTTACAGGGAATAGGTCCTCTTGCGGGCATTCTGTGTATGGCCACCCTCATTAAGGGGAGTAAGGCATCTGGCAATAGATAGATAGATAGACCAAGTGTTTATGCCTACCAGAGGTAGATATGATCGTTGTTGTGCGTTGGGTGAAGACTAGAACACCCTACATTGTGTAGTTATTGTGTGAGGTGAGAAATAATAAGACGGCGAGTTATGCGGGAATTCCGAAGCTACGATTTTCGTAATTTACCGATGCTCATATCTCTGCAAATATATGGCCTAACCAAGTTTTTATGCATACTCGAGGTAGATATGATCGTTCCCGTGCATTGGGTGAATACTAGCACACTCCACATTGTGTAGTTAATGTGTGAGGTGAGAATAATTACCGAAACACACTTATGTTATTGTTTGGCTGTCGAGTGAGTGTGTGTGTTGTCATTGTGTGGACAACATAGCTATGCTATCTCGGTCGCCAAATCTTTACTTACGACTTTCGTAATTTACCGATGCTCATATCTCTTCAAATAAATGGCCTAACCAAGTGTTTATGCCTACCAGAGGTAGATATGATCGTTGTTGTGTGTTGAGTGAAGACTAGAACACCCTACATTGTGTAGTTATTGTGTGAGGTGAGAAATAATAAGACAGCGAGTTATGCGGGAATTCCGGAGCTACGATTTTCGTAATTTACCGATGCTTATATCTCTGCAAATAAATGGCCTAACCAAGTGTTTATGAATACCAGATGAAGATATGGTTGTCGCAGTGCGTTGGGTGAAGACTAGAACACCCTACATTGTGTAGTTATTGTGTGAGGTGAGAAATATGATGGAGGGATTTCAGAGCTTCGATCGAAAAATGTCGGCTACTGCTGTGACTCGCTCTCCTTAGCCTAGCTGTCTAGCCTAAACAACATATTTATTCAGAGGTAAGAGTTGTTGCAATGGGCAAATCAACTCATTGCACATGTCAAATAACCTTTATAATTGATTTAATTATTATAACATAGGCTTCGATGGAGAAAAAGTGGACTTTGTGGAAATCCCCAGAACACCAAGGTACCTTTAACATGTAAAAATATGGGTTCGGTATCGCGGATTTTGCTAACACAGGAGGTAACCAGAACACATTGGCCGCGTTACCGAAGGACCAACTGTATGTAGTTTTGGTTGAGTATGAATCTGGTCAAACGAATATCAGTTTCATGCCAGATAATAAACTGTAAATAGTATACAATCTGGTATAGTGATAAGGAAGCCATGAATGTCTTGTCAAATCGCTATCAAATAGAATCTCAAGTTGAGGTCCTGTATTCTTTGGAGCAGATCTTCTTCGAAGTAACGCACTGCTCCCATCCTTTTTATATTTTTATATTGTATGCTAACAATAAAGACTTATTCTGTTATACAAATTCTTGACTTTACCATACGGTTCTGAGGTTTTAGGATATTATTAAGAATGTCCCCCTCCAGTCTTGGGAATTCAGGCAAATCGTTAATGATGGAGGAGCCACTATTAAATTATAGGTTTGATTCCCGGAGGGAAATAATGAAAACCTAATATTTAGTAGGGGGCCCGTAATCATTGATGTGAAGTTCTTTACTCCGATGACACCGTGTTGATGTGGATCTTCAGTAGGCCTCTCTGTGATGAATAATGTTTGTAGAAAACTGCCACCACTAATAGTTTATAGACATATTAGGAGTCTGGAATCAATCAACCCATGCGATCAGCCTTTCCTTTATTTGTTGTATAAGTATGCAGGAACAGTCAGGAATCAAATCAGGTGTGAAATGATGAAGTGGTGAGAATGGTGAAAGGGGTGTGTGAGAGCGTGGTGAGTGGACCTCCGCCCTCGACTCGTGTCTGTCGAGTTCTCTCGTGTGATCGCCGTCATGCCTAGATTCAACCGCACGTCGCCTTCCGAGAATGCATAACCAATGATGAAAGCGTGAATAATCCTGAATGACGAGTGAATAATAATACATGACGAGTGAATAATCGTGCATAACTCCAGTCCAGGGGTCTCCTGGTGTTTAGGTTAGCAAGTCGTTAATATAGGAATGAAATGATTAATCAGCATGTTTACTTTAGCTATTGATAAGGACACCTGTGGTCTTGCCTCTGGACCACAGCTAACAGCTCCTTGTACAGGCATATACAAAAGTCGTGTCACAAGTATGAATTGAGTTATGAGTTGTCTAAATATGAGTGAAAGGATTGTATAACACACCCCCACTACGAGAGTTTTGCTCCCACTGCAAAACAAAACTGCAAAACAAAACTGCAAATGGAGCACTAAAATTATAATAAAAAGTGAAATAAGTTAAAGAGAAATAAAAACAAAAATAAATGCTTAAGTCTAATGAAAGATTATAAAGGCTGAGGTTTTGTAGATTTTCTATAATAAAATAGATGAGATGTGATGAAAATGGTACATACATAAAGATATATATACATATAAAATGGTACATACATAAAGATATATATACATATAAAATGGTACATACATAAAGATATATATACATATAAAATGGTACATACATAAAGATATATATACATATAAAATGGTACATACATAAAGATATATATACATATAAAATGGTACATACATAAATATATATATACATATAAAATGGTACATACATAAAGATATATACCGGTATACATATAAAATGGTACATACATAAAGATATATATACATATAAAATGGTACATACATAGATATATATACATATAAAATGGTACATACATAAAGATATATATATACATATAAAATGGTACATACATAAAGATATATATACATATAAAATGGTACACATAAATATATATATACATATAAAATGGTACATACATAAAGATATATATACATATAAAATGGTACATACATAGATATATATACATATAAAATGGTACATACATAAAGATATATATATATATATATATATATATACATATAAAATGGTACATACATAAAGATATATATACATATAAAATTGTAAAAGTAAGAGTACTTATTATATTAAAAAAAAATCAATAATATAAACAAGTACATAGTCCTATATAATACAACACTAAGTAATAGTAATAAGTAAGAATAACAAATGTTGAGCTGAGGAGACGTTTAGGTATAAAGAGTATTAGCGAGGTGATGCGTACAAGTAGACTGGGATGGTATGGACATGTGGAGAGAATGGATGAACAAAATTGGGTGAAAAAATGCAGGTCTGTGATTGTGGAGGGAGCTGCACCAAGGGGTGGACCGAGGAAGACCTGGGATCGGACTATACGCGCCGATCTCAAATCCAAGAACTTGACAAGTGAAGCAGCCCTTAACAGGGTTGCCTGGAACGCCGCCATTAGGACAAGAGACTGAAACTGCACTTATGTGTGGAACACTCAGTCTTAAAATTTTATGTATGTATGTATGTAATGAAAATTTAGAAAGTATCAAATATATAAAGTTCAATCTTCAGATTAGGAAACTTTCCACATTAACAAATCAATGTTTATAGTATGTATTTTCTAGGATAGTGCAATGTCATTCTTTTCTAAAATATAGACTATATTTTCTAAGTCTGATTGTGTTAAATATATAGACTATATTTTCTAAGTCTGATTGTGCTAAATATATAGACTATATTTTCTAAGTCTGATTGTGCTAAATATATAGACTATATTTTCTAAGTCTGATTATGTCAACATTACTTTTTCTTGTGCATATGTAACTAGTTTCCCACATTTATCATGGTAGTGCTTTCACGAAATGTTCAAGTTCACTAATACGTGATGCTAGGCGAGAGTTTGAGCAATAACATAAGATAATGGCAATAATCAAAAGAATCATGAGTAGACCAATGGGAGGGTATACATAGTAAGGCTTGACAAAGTGAGTGAAAGACAGAGTCCAAAGATGAGTTAATTAGATTCAGTGTTGATGGTATGTGAAACAACCTTAGGAAACGAAAAATTTCCAGAAATTTTAACAGAGGGAGGAATTTCAGCAAAAAGACGGCTGTCAATAGAAATTGAACTCAGGTGAAATGTGGAAGGGTAAATAGTGAGGAAAGGACAGACAATCATGCATGAATCCTTTATGTAAATCAACCCTACTGCGTGTCTGTGGAAAGGTGAGCGATCCGGACAAGTAACAAGGAGAGTAGTTGCTTTCACAAAATAAAGAAAATTAGTATCCAAAATGTGTGCATGGAAGACATTTTTCTGAGGAGCGGGAGTGAATTGACAATAATCTAGCATATGTTCATTTTTCTTAATAGCACGACTACAATCATCATAATTCAGGGGGAGTAATTGGATTAATTGAGCAGGACAGGTAGTAATGACGTCTAAGATAGTGTGACAATGTTTCTCAAAGACCGAAGTGTGTACTAAAGCCAGATATTCATCAGGGTACAGTAGGGTCCCGCATAAAACGAGTCTCGATTAAAACGACCGACCTAAAATATTAATATTTAATTTTCGATCAGAACGAATGTGATCACATAAAATGAGTCCGCCGCCAAAGTGGGGAAAATCCGAGGAGTTTTCATATAGAGCGCCGAAATATCGTACAAAACGTACGAAATATCGTACGCTTTCATATAGAACGCCGAAATATCGTACAAAATATCGTACGCTCCTGACGGAAATTTACGCTTCCAGTGAACATTGACGATATTGGGCCACCAAAATGCTGTGTTCACATAAAACGAAATCGCATAAAACGCCCTCGTTTATCGACCATATACTCGTTTTATGTGAGACCCTACTGTATTTATTTACCTGTAGAAAATAATAAATTGTCTGAAGAGAAATTAATCTCAAGAAGTTCACCTTGGATAATGGTGGGGAGAGGGATAATTTCTTGTCTAGTCAAAATCATATCAGATGCAAATGGAATTAAAATAAAAAAATCACCAGCATAAATGTGTACCTCAAGGAATGGATAGTATAAATCTAAATTATCCTTAAGAAAAAAAAAATGTATGTACTACTAAAAAGAAGAGTATATAAATAAATTATTAATTATTTGAAGTTAAATTCTAGAAGCTCTGATTGGTCAAGAGTGATAGAGAGACTGAACTGTGGACGAGCCGGCATGATCTACCGCTCCATCAATCGTGAGAATCAGAATTTATTTACATGTACTGTAGAACGTATCTACCTTAATATCTAGATTGTCTAACCACCACTGGGCTACAAAATCACCCTTCAAAGATGACACGGCAGCAATGGCGTGTGACCGAAGGTCATATCTGTCATTAGGGGGGGTTTTCTGTTCGTTTTTCTTTTTCTTTATCTTTTTCGGTTTCATTAGTGTTTCCTCGAAATTCGTGTTTTCGTATCCGGGTAGAGTACGCCGAATTTTCTTCAAATGATCAACATGTGCTCGTTTCTCATTACCTACATCTAAATGTTTAATTGTTGTTCTATTTCCTTCAACTGTCAAAACTCTGTAGGGACCATCAAAGACTGGTTGCAATTTATCTTTAGCGTAAAATTCTCTTAGAAAAACAATATCTCCAATATTGATATTCGGATTAGATTTATTTTTGTTAGCCATGGTGGTCATTTCTTCCTTAGAGTGAGTGAGATTATTTCGAAGATTCTTGTAAATAGTACGAAAATTATTCAAATGATATAACAAATAATCATCCGAATTATACACAGGAGTATTGGCTTTCTGTAAATTAGTGAAAGGTAGTTTCTAATCTCTGCCAAAAACAATGAAATGTGGAGAATCAGCAATGGAAGTATTAATAGATGAATTAAGTGTGGCTTCTGCGTAATGAATAAAGTTATCCCAAGTACCGGTATCGCGTTCGTGTAATAAACAGCGTAGGGCACTAATTAACCCTTGTCTAGCGGGGTGTTTTGGGCTCATTTTGGGCATATTCAGGCCCTCCTGCATGATAAATCAAGCATCTGCATGAAAAAAACATTATTTAGCAAAAAACTAGGCACTAAAAGCTTCAAAATGAGACCAGAACGAGCTACGTAGCACTCGTGGTTCTCTTGCAGTGGTGCCACGAACATGGAAGTTTAGCATATATCGGTATATTTTTCCCAGCTATGCTCATTACTGGCTACACTGCCGGCCTCTCGAGAAAACAGGGAACATGAGTTAATGGGCGGCGGTAAGCCCTGGGAGTCGGCTGTCTGGCCCGCTGCTCTCCCGGCCATTTGCACTCGATTTTAACCCTTTAAAAGCCTTAATAATGCTCCTAACTTGCTGCAAATTGGTGCACGACTTAAGTCGAGCGCTGCTCTTTAAGGGTTAAGGACTGATTAGCACGTTCAACTAAGCCATTACTGTGTGGTGAATGGGGGCAAATTGTCTCGTGATTACGATCGTGATACGATCCTTTCACTCATATTTAGATAACTCATAACTCAATTCATACTTGTGACACAACTTTTGTATATGCCTGTACAAGGAGCTGTTAGCTGTGGTCCAGAGGCAAGACCACAGGTGTCCTTATCAATAGCTAAGGTAAACATGCTGATTAATAATTTCATTCCTATATTAACGACTTGCTAACCTAAACACCAGGAGATCCCTGGACTGGAGTTATGCACGATTATTCACTCGTCATGTATTATTATTCACTCGTCATTCAGGATTATTCACGCTTTCATCATTGGTTATGCATTCTCGGAAGACGAGGTGCGGTTGAACCTAGGCATGACGGCGATCACACGAGAGAACTCGACAGACACGAGTCGAGGGCGGAGGTCCACTCACCACGCTCTCACACACACTTTTCACCATTCTCACCACTTCATCATTTCACACCTGATTTGATTCCTGACTGTGTTCCTGCATACTTATACAACAAATAAAGGAAAGGCTGATCGCATGGGTTGATTGATTCCAGACTCCTAATATGTGGTGGCAGTTTTCTACAAACATTATTCATCACAGAGAGGCCTACTGAAGATCCACATCAACACGGTGTCATCGGAGTAAAGAACCTCACATGTCTGACAGCGGATGGTCTCTTTCTACAACAACTGATTAGACAAGAGCGCCTACACCACGCTTCTTTCTCACTCTCCACTTCTACCAATCAACCAAAATCGACTCTTCAATCAATCGGACGATCGACCTTCAATCAACCGGCGACCTTGTGAGCGCGCCACACCCCGTTCATCGGCGCCACAAACCACACCCGCAACTCCACACCCGCGCCCGCACCCACCCGTTCCTGTACCAGAGGTGTGTTGTCATCACCCCCTTCACCTTCAGTCATAACAACATCGGGTGAGACACAACACTGCAGTTTCTTTTCATAATCTCTATGACTTTCCTTTTCTATACTTTGAAAGGAGGTCTACTTTCTGTAAACTCCCTATTACTAATTTTGCAAACTTTTGTTCGAGACCTACCCAGTGAATTATAAAAAGCCAATATATATGTGCAAGTGCTAATTATGTGTTACATTGATGTGCATATCGAAATTCACTAATATATGATGTGTTTATTATGCGAGGTGCCTCTCATTTATATTTCATTGAGTTTTTTCTAACTCATGAACAATTTGCGAAATATCTTCAGTACTTCTCCCCTACCTCATTTTGAGGCCGATCTTACAGCTCAGGACGATAACTCAGGCGATACAGAAATAAATAATTAAGTTTCCAGTACTTCAAATGTTCCCCCTGTTGTTAATGCTAATTGTGACGATGTTTCGATACCTTACGATCATGTTACGTCAACACAGCCACCTATTTTAAATGATATTCATCACAGAGAACTTCGTTCTGGTAACCGTCACCTTACATTGCCAGACCCCACACCTGCGTTTTCCCATTCCCCTCCCGCCAACCCCATTAACCTACCTTCAAACATGGCACAAAACTTAAATTTACATGTTGTTCACGGTCAGGCGCAAAAGGTATTTACAGGCCTAGATGATAATAGATCAATTTTTGCGGTATTTAGTGATATAGAGTCTGAGATCGCCGCTCGAAAGGTCACAGATGACAGAGGTAAAATCGATATATTTCGCTCTAAATTCGATAAGGGTAGAACTCCAGCCGGTAATTTATTAGCTTGTGACGAATTGCTAGAATGCACGACTTATCAAACCTTCAAAGACGAATTTTTGGAGAAATTTGCACGAAACTCAAGAGGTGACTTTGCTCTGATCCATGATTTTGCTAACTCAATCCAACATATAAATAAGGGCAAGTCTGTTGATACTCTATTGGCAGATTGTTCCGTAATGGCGAACACAATGAGCAACGGTTTAAAAGGTAACTCTTGGTTTACATATGACAAGATTTCGTTGAAACAGTTTAGTAAACTCCTCTCATATACCCTGTTGGTTTCAGCGTTGCCAGAAAATGTACAGCCTATTGCTCGTAGAGTTGAATTTGCTCCAACTGACAGTTTGACTAAATTCACGAAGTCTCTGCAACAGGCTTGTGACAATGGCGGCATCACTACAAATCAAATACAATTCACTGTTGCTCAAATAAAACCCACTAACCACCATTCAGCCCCTGGCCCCATTCAGCCAACTGTTTTAATATGTTTAATATGTTGGGCGGGTGGGGTTGAAGCCGCCAAAGGCGGCTTTCTAGGGCCTTTCCTAGCTGTTGCTGAGAGGATTGGGTTCTAGTCATGTGGTGATGGGCTGGTCTATCAGAGTGAGAACTGAGCGATCTCTGCCATACCCATAGCTTACTCTGACTGTGCCTTTTACTTGTATATTTTCTAGATCTCAATTGACGGCGTCTTTTCCGTGGATTGACCTCCCACTCTACCAAGATTGGAAGCCAAAGTGTCACATTTTTCCTTTGCCCCTCAACTTTCTCTTCATAATTGCTGACGGGCACAGGGCCTTGGGTGGGGCTTTGGCTTTCCGGGTGTTTCCTCACCCTCCTCAGCTCCCCGCCATGGAGTGGCTTCGGTCACTCAGGTTTATTGTGGTCGGCAGGGAGGGTTGTGTGGGGGGCGCTCGGTTATGGCCTTGGCCTTGCTCGGGGCTTTGGGGCTGTTCGGCCAGGCAGCTTGGGGAACAGCAACAACAAAACAACCACCACTAATAGTTTATAGACATATTAGGATTTTTTTTTTTTTTTTTTTTTTTTTTTTTTTTTTTTTTTTTTTAAAGAGACAATGAACGGAGGAAGGAAAAACACAGATAAAACAAAAAGGTCCATGTGCCTAAAGGCATCCTCCATTCATAAAATGTTTGTAACAACTGGAATCAATCAACCCATGCGATCAGCCTTTCCTTTATTTGTTGTATAAGTATGCAGGAACACAGTCAGGAATCAAATCAGGTGTGAAATGATGAAGTGGTGAGAATGGTGAAAGGGGTGTGTGAGAGCGTGGTGAGTGGACCTCCGCCCTCGACTCGTGTCTGTCGAGTTCTCTCGTGTGATCGCCGTCATGCCTAGGTTCAACCGCACCTCGCCTTCCGAGAATGCATAACCAATGATGAAAGCGTGAATAATCCTGAATGACGAGTGAATAATAATACATGACGAGTGAATAATCGTGCATAACTCCAGTCCAGGGGTCTCCTGGTGTTTAGGTTAGCAAGTCGTTAATATAGGAATGAAATGATTAATCAGCATGTTTACCTTAGCTATTGATAAGGACACCTGTGGTCTTGCCTCTGGACCACAGCTAACAGCTCCTTGTACAGGCATATACAAAAGTTGTGTCACAAGTATGAATTGAGTTATGAGTTGTCTAAATATGAGTGAAAGGATCGTATAACATTGACGATGTAGGGCCCTCCCATCCATCCCCTTCCCATTCGCTTAAATATCTTGGTTGTTATCTAGATATATCAGTGAAAAACGAATGGACGCCTGGTGAGGAGCGGCTGGGTGCCACAACACAAGAAATCCACCGAAAGTGGGAAGCGTGTTATAACAACGTTTAAGTTAAGTTTTTCTTTTTTCTTCTCTTATTTTTTACGAAAGTTTTTTCGTAGAGGGTACCCGATCTATAGACAACTCCATAAGAAAAGTTGCGTTACACTTATGAGGAATACTCTGTTCATCCCCGCGGCGGTAGATTCAAAACGGCTGACGCGGTGTTGAATTTTTTTTTTTTTTTTTTTTTTTTTCTATATTCCAACTTACTTCCTCTCGGGCATAGGCTGAGAGCCTTAACATTCACCGCTTTACAATGAACAGTGAAGCCCGTGAGGTCTTGTTCCAGTCTAGGGAGTGAGACATGTGAAGCACGTAGAGTACAACGAGCACCTGCCATCTTGCCTTCACATGAGGCACGGTGCTCACTCATGGCCCGAAACGACCCCATCTCTGAAGCCATCTCGTTCCCGTGCTTCACTGTCTCACTACCTACACTCGGACCCTCACACTTACACACACAACGCCACCTGTTGAGCAGATAACTCACCAGGCATTGCACCCCTATAGCATATTTTGAATATGGGAATATTCATACAGTGCTATTTAATCAGGGAACAATCAGGGTATTTTATTGACGTTTCGGTGGGCTTTGTGGTAATGCACTGATACTAGGTACAGCACAAATTCCATCCCAATAATATCTTCCCATTGATACATCGGGATTTGAACCCGGGACCTTTGGATTACCAGGCCAGTGGCAAGACCACTCCACCACACCTCCCCTATACTGGAGACTATTATATAAATAGGCAAATCGTCAATGATTATGGGGCCCCTACTAAATATTAGGTTTTCATTACTTCCCACCGGGAATCAAACCTATAATTTCTCCATCCATCTACCCGCCGTGAATTCCAAACGGACTTTCCCTTATTCTTCAATAATACAAAAATCAACCCTTCAACCAACGTTGACGAACCACGACCGACTAAGGACATGCCTTCGGACATTCTGAGAATGGCTACGTGGAATGTTAGTGGCATGAATGATGGCACAAAAGAGAGAGAGGTTCTGGAAGTGTTAGTGAATGCCAGGCTGGATGTATGTGGAATGACAGAGACCAAATGGAAAGGTTCAGATGTGAGAGAGTGGGAGTGTGGAATGGGTGTGTGTGCTGGAGTGAGTGAAGGAACAGTGAGAGAAGGTGCATGTTTGTTTGTAAGTAGCAAATGGAAGGAATGTGTAAGAGAGTATGGGTCTGTGGGTTCAAGGATTGTGTGGGTGAGAATGAAAGTAGGAATACAAACGTGGGTGATTGTATGCGTGTATGCCCCGACAGAGGATATACTTGAAAGAAAGAAAGAGGAGTTCTGGATGAATGTGGAGGCGTGCCTGGAGAAGTTTGACAAGAACGAAAGAATATTTCTGATTGGGGATATGAATGGTAAGGTGGGTGATAGGAAAGTTGAGGGAGTGGTGGGAGGGTGGGGGGTACCATCAGAGGTGAATGGGAATGGTAGTGCACTTGTGGACGTATGTGTGGGGAGGAGGCTGTGGATAGCCAACACCTTCTTCCGACACAGAATGATCCACAGGTACACGTGGAAACGGATGTTGACGATGAAGGATAAGACAGTGGTGGAACGAAAGTCATTGATTGATTATGTATGTGTGGATGAACGAATGAAGAAATCTGTGATGGATGCTAGGGTGTATAGGGGTATTGGAGGGGGTCTGTCTGATCATTATGTAGTGGTAGCTAAGGTTAGGATACAAAAGAAGTGGGTGAGGAGAGCGGGAGGGAGGCGAGAGGAGGGTGGAATGGTGAGGAGGGTGGAGAGGTTGCAGGAGGAGGAAATCAGGGAGGAGTACAGGAGAGCAGTGGAAAGACGACTAGGTGGGTTCGACCTGGAAGTTATGGAGGAAGTGGAGGAGATGAGCAAGGTGTTTAAGGATGAGATCTGTGCAGCATGTGAGGAGGTGTGTGGAGTGAGGAGAAGAGGGAGGGGAGTGAAAGGTACAGCATGGTGGACAGAAGAGGTAAGAATAGCTGTGGAAGAAAAGAAGAAAGCACATAGAGAGTGGTTGGGTAGTAGAGGGAATGAAGATTCCGAGAGACAGAAACGAGCGAGGTACGTGGAGAGTAAGAGGGTGGTGAAGAGAGTAGTGAAGGAAAGTAAGAGAAGAGTAGATGAGGAATTTGGAAGGAATCTGAGTGTAAAATGGAGGGAGAGTAAGAAACTGTTCTGGAAAGAAGTCAAGAAAGTTAGGGAAGGTAGCAAGGGAAACAGTAAGGGTGTGAAAGATAAGAATGGGAGAATGCTAGCCGAGAGAAGCAAGAGAGAGTCGAAAGATGGAGGGAGTACTTCAGTGAGTTGCTAAATGAAAGGAATGAAGAGCCAGCAAACATAGCTGGATATGGTATGGGAGGGAGAAGAAGAGAAGTAGTGGAGGAGGAGGTGGGGATCAGGAGGTCAGAAGTGTGGGAAGCCATGAAAAGAGTGAAGTTGGGGAAAGCACCAGGAAACAGATGGAGTGTGTGGGGAAATGTTGAGGTATGGTGGTGAGATAGTGATAGAATGGGTATGGAAAATGTGCAAACTAGCATGGGAGAAGGGGAGTGCACCCGATGACTGGAAGACTGGCATAATAGTCCCCCTATATAAGGGCAAAGGGGAAAGAGGAGTGTGTGGTAACCACCGAGGAATATGTCTTCTAAGCGTAGTAGGGAAGGTATACAGTAGGGTAGTGATTGAGAGAGTGAGAGTGAGAACGGAGAAATGGATAGGCGACGAGCAGGGAGGTTTTAGGAAGGGAAGAGGATGTGTAGATCAGATTTTTACCCTGAATTGTGTTGTGGAGAAGTATCTGGAGAAGAAACAAAAGGTGTATGTTGCCTTTATGGACTTGGAGAAGGCCTATGACAGAGTGGATAGAGAAGGTCTGTGGAAAGTACTTAGAATATACGGAGTAGAGGGCAAGTTGCTGAAAGCAGTGAAGAGCATGTATGAGGGTGCAAAGGCGGCAGTACGTGTGGAGAGTGAGCAGAGCGAGTTCTTTGACCTGAATGTTGGTTTGAAACAGGGGTGTGTGATGTCCCCGTGGTTGTTTACTGTATATATGGATGGAGTTATGAAAGAAATACTATCAAGAGCAGTGGATGTTGGTGTATCGCTGAAAAGGGAGGGAATTGAGTGGAAGCTACCTATACTGCTGTTTGCGGATGATACAGTTCTGATGAGTGATAATGAATGGGAGTTGCAGGGTCTGGTAAATGAGTTTGGAACAGTGTGCGAAAAACGGAATTTGAAGGTAAATACGGGGAAGAGCAAGGTTATGGTCTTCGAAAGGGGTGAAGTCACAGAGTGTGAGGTGAAGCTGAACGGTCAGGCTATGGAGATCGTCAACTCTTTTAAGTATCTGGGCAGTGTGTTGAGTAAAGATGGGACTATGGATGAAGAGGTGCGGGAGAGGGTACAACAGGGGAAGAGGGTTGTAGGAACGCTAAAAGCAGTAACAAGAAATAGGGTGGTCAGTATGGAAGTGAAGAAGTCCTTGCATGACAGTGTGGTAATCCCGACACTGACTTACGGAAGCGAAGCATGGACGTTGGTTGAGAGACTCAGACCAAGAGTGAGAGCAGTGGAAATGAATTACTTAAGGAGTGCGTGCGGAGTTACATGGAGGGATAGACAGACTAATGAGGAAGTAAGAAGGAGGTGTGGTGTGGAGGTAGATGTGCTGGAAAGTGTGAAAAGGAACAACTTGAGATGGTTCGGCCATATGGAACGTATGGAAAGCGAGAGAATGACTAAGAGGGTGTACGAGAGCGAGGTGGAGGGACAGAGGGGGAGAGGTAGACCGAATATGAGGTGGAAGGATGGAGTGAGGAAGTACATGAACGAAGGCGGTGCTGGTTGGGGGGAGGGGCGTCGACTGACTGGGGACAGAGGTGCATGGGGGCGGTTCGTTCGTGGCCACCCCTTCGGGGATCACGGCGTCAGGCAATAGATAGATAGATAGAACCCTTCATCTTCTCTCAGTATTCTTGGGGTCTCTTTTTCTTCTGCTCTCTCTTGGAAGGACCATATTACCAGTCTTGCTAAGGCAGCCTCCCAGAAGCTGGGTGTGCTCAACTGCCTCAAGGGGTTCTTTATCCCTGCTCAGCTTCTTGCTCTGTACAGGGGCACAGTGTGTCCTTGTATTGAGTATTGTTCACATGTGTGGGGAGGATCCTCTCACACAGCACTTCTAGACAAAGTAGAAAGGAAAGCCTTTCGTATCATTAACTCCCATCCACTCACCGACTCTCTGCAATATTTCTCTCTTCGCCGCAATGTTGCATCTCTCTCGCTATTCTATCGCTACTACAATAATCAAGTGTTCCTCAGAGCTCTCTCAGTGCATACCCCCTCCTCTACGTAGGGTACTTAGTACCCGCCTTGCAACACAATCCCACCCCTACTCTGTACAACTCTCCAACTCAAGAGTGAAACATTACTCCCAATTATTCTTCTATTCAACAGCTGAGCTCTGGAACTCTCTCCCTCATCCTATGACTTAAATTGTTTCAAACTCATTGGCCCGAATTCAGAACACCGGTTTAAACCTCGGATTTCGGAGCAGGTTTAACCCTCCTGGCCCGGGCTGTATCTCCAAAGGACAGGGTGGGCTACCCGGGCTATCTGGCCGAAAAATGTCTAAGCCTAGGCTACCGTATTTTAGTTAATTTTAACTGCTAGAAATTTCCCACGCATCTATAAATGTAGTGCGGTTTCCAATCTGTAGACTGGCGTTGAGTAGAGCTCTCTAAGTCAACTGGTTCAGTTGTGATGACGATTTCAGTGGAGAGCATTTTCAGGCAATGTTAGCAATACGACGATCTTTTCACTACTGAAACAATGACATACAATAACAAACGAGTCTTCTCCTTCTTGTTTTCGGAGGTGCGGTGATGCAACGATCGGCTTTGTTTACATGCGTCGGACGCACGGCGTTCAGACCAAGCTGAATAGGCTTTCAAGCTTAAAAGTCCTGAAAGGACACCCGGGCACCTGCCCTTGTTTCGTGGTGTCATTTTAAAATGACAACCGGGCAGGAAGGGTTAAACCTGGGATTGAGATTACTCGATCCTGGATCGAAAACAAAGGTTTATCCATATTCAGAACACGGGCTTAAGATCGAGATCGAGTAATCCACGGCTTAAAAATCTGTTCAAGTCGAAGGTTTGCAACAGCCAATCACAGGTCTGTAAGAAATGCAGTCAGCCAATAAGAACACGAACGAGCCATTGTATCTATCTATGTCCTTATTTTCGTGTTTTGCTTTCGCTCAGGTGAATTCTAGTTTGTAATTACCAATTCACAAAATAAATTATATAATATAATAAGTTGTTTTTACCAAGAGAGTACACAATAAACAAATATGTAGGCTATAATTATAGAATTAGAAATTATCCGGTACCGGGTAGCCTATACTGTAGGAGTAGCCTACTACTGACATGTCGCTACTTTCCTCCTATTTATTTCAGTTATTTCAAGCTTTTGAAAGTTTCGAAAATTTAAAAATTTATCTGAGCATATAGATGATGGCATATATCGGACATAATATTTAATTTACGAGTATATATGTACAGTATGTGTTTGTCATATGGAACGTATGGAAAGCGAGAGAATGACTAAGAGGGTGTACGAGAGCGAGGTGGAGGGACAGAGAGGGAGAGGTAGACCGAATGAGAGGTGGAAGGATGGAGTGAGGAAGTACATGAACGAAAGCGGTGCTGGTTGGGGGGAGGGGTGTCGACTGACTGGGGACAGAGGTGCATGGGGGCGGTTCGTTCGTGGCCACCCCTTCGGGGATCACAGCGTCAGGCAATGGATAGATAGATAGATGTGTATGTCATGAAAGATAGGCCTACTGTTGGATATTGGCAGGTAGCCTATTCAGAGGAAAAATACAAACAATCAAGCTTTGCCAAACTCCAGTACTGTACTGTGATAAACTGCAACCTGTTATTTTCGTTTTGTAATCAATTATCAACAAATAAATGTTCATTGATTTCTACATGTACGGATATCAACTGCTCCATTTATCCAAACCAATTGCATGGCAACCATAGGCTATTAATACATTTGAAGTCACCAAGCTAATCATAAAAAGAAAGCACTCTCATTGTATTTACAGTTCGAAATATTTATATTGGCTTATGTATTAATGCAGAACTAATGTGTACTTCGTGGTTCGACTTGTAATCTATCAATTAATACATTAAAGAGTGATAATGATGACTAAAACGCTAAACCAAATACTGTAGGCTGCTACATTAGGTACAGTAAGTCGAGCTTATACTTAAGATACTGCATCCACCGCATGCTCAGCACTGTAATACTCCCTCAATTGGACACATGTATATAGGATAAATAGCTCAACTGAAATAATTTGTAACCATTAAGTATGTAGGCGAAAACTGTTACCAATGTGACTCGTGATTTAAACTATGCAGCTTTGCAACCTACTAGGCTATGGAAAAAACAAGTTATACAAATTATCTCTCTTATCTTAGGCTACTTGTTAAATGCATTTGAAGACAATGGTTTACTTGTGATTCCTTTTTTATATAAGCTACCGGTATATATTTTAATTTGTACAAAGGATTAATAACTGAATGGATACAGTGAATAATTATAGCCTATTTCTTATGCAACATGTAGTGAACTAATACAGTAAACTTCCGTTAATCCGAAGGGCAGCGGACCGGCCCTCGTTCGGATTAGTGGATTTTTCGGATTATCGGACTTTACCCCTATGAACCTGTGTATGACGAAAACATTGAGACATTAGGCCACCCAAATGACACAATGGTGCACACACACATATCATATGTTCATGAAATCACTTCAAAAGTTTACCATTGTCATTGTAGCCTATTACCTACTTCAAAACATTCAGATTAATGGTCAAAGGAATCTGCTGATATAAACGTCTTCTTCTTCTTCCGTCTACTAGCGAGTTTGTCTTGCTCTTAAAGATCAGATGTGGTTCGGGAAGTAATGCCTTAACAACGGCACTTCCCTGAGAGGTTCTTGTAATTTTCCTTTTTTGTGATTTTCCTTTTGTGACGTGCTCTGTATTGAAAGCACCCTTGTCTTGTTGTCTTGAAAGCACCCTTGGGACGCTCCGATCACTGAACTATAAATAGTAGCGTATCGGAACGTCCAAAGGTGCGTTTTCAAGCTCAAGACTGAATTCCAGAAAATGCGGTGCAAGCCAGTAGCGCATCGGAGCGTCCCAAGGATGCGTTCAAGAGCAAAACAAACTCTAGCAGACGATGTGGAAGAAGAAGAAGAAGAAGGTTTTACGTTTATATCAGTAGCTTCCTTTGACCATTAATCTGAATGTTTTGAAGTAGGTAATAGGCTACAATGACAATGGTAAACTTTTAAAGTGAATTCATGAACATATGATATGTGTGTGCTCCATTATGTGTCATTTGAGTGGCCTAATGCCTCAAAAAGGGGACTTTGGGACTTCTTGAAATTCGGACCATCGGGTGAATTCGGATTTGGCCTCAAATTGAAAAATTCGGACTATTGGGAGATTCGAATCATCTGTCGTCGGATTAACTGACTTTTACTGTACTATTGGTTCTATGATAAACTAATAAAATACTAACATATATAATATATGTTCGTGGACATTTAGTTATAAAATTAATTTTATTCAGCATAGAGGCATCTCAGGTTATCAAGACACTTACAACTATTATCGAATAACCACATCAATGGTTAGGCTACGGCGATGCTTTGTTCCCTTGGCACTTATTATTTATTTGTTCGTATACTGGGAGGTTTGACGTACCTCCCAACCTACCAAATAGGAAACCCTACTATTTGGTAGTAGTCTTGGAAAATCCAACTTCAAGGCTATTAACCTAATTGCAATTTCTTACTTACAGTTTCTTACAGTAGATCCTCTGGAAATAGGCAAACTATGCCTGTGTATCGAGATCAGTACCAGTACTTGCACTGCTGCGGTCGTTCACGGTGTTGGCGGCGGCGGTAGCAGACGCAAATTTTTTACTATTCTGTATTTTTGTTTTATAATCAAACTTCAAATCTTGCCTTCCCCATGCTTTATCAAGATTACTTTCAAACTCCCTTATTGATTCGGAATCGACTGCAATGACGACTTGTCTATTTTGACTGCTATGTCGTCATTCCAACCGCGGTTAAAAAGAAAACCGTCTAGAGTCTACTCCTTATCTTGCTCTAGGAGACGTTGTACATTAACCAAAACTACCACCGAAGGTGAAAAAAGCATAGAAGAAAAGAAAAAGGAGTTTACCTTAGTTACCGCTTAAGGCCCATCCCGTGTTCCGTCATGTGCAGATCCCTGTCGAACGTGCGCATGAGCGACCCTCTCTTGTCATCACATCTCACGTCAGCAGAAGAACGCGGATGGGCAGGGGTCCGGCGTGAGGGAGGGTATTATGTACCGTAAAATGCGGTAACTTCGGACATTTTTCGATGTTTTTTAACAATTTCTCCTGAGTTTAAACACATTATAGAGATTTAACTAGGTCAAGTGATGTATGGTGGTAGTGCGCCGTAATCCAGGAAGCCTCCTAAAATTAACCCCTATAATAAGAGAGCTATCCTTATCCTAAATGATGTCCGAAGTTTGCTTGAAAAGCTGATAACTTCGGACCTGTATGGCTAACTTCGGACGTAGGTGATTTCTTATGGAAAATGGTTGCCAAGAAAGCTGAGATAACTTCGGACGAACGGAGGAGAACTTCGGACCTACGTTCGTGGCCTTATTTCATTCATTTTTCGGCTCCTACTATTTTATATGAATATTTTATTATTGCTGCTTATTCTTGTCCGATGTTATAGTGGAAAATGCACAGTCAATACTTTTAGGCCTGTATAATCAGTTTAGGAGGGGGATATATACGATGTTTAACATATATTCTGTTTGCATCTGTTCTCGTTAGGCATCGAGCTCACTCTTAGAAAATATTGAGCAGGAAAAATAACCAATGCTGTCAAATCAATAACTCGAAAATTAACTAGGCCTAGTGAAAATATATAGGTATGTATAATATATCAATGCATATACACTTTTATGAATTTGAGCATTTTTATAGGTATAACGTATTTGTTGGTGTTTCTTTCGGCAGATAAAACATTTTTTGGACAAGATATATGCCTCTCCTAATTTATATATATTATATATCCAGAATTATCCGAAATACATAAATCGGTTAGCATAGTATCATATTTTTATGGGTTTTTGGACTCAGAGAATGATGATTTGATCTTGTACCACCATGTTAACCCCTCCAACCCGGATGGGCTCTTGAACGCCCATAACAACCTCGGCCCGCGCAACCCGGAAGGGCTCTTGAACGCCCATTGCTTGCATGCGTGCTTTCGAATGCCGCGCGTACATTTTCGGTATCGTGGGACGGTAGGTGGCGCCACCAGGCGTAAACTCCGCCACAGCAACAGTATCTACCCCGACGCCATCATGGACAGTACGCCAAATAGTGATTCCGCTGTGTCCGATACCGTGCTTCCTACGACGCCCTTGCTTGTTCGTCGCGCCTTACCCCGACGCCATCGCCTAAATGTGTTATCTCCCGGAGGTATTGAGACGACATTGAGACTTTATGAGCGAGCTGATGCCAAGCATAATGTTGATGATGAAGTCAGTGACGACTCCAGTAATTATAAGTCGAGTGATTATGGCCATGAGAGTGATAAAGAAGAGCAATTCCTGGGATTTGCGAGAGAACATGACAGTGATGAGAGTGATGAAGGTGATGTACCAGTTGTTGAGGAAGCTGGTTTACCTAAAGACAGTGAACTTGAGAGAGTGAGCGAGTGGGAGAGTTCAAGGTCACTCACCAAATTTCGCTTAAGTGACACGACGCCAAGCCCTTCCCCAGGTAAATCGCCTTTCAAGCTACATTTGTATAAGCAGAAAATACTTGAGAAGGCGGCCGCGGCAGCTAGGGAACAAGCAAAACTACTTGGTGAGGATGAGGCTGTGAGTGAGGGTCAGCGTGGTGACCCTTCTCGTCCGCCATTGTCTCCCTTATCTACCCACGCCACCCAAGATGACCCGGATGCCCCGCATTCTTCCCCACCACCCCCACCATTGCCAAGGGTTGAGGATCCCACACTTTCGGCCTATTTGCCTCCTAGGTCCCCCGACAGGAGACATACTGCTGCCGAAAAGGGGAAAGGTAGGAAATATACCAAGAAAATTAAGAAAAGTAAGAGAGTTTTGTTCGAGGCTCCCGCGGCGTCCACCCCGGCCGGCCCCAGCCATACGTCCCCGCAACTTTCCCCACGGTCCTCCCCACCTCTCCCGCCTTCAACATGTCTTCCTGAAGAAGTCTTTGAGCTCGCATCACCAATACCTGGCCCTAGTGACAGTGAAACATTGCTTTCTGTCACTCGTCGCAGGCCAAGGAGCCCGGGACCTCGGGGGGACACAGCCTCACCTGCCACTCCTTCCCCACCTCGCCCACCCGCACGCCGCCCACGCATCACTGGTTCCCCGCCAGATTATGTGGGGGCCACTGATGATGAAGGGCACCTCTCTCAAGACTCTGGCCATGATTACATAAGTCCACCGTCAGGGCAAGATGACCACTCTGACGATGACTATATGGACATCGACGACCCTCGACCCATCCGCTTGGCCCGGCGTCGTGCTGCCCGTCGTGCTGCCCACCGCCCTGGCCGCCGCCCTCGCCGCCCTAGGGCGCGCGCCTCCCGAGTTGGCCGTGGGCGTGCTGGGCCACCAGCTGGAGCTCCTCGTCAGCGTAGACAAGACCCATTCTACGTTTTTCAGTGGCAAGACGTAGTTGATGAGGATGCATACAACCCTAATGTGCCAGCTTTTGATGAGGTACTGGAGGGTTCAGGCGTTACCCCCAATTTTCCTGCAGGCCCCAATGCTCCACCACACGAACTGTTTGAGGCCTTCTTTGATGAGGAGGTGGTAGGCTATGTTGTCAAAGAGACAAATAAGCAGCACCAATTCCAGGTCCACTTTTTGGGAAAGGTGACCAAGGGCCACATGAGGCAGTGGACCCCAGTGACTCATAAAGAGTTCATGGTGTTCCTGGCACTCACCATGCTAATGCCTCATGTCAAGAAGCATAGGTTGCCTGACTATTGGATCACCAATGATCTGATATCCACCCCTGCCTTTGGGAAATATATGTCTCGCGACCGGTACCTTGATATCCTCGCAGCGCTCCATCTTGTCACCAACCTTGACGTCCACCTCCCAGACAAGCTGTGGAAGATTAGGACGTTGTATGAGATGATGCGAGAACGCTTCACCTCCTACTTCAAGCCCTTCCGCAAGGTCGTCATTGACGAGTCTCTTGTGCTGTTCCGGGGAAAACTCAGCTTCCGGCAGTACATCCCCTCAAAAAGACATCGCTTTGGCATAAAATTCTTTGTGCTGTGCGACTGCCAAACTGGCTATGTCCTGGACTTCCTGGTCTACAGCGGGAAGGAAGGGGACTTGCTTGTGGACCCCCTCATTGGCTTTGGCGGAGCAGTGGTGCAAGCCATGATGGACCGCTACTTTCATAAGAATCACGTCCTCTACACGGACAATTATTACACGTCCCCCACTCTCTCACAGTACCTGCATGAGCGCAAGACGGGGACTGTAGGCACAGTACGAGGGAAAAGGAAGGGCATGCCACCTTTCCCTCCAAAGACCAAAAAAGGTGATGTGTTCAAGAAGAAGTCGGGGCCCATTCTGGCTATCCACTGGCACGACCAGCGGAAGGTCAACCTCCTGACCACCATCCACAAGGGGGAAATGGTGGAGACTGGCAAGGTGGATCGCCGCACCCAGGCCAGGGTGACCAAGCCCGATGCTGTCCTGGACTACAACATCAACATGAGGCTGGTGGACAAGTCCGACATGCAGATAGGCTTCATTGACTGCCTGCGTACCTCGTGCAGATGGTACAAAAAGTTCTTTCTGCATATGGTGGACACGTCAGTTCTGAATGCCTACAACATATACAAGCTTCGGAATGTGAACACACCCATGAAGTTCAATAGCCTGCGGAGGTTCCAAAAGCAGGTGTTGACGGAGCTCCTGGAGAAGTATGCTATGCCACAGAGGGCAGTGGCACATCCTGGGCCCGCCGTTATTGACCGCTTGCAGTCTGCTCAATACTTGATTAGGCACAGGCTTGGTTCCCTGCCTCAGAATGAATCCGGAAGAACACAGCAGAAGCGGTGCCATGTCTGCTACAACAGCAGGGTGAAGCCGAGGTCAGGTAAAAAGTCAACCCTGGAGTGTGTGGAGTGCAAGGTGGCACTCTGTGCTGTAGATTGCTTCTTTGATTACCACTCCAAGCTGGAGTTCTAATAATCATACTGAAATTGCCAAATAAAATGACAATATGTACACTATAATTATATATAGGCAAAAAGTGGAAGAAAACCAATGTATTGTAATACAAAAGTCATGTATTATGAGAACATTGATACAAATACAATTACACCATAATAATATGTGAAAGTGACACATATGTATATACCAAGTGACATTCATATGATTAGAACCTATAGAAATATATAAATCAGTGAAAAAAGACACAATAAATTGTATATAAAACGTTTACAAATCATATAACTAAGTGAAAGTGACACAAGACCTAATATTTGATGGCCAAAGTATAATAAACACCTGTGATAACGAATAATCAGTGCCTAATACAACAATAACCTACCTCAATTACTAATAAAATGTACGGTATCGAGTGAAAATGAGCATTATCAGTGACAGTGACACTCTCTAAAGCATATTTGTCAAACTGAAAGTGACACAAGACCTAATATTTGATGGCCAAAGTATAATAAACACCTGTGATAACGAATAATCAGTGCCTAATACAACAATAACCTACCTCAATTACTAATAAAATGTACGGTATCGAGTGAAAATGAGCATTATCAGTGACAGTGACACTCTCTAAAGCATATTTGTCAAAGTGAAAGTGACACAAGACCTAATATTTGATGGCCAAAGTATAATAAACACCTGTGATAACGAATAATCAGTGCCTAATACAACAATAACCTACCTCAATTACTAATAAAATGTACGGTATCGAGTGAAAATGAGCATTATCAGTGACAGTGACACTCTCTAAAGCATATTTGTCAAAGTGAAAGTGACACAAGACCTAATATTTGATGGCCAAAGTATAATAAACACCTGTGATAACGAATAATCAGTGCCTAATACAACAATAAGCTACCTCAATTACTAATAAAATGTACGGTATAGAGTGAAAATTAGCAATATCAGTGACAGTGATGCCCTAATAAACATATTTTATATAATTGGCCTCAAAATAACTAGAAAATATCAAATAAACATCACATTCTCAATATCAAACACTAAAATCGTCTAAGGGAGATAAATACTTTGGCGCGGCGAGCGGCTAGGTGCGTCGTAGCCATGGCCGAGGCGACGCGTCCGAACGCGGGAAGAATTTGCCGCCGAAAAGCACTCGTCTTCCCGCGCTCACCATTATGCAACCAGAGGGGCTAGAGACCTCTACTCAACGCCATTCGACAGAGGAAGGTTTGTGGAACATTATTCTTTTTTATTCACAACATTACATGACATATTCATTGACTTACAGAGTAGTTAACATAGGCCAAAGATCGTCAAAACACCCGGTACCGGAGCACAGTCGTAAGCTATAGCCCCCGGGGCTGGAGGGTTAATGATGTACAAGTATTATGAATGATTTTCATAGGGCAAATAATAACAAACGATTGTTTTATTCCATGTCCGAAGTTACCATGTTTTTTTTTAAAAACACAATCGGTTAAATGATACTGTTCTAGCTAGAGCGTTATACAAGTGTAACAAATTTCCTTTGGTGGATGTTGTCTCTGGTAATGTTACTACAAAATTATATCAGTCACAACATCATTCATACAAACAAAATTCTTCAGGGTGATAGAAGTTTGGCAGGGTAGCGAAAAATTTACATATTTTCGTCACATATACAATATTTTTTTCGTGTACATATACTCATGTCAGTTCCCTAGGACTTTTACATGCTCTTCCTTTGCCATTTCTCTAAACGGACCCCACAAAAAAAATAAAAAAATAAAATTTCCATTATATAATGACAATGTCTAATTACTTATTATCGCCGATGTCCGAAGTTATGACCCAAGTCCGAAGTTACCCCACTTTACGGTACGTTGGATTTTCCAAGACTACTACCAAATAGTAGGTTTTCCTATTTGGTAGGTATGTCAAACCTCCCAATTTGTTAGTAGTCTTGGCAAATCCAACGTCAAGGCTGCATAACAAATAGGAGGAGGACATCCAAGCCCAACCTACCAAAAAAACAATGCATAAAACAAAATTATGAATGACAAAGACACAATTTAAACAAGAGAGTTTAATAAAAGAGTGAAAAACTGAGCAGTAGCTAAAAAGAACAGTTTTAACACATGCCCGTCATTCATAGTAATGCAAAAACATAGACTTGTCTTAAACCAAAAAGGTACTGTACCCAAAATCCCTTTTCTTCCAAAACCAACAAAAACACTGAACACAAGAACAAAACACAATTTTCAATGTGGCAAAACACTTATGTACTGGAACAATACATAATCCCAAACTTGCAATCCAGTGTTGCAAACCCGTACACCCCCCCCCCCCCTTGTCAAATAAAACAAAGGAAAAGAACGAGGGACAAGGGGGGAAGACCAGGGATCTTCGCCAGAGCACCAGTAAACATGACCCCCGAGAGCAATCACCGGCCGAGGGGGTCGAACACTGGACACGGAGAGGTAGGAGGAGATGAAGGAATTGATAGAAGACCACAAAACCGCTGAGGCGATGGCAGGTAAGGATCGACGTGGCAGGAACCGGAAGGAGGCAGCAAAGGATCTGACATCGGGCGCAGAACCCCTACAAACAGGGTGACGGGCACGAACGGTCCGACAAACGTGGCGGCCCATCTGCACCTGCGAGAGCCTCCCACCTGTCCGAGGAGACACCCACACAGCAGTACCCGAAGGCGGCGCCACAGACGCAACAGAGGAGTGCAAGGCTGACACCGGGCACAACACATGGCGAGGATGCCCACGCCGTAAAGCCTGGACGGTGAAAGGCTGGAAAACGGGGGCCTCCCTCCCATGCGTGGTAACAAAAGGAGGGGAGGAGGCGAACGAGACGCCATGCAAGGACGGGGAGAATCGCACGCAGTCCCGGGGCCGTGACAATGCCGCTAGTGCAGACACCCGATCCCCAGTGGCCAGAGCGACAAGGAAGAGTGGACGCCCGAGCAACGGAACCGGCGTAGCGGCCCTTGTATACGTGGGTGAAGCCAGAAGGACTAGAGCCCGCCCAAGATCCCACTGTGGAGGGACCTGGCACGGAGGCGGTCGATCCCGGAAGGCAGCCGTCAGGAAGGAATGCAGCTCCTGCGGCGGAACGACCAGCCCAGCGACGGACCCAAAGACCCTCCGGACGGCAGACAAGTGGGTACGTGTAGTGTCTACTTGAAAGTGACGTGTACGGAAGAGGTGAAACAAGGAGCGTAGGACAAGGGAAGGAGAGCCAACTGGCAGGCGAGAGTCCTGTAGCCACCTAGTAAAAGACCTCCAGCGGGACCCATAAGTCCCCCAAGGAGAAGACAGCCAGGAACGCTGCAGGAAGTCAGTCAGGGCCCGGCCGGGGACCGGGAGCCACCGTGCCTCATGAACAAGCACGATGCGAAGGCAAACGAGGTCCGCAGGTCCCCAACCTAGCTCAAGTGGAAGCCGGAGACAGGTAGAGGGACCGGACTCGGGCACCACCGCGGCAACCGGGCGTACCAAGTCCGTGCCGGCCACAGAGGCGCGAGGAGCCAGACGCAGCCGCGGTACAGCCGCAGCCTCGCGAGGACTGGGCACATCAACAGCGCGTCTGGTGGCGGAAAGATGTATATCGACCGCCACCTGTACCAGGCTACCATGAAAGCGTCTGGACCCCCCCCGGAGCGCAAGGCCGGAGGGAGAGGTCCGGAGGGAGAGGTCCAGAGGCAACTGGCGCGGCACCCCCGATGCGAACAAGGCGACCTCCGGAACACCTCAGGAAGCCGTGAAGTCGGCGAACACAGTCCGTTGCATCGCCCATTCTACAAGAACGCCCTGCCCTCTCGACAGGGCGGCCGCCCACAGGGTGGCAGGCCCGGGCAGGGAGGAGGCATGCAAGGAGAAGGGGTGTCGGTCCGCGAGGAAGAACAACTCCACCGAGACCCCCAATAGAGTCAACGACCTGGAGGACCCCCGCATTAGGAAACAGTGGACAGCTGTCAGTGTCCAACCAGAAGGCCACCGACTTACCCCGAAGGGCCAGCGCGTGGTCACGCAGGAAGAACAAAGGAACCAACAGTCCGAGGGCATAGACGGGTAAGTGGAGGGAGACCCACCCATCTGCCGGGAAGTGGACGTCCCAGGTTCGATCGGGAACCTCACCCAACCTCGCTAGACGTATCTGTGTCTACCCAGACCGTCGGCGGGAGGGCGGTCCAGGGCACAGCCGCAGAGAGCGCGCCCCGAGCAACCCAGCGTCGGAAGCGTCTGCGAACGGTATGCGGGAGCGGCAGGAGCCGATCCATAGGGGCAACGGAAACACCGCGGTGCCCATGAGGAGGAGGTAGCGTAGCCAAAGGCTCCCTAAGGGAAGGGGCAGAGCGGCCCAATGCAGCGAACCCACGAACGAGTCCCAGAGCCACCCCGGGAGGGAGACCGAGTGCAACACGGCGAAGACCTTCCACCGAAGGTGCACCGCGGCCGGCAGACCCCGGGTCACCGTAGCGCCGGACAAAACCCATGCAAGACCGACCCATGGCACGACACGCGACGGGGTCAAGCGTGACTTGGGAACATCGAAGGGGAACCCTAACCGTGCGACGTGGCGAACGACTGTGAGGGCGTCGCCTACGCACAGTCCTAGGGCTTCGGAAACTACCAACCAATCGGCCAAGGAAAACAGGATCTGGAGCCCGCTCCTGAGGAGAGGACCCAGAGCCTGCCCCACCAGTGCGGAGAAGATCCGCGGCGCGATGTGGAGACCGAAGGGAAGGCCGTCGAACAGGAACACACGATCGGAAGTCCGAACGGCCAAGAATCGCTGGAAGCGAGGATGGAGAGGAACGAGCCAGCGACACTACCCACGACAGAGGGCGCAGGGCCAGGCGTACCTGAGGTACCGGCAGCATCCGAAACCGTGTGTGCACGATGTGCCCGTTGAGGGCCGACAGATCCACCACCGGTCGCATCGCGTCGCAGTTCGTCTACGGTACCAGAGAGACACGGGAGAGGAAAACCGGGTGACCGGCGGTCAACTCCCTCGACGCTACCCAGCTCGGGCATGGAAGTGAACACGTGGGCTACCTCTGAAGAGATGGGCCGGCGTCGGTGACAAGAGCGGAGTGGGGGTCTGGACGTCCACCTCCAGGTGAGACCCCTCCGCGCAACCCGCCGCCCCCAACGTCCCTCGCGGCCACCGAGGGGCGCAAGGGCGAAAACAACCCGAGGGAGCACCCGAGAGGAGGGGAGCGACCCGGTCAGCCAGGCGATAAGGAGAACAAGGAGGCCGACCCAGAGAACCTACACATTGTGTTGACGTGGAGGTACCCCCGGTACGGACCGTGCGGGCATGAGCGCCACATTGACCTCCTCTACCCCCCCCCCAACCTCGTCGAAAAGGGCGGGCCACCCCAACCCCTGGCCGTCGCGGGGCTGACCCCGTCGAAGGGCGGCCGGAAGTGGAAGGCCGGCCAGCCCCGACACGGCGGGGATGAAAGGGGGCAAGAACAGAAGTGCGAGGCGGAACCGACGCACTGGCCTGCAACATCCCAGTCCTGCTCCCGTGCAAGGCGGCAGCACCCCGAAGAGGACCGGCAGAAGGACGGGACTGAGAAGACCCCGCGCGCGACACAGCGCGTCGGTGCGTGTCGTAAGCAGGGGCCGCCGACAGAGAAGCGTAGCATTCCCAAGCATCCTTCTCAAAAAACCCCGACGTATATAGCGCAGAGTACAACAAACCCTGACGAATATCCAAGGGGGCCGGCCGGCAGAACGAGGACCGTACCGTCGGGCGTTGCCGAGTTGCCGCGCACAAAACCGCCTTCAGTTCGGGAACCAAAGACACCGCGAGCCGAAGGTGGATCCGCTGAACGCGGTCCAAACCCTCGCGAAGATCGCCTGGCGCAGACGCTTCGATAAGCCGCAGGTGGTGAAGACGTCTGGAGGGAACCTAAAGACAAGACAATAAGTCCGTCACCCTCTGTCGCAAGGGAAAATCCTTGGCGACAGAGGGCTGATCCGGGTGAGAGAAGAACGGGGTAGCAATAGAATAAAGTTCAAGAACGGGCGCGCTTATCCAGGACCAGAACGCGCCGTCCAACCCGCCGACAGACACAAGAGCAGGCAAAAGCAGTGATGACTCCGGGGGAGGGACTGAAGGAGAGCCGTCGACGGATCGGTTGGTGAAGTCGAAGGCCTCAGCAAACCAGGCCTCCAATGGGAGAGGGTGACCGAGCATGATGGCTAAGCCAGGCGTACCGGCGTCGCACAAACCTGTCCCATAGGAGGACAGACCCGTCAACACAGCCAGGGACTGAACAGCCGGAAGGATGTCAGGGCGGCTGAAGTCTGACCAGAGCGTAGGCCTGCAGAAGGGAGGGGGACCGTAGCAGAGGTAGGTAGGGTGAGGCGCTGAGGGTGTGTCACCGCCAAGAAGCGCGAGAAGAGGGAGTCTTGCATAGACTCCAAGCGCCCGTCGATGCGTGACACAACCCAGCCCTGCATAGCCGACAATCGATCCGAGAGAGGCGACCCCCCCCCAAGATTGGTCGGCCCGCAGGGGCGAGCGTGAGCGGGAGCGAGACCCACGACACGAACCAGCAGCTTCGCGGCCCAAGGAAGGCGAGCGACGACGGTTGTGTCGCCGTTGAGGGACTCGTCCCCGATCACGAACGGCCGAGGGGGAAACAGCACCATCCCCCTCTTCCAGCGACACGTCAGCTCCTGAGAAAGGGGACCCCGAAACCTCGCTAAACCCCACCGAGGCAAGAGGGGGGGTACCCCCCTGGCGAGACGGTAAGTGAAGGTCAGGAAGAGAAGAATGAGGAGGAGCAGGACGACGGGAGTGGGAAGGTTGGCCGGGTGAAAGGAGGCCAGGAGCCGCGGGGGGAAACAGAGCAAGGATCCCCAGGGCTGAGATAACAGGGCGGCCCGACACTGAGGCGGAGGAGGGAGGGACCTCCACTGTGGGACGAGACCGTGAAGGAAGAATAGGCACTGAAGCAGGTGAAGCAACGACATCCAGGCGGACCGTCCTGGACAGTGTAGGAGGAGGGAGCAGAGGGCCAGCTACAGCATGAACAACCGCGCGCGGAGAGGACAACGTAAGAGGAAGTCGTCTGGGCTGGGGAAGCGGGCGGAAGGGAGTAGAGCCCCTATCCGTAGAGGCCAGGGGAGAGCGCACAGGGGCAGAGCCGCTAACCCCGGCCTCAGGGCGAGAACCATGACGAGGGCGATGGGCGTCGTCAAGGCGATCAGGAGGACGATGAGGGGCAGTAGAGGACGGACGACGAGGCGAGCGAGAGCGTGGACGGAGCTGGGGAACCCCCCGACGATGTGACGACCGGCTGCGGGACCCAGGGGAGAGGGCCAGGTGAACGGCCTTCAGTCGGGTCAGGGATACCCAGGGAGACACGGATCCGGTCAGCAACAAAGGCCGGGGAACGGTGGCCCACAGTCCTAATGTGGCGGGATACCATCGTCCACACCGACGGAAGGGAAGCAGAGGCCACAGCCGCCGCCGAGGAACCAGGGCTATGGTGCAGCACAACCACCAGGGCCAGACACGTGCCACACAGAGCAGGGAGGTAGGCCGTAGAGGACACACAGAGCGAGTGGCGCAAGCAGGACTTGTGGCTCTCCAAGCACGGGGAGCGACAACCAAGGCGAAAGCAAGGCAGCCTACCTGCACTGGAAGAACACACACCATAATCAGCACGTCGAAGGAGTAAGTGGAGAGAATGTCCAAGAAGAACCAGGGAAGGAGCATGGGGAAACAGGAACACACATGCAAACAGGTATCCGTACTCACCCTAAACTGGGAGCACAGAGGTAGGTGAGGAGGGCGGCCGAGGCGGAAGAGCACTAGCAGAACCTGCAAAGATGGAGAAAGTGTTAACCACCACTCAACATCTTACATGCAGGGCCTGTAACACCAATAAAGTGCATACACCAATATAGTATCAGGCAACAAGATGACATCAAAAAGGTCAACAGTGAAAGCCATACTATAACCGCAAATTTGCGGGCCAGTGGAGGCATAACCGTACCGACACAACCCTCCCGCATCTTTGAGGGACCCCCCAGCGATCACTGCAAATTTGCGGGGAGCCGAAATGTCCCAGAGGACCGAATTGAGCTCCCGCAAATTTGCGGGACTGGCCGAGATGGAAAAAGCGAGAGGAGCGTCTAGGGAATACCAAAAAAGGCCACAAAAAAGGCCACAAAAAAGCGTCATCTCCTTATGAACTCCAAGCGATGATGGCCGTCAAGCTGAGCAGTGTCTTCCTTGAATTGATCCTAACTCAACCGGTAAAGGGAGAGGCAAGGAAGACACACCAGGGGAGAGGAGGCACATCCCCCAGGAACCACCCAACCCACAGAGATAGAGCAAAGCCCATGAGGAGAAGTGGCAGGGAGGGTGGTTTCGCACAAACAGGGGCCCCCGTGGGGTACCCCTGGATTGGGCAAAATAGATTATGAAAGGATGGAGGTGAAACAGGAAGAGAAAAAAAAAAACAGTAAATGAAACTGGCGAGAAAAAGGGTGGCCTAGCCGTGAGCAGAGAATGTGTCAGGGGCGAAAAACCCTGTGGTGTGAAGGAGGGGCCCCCGTGGGGTACCCCTGGATTATCACGAACCACCTGTCGCCCAGGCCCTTGAGACACAGTGAAGGCTCGAAAGGGGGGACTCGGGAATAACGCTAATAATGCGGCCGACACAAACTCTACAAACAGCACCGCCACCAACGAAATCTCAGATTGTTTACCAACGGTACACCTTAGGCTATGAAAAAATGAAAACTCATAGGGGCATAGCAATTCCGGAATGAGAAAACCAGCTAGGCTAAAATAAGCTAAAAGCTAAACTATGCCCAGACTAACAGGAAAAAAGAATATGAAAAGAGAAAGAATGAAAAACATATACGAGGAACGCCAGGCGCCCCCGTACCTTCGGTAGGCTATTTCCACACGCGTCTCCATTATACACACTTAGGAGCCCATTTACGTGTGCCCTAGATCACGTAGCATCTGTCTAACAAAAAAGAAGGCCAGATAAGCCGAAACGAACCTAAACAGGGTGAATTAAAGGAGCACAACAAAAGCGACTTCATTCAACGGAGCGCGTGAAAAAATTATGACAAGAGAGGGTCGCTCATGCGCACGTTCGACAGGGATCTGCACATGACGGAACACGGGATGGGCCTTAACCCTTCCTACCCGGTCTGCCTTAGGTAAGGACAGCACGAAAGAAGGGCCGCTACCCGGTATGCCTTATCTAAGGCATGAGCTTAAAAGCCTAATTAAGCTTGGTCCGAACGCCGTGCGTACGACGTATGTCAACAAACCCAAGCGTTCGTCACCGCACCTCCGAAAACAAGAAGGAGAAGACTCCTCAATGTTATTGTTCTGACGTCATGACGAAATTAGTGTCTAAAAAGCCCCCATATTGGCAACATCTCTTCAATATTGGCTCCACTGAAATCGTCATCACAACTGAACCAGTTGGCGGCACACCATGGCGGAAGGCGGACGCAAGTTTGAGGCTCCGGCATATGTTATGGGAATAGTCAATTAATTCAAGGATATCGAGTGCATACGGGGCTAACAAGAAGAGGAAGGATTTAGTGAAGGTTTGGAGGATATATTGGTGTGGTGGAGGGGTGATATATAGTGTAATAAGAGTGTGTAGTGACGGGACAGCGGTAGGGTTGTGAGTTGTTGAGTTTGTAAACAAACATGGCAGAGGGAATTTCGGGTATGACGGAGGCGGAAGGAAGGTTACAACGTTTTCGGGGATTTAAGAGCACAGATAAGAAGTTAGAAGAGGTTAGTATTGTTGTGAAGAATTTGGAAAAGTGGATGAGTGATACGGAGAAATGGAAGGGGGATATTGGTGAGAAAGTTAAGGCACTGTGTGTAATGTGTGGTGTGATAGGTGGGGAAGGGAATAGGCCTAGCGAAGTGAATGCAGGCCTTTTTTGGCAGTTATTGAGAGCCTAGAGATGGTATTGAAAAGGGTAGATGAACTGGGAGCAGAGAATATGGCATTGAAGGAGCAGCTGAAGGAATACGAAGGACGTTTCACGGAAGTAAAGGAGTCGACTGCATGGACGGTGGTAGGTAAACAAAAAGTCAAGGATTTGGAGGATATTATGAAAGAGCAAAAGGAAGAAATGAATATGACCAAAAAAAGTTTTGAGAGTGCAGTTGTAGGGGTCATGAAGAACAAGGAGAGTGTCGTGAGGGAGGCCATGGACAGGGATAGGGGTGTAATCTTGTATGGAGATATAGAGACTCATATGAATGATAATGGAGTGAGAAAAGTGAGGGATATGGAGACAGTGAAGGAGGTCTTGAAAGGTGTGGATGAGGACGAATATGGATGGGAAGGGCAGGTGGAGGAGATCAGTAGGATAGGTAGATATAAAAGGGGAGAGATGAGACCTATAAGGGTACAGTTTAAAACTAGGGTAGTGGCGGAGACTGTGACAAATTTTAGTTGGAGGCTAAATACAAATGATAAACTGAAACACATAAGACTAAAGAAGGATTTGAGTATAGAACAAAGGACAAAAATTAAGGAATTACAAGAAAAGGCTGATGAAAATAATGGAAAGTTGGATGAGGAGGATAAGAGAAATTTTTACTGGAGAGTGAGGGACGGAAAAGTGAGGAAGTGGTTTATAAGAGTAGAAAGGAGGGGGAGATCAGGGAGGGGAGAGAATGTGATGAGAGTTGTGACGGAGGAGGAGAACGGGGTGGAGGTGTCACAGGGAGAGACAGGAGACAAAGAGGCAGACCCAGTAGTGCTAACAGGGGAGTAGGGTACGGACTGGAGGAGCGGGATGGTGTAATTGCTGAAGGAATGGTAGATGGATTAAGGATTATGTTTAGTAATGTGGATGTGTTTACTCAGGACAAGAAAAGAGAACTGATATGTAGGTTGCAGGATGAAGAGGAAAAACCTGATGTCATAGCCCTACAGGAACTAAGACCAAAATTTTTTAGAATTGAAAGGGAACTGGTGGAATATAGTTTGGAGGGTTTTGAGTTATATGAGAGAAATGCTATTAGAGCAGAGGTTGGAAGAGGACTGTTTATTTATGTAAGAAAAGAGCTCAAGGTTAATGAGGTGGATATGAGACAGCAGTATTGTGAGTATTTGTGTATTGAAGTAAAATGTGTAAGAGGATCAATTCTAATTGCCTCTATATATAGAAGCCCAAATAATAGCAGGGGAGAGGATGATAACCTACTGAAAGCAATGGAGGAGATAGATAATAGAGAGAACAAATATAAAATTTTGATTGGAGATTTCAATTTGCCAAGGATCAACTGGGCAAATTGTACTACTCCAGTGGGACAGGGTAGCCTGGAAAATAAGTTTATAGAGAAAGTGAGAGATTGTTTTTTAACGCAACATATTGTAGAGATGACAAGATATAGAGATGGGACGCAGGGGAGTTTACTTGATTTGATTTTTAGCAATGAAGAGGATATAGTGGAACATGTTAATGTGGATAGCCCTATAGCTCGTAGTGACCATGCCTGTATAAGCTTTAGTTGTAACATAAAATCGGAGAGGGATAATAGAAGCAATAGAAAAATATACATGTATGATAGAGCAGATTATGAGCTGCTGAGACGGTGTTTGGACATTGACTGGGGGGAATATTTGAACGGTGAAGACGCTGAAGGAATGTGGAGGAAAATTAGAGTCAAACTGGAGAATGCTGTATCCAAAAGTGTACCAGTAAGGGAATATAAGGATAAAACAAAATTGAGGAAAAGAACTAACCCAGAATTGCCAATGAAAAGAAAGCTTTGGATATTGATTAGAAGAAAGAAACGATTGTGGGAAAGATTAAAATTGTTAAAAAAGAACAGGGGGTCTAGTATAGAGGCTAAGGAAGTGGATCTGGAACGCAGACAAATAAACAATAAAATAAGGTGGGAAACAAGGAGGGGGGTGAAGGAGAGGGAGAGAGAGATAGCTAGAAATGTGAAGGATAATCCAAAAATATTCTGGAAGTACATTCAGGAAAAGTTAACAAGAAGAGTAGGGATCCCAGAGCTGGTGGGGGGGTTGAATGATGGGAGTAGAGCGGAGACTGATAAGGAAAGCAGAGGTGCTGGGGAAATACTTTGGGGGGTACTAACAGTGGAGTCGGAGGATGAAGTGCCTACTATTCCCATCAAACAGGCACCGGCACTAGAACTAGTAGAGTTTTCCCATGCTAGAATAAGAAGGGCTATAGAAAAAATGAACAGAAGTCACCGGGACCGGATGGGATACACCCAAGAATCATAAAGGAAGGAGGGGAGATGTTAGTAGAGCCATTGAAAATGTTATTTGAGGTATCGTTTAATACAGGACAAATCCCGATGGACTGGAGAGAGGCGAACATAACAGCTATATTTAAGAAGGGAAAGAGAAATGACCCAGGGAATTATAGACCAGTCAGTTTGACAAGTGTTGTGTGTAAACTAATGGAAACGGTAATTAGAGAAGGAATAATGGATCATATGAAGTCAAACCAACTTTTCAGTGGGAGACAGTTCGGATTCTTGCCGGGGAGGTCGACGGTACTACAGCTAATTAAGGTGGTAGATGATTGGATGCAAATTCTAGAAGATGGTGATGTAATAGACGTGGTATATTGCGATTTTATGAAGGCCTTCGATAAGGTCCCACATAAAAGGTTAATAGAGAAAGTTAGAAGCTATAATATAGGGGAGAAATGTGTGAAATGGATAGAAGCCTTCCTGAAAGATCGGAGACAGAGGGTACTGGTGAATGGAATAGGCTCGGGGTGGAGGGAAATTACAAGTGGGGTACCTCAGGGATCTGTGTTGGGACCACTGCTGTTCGTTATATTTATCAACGACTTGCCTGAAGTTATAACTAATGGAAGTGAGGTATACCTGTATGCGGATGACACTAAACTGTATAGAAGAGTGAGGAGTAAGGAAGATATGGGTTTACTTCAAGGAGATGTGGAGGGCATGAAGGGATGGTCTGAGCATTGGTTAATGCCTTTTCATCCAAAAAAATGCAAGTACATGCGGATTGGGACCAGCAAGATAGACAAGGTAGGATACAGTATGTATGAAGCGATGGAGGAAGTGAGTGCAGAAAAGGATATAGGAGTAGTGATAGACAATAAGTTAAATTTCTCAGAACATTTAGCGAAAAAGATAAACAAAGCCAATAGAATTGTAGGGCTGATAAGGAGGACATTTGTGTCACTTGACGAAGAAATCTTCAGGAATCTATATACAGCGCTGGTTAGGCCGCACCTGGAATATGCAAACCAGGTGTGGGCTCCATATATGGTAAAGGATATAGAAGCAGTGGAGAAAGTGCAGAGGAGAGCTAGCAAGCTGGTACCAACGTTTAAGAACGCGGGCTATGAGCAGAGGTTGAGGACACTGGGGCTTCCGACACTGGCATATAGGAGAAAGAGAGGGGATATGATAGAGACTTTTAAGATAGTGTCAGGAAAGTACGATGAGGATGTGTGTGAAGGTATCTTCTTGATGCGGGAGGGAACAAGAACGAGAGGACACTCTAAGAAAATTTACAAAGAAAGAAATAGGCTTGAGAAGGCAAAGAACTCATTTTGTGATAGAGTGGTAAATGAGTGGAACGCACTGCCCCAGTATGTAGTCGATTCCGAATCAATAAGGGAGTTTGAAAGTAATCTTGATAAAGCATGGGGAAGACAAGATTTGAAGTTTGATTATAAAACAAAAATACAGAATAGTAAAAATGTTGCGTCTGCTACCGCCGCCGCCAACACCGTGAACGACCGCAGCAGTGCAAGTACTGGTACTGAGCTGGATACACAGGCATAGTTTGCCTTTTTCCAGAGGATCTACTGTAAGAAACTGTAAGAAACTGTAAGTTGACTTACAGAGCTCTACTCAATGCCAAAATACAGATTGAAAACCGCACTACGATTATAGATGAGTGGGAAAGTTCTAGCAGTGAAAATAAACATAAATACGGTAGCCTAGGCCTAGACGTTTTTCAGCCATATCGCCCGGGTAGGGGCGACCGTCATTTGGTAAGACAGCCCGGGGAGGAAGGGTTAAGCGGTAACTAAGGTAAACCCCTTTTTCTTCTCTTCTATGCTTTTTTCACCTTCGGTGGTAGTTTTGGTTAATGTACAACGTCTCCTAGCGCAACATAAGGAGTAGACTCTAGACGTTTTCTTTTTAACCCGTTGAGCCCCGGCTAGTTATAATATTTTGTTCACCCCAGTCCCAAGCCATTTTCACTTCTTTTTTTTTGTTTGCTAAAATGGAAGACAAGGATGAGAAATGAAAAAAAAAAAAAAAAAAAAAATCACCTCAGATATTTTTTTTTTGGGGGGGGGGGAGCATAAAAAAAATGTGTTGAGCCAAAATGGAAGAGAATGGTGAGAAATTAATAAAAAAATAAAAAAAAAACTCACCTCGGTCATTTGGAGGGCGGGGGGTCGAAAGTTCGTCTCCCCCGCATGACCACCCGCCCGGGAGCACTAGGGTGAAAACTGAGTATGGCATTGTACGGCATACATCCTAAGGAGTGTCTCACATAAATCTCAAGCCTCTAGCTCCCATACGACCGGAGTAATGAAGGTTCAAAGTGGCGGTGAACTAAGGGTGTAAAGTATCCCCACTAAGCCCACCACCACCAGCCGCGCGGCTGTCTTGGCCCGCTCACACCTACCGGCCCGGCTCCCACACACACTACGGTACCTCCCCCTCCTATTCTCCCGCCATTTCCTACCTTACGAGCCACGTAAGTTATTTTTATATGTCGGACGCACGTGATGCGTCGCTGGGAGTTGGTGATCAAACACTGCCGACGCATCACGTGCGACGCTGGGTCTCACTGGGTTAACCGCGGTTGGAAAGACGACATAGCAGTCAAAATAGACAAGTCGTCATTGCAATTAGGTTAATAGCCTTGACGTTGGATTTGCCAAGACTACTAACAAATTTAGACAATTTCCAACGTAATGTAAAAATTGTTGCCGTTTTTTACAATATACAGTACAGTAATAGAATCGGTTTAATGACAGTTTTGTTAGTTGGAAGTAATAATAAGAGATTTTAGTGGCGAGTAGGAAGCCTTCGATCGATCGTCTGTCAAGCCTCCCGCTGGTTTAAACCTCGGATTGACTGCCTGAGCTGCATTCTTACACTTGTCATCCATTATTTATATAAATCCTTGCTTAGAATGACTGCAAATAGTCAGTGCCAGTCTTTATTAATTTATATTATGGATTCCTTATGGATTAGTGTAAGCTATCATAAGTAATTTGAGGTTTTTATAACTTCGATCTAACTTCAAACCTACTCTCCCGCAGGTTTAAACCTTGGATCGAGTAATCCACGGATTGACTGGATAAGCGGCTCAGGATTTTATTCTGAATACCTATAGTCCTGGATTGACTTTCAATCTCAGGTTTAAACCAGCGAGGAGGTTTAAACCAATGTTCTGAATTCGGGCCAGTGTGTCCAGACATTTTGGCTCAAACGTTTCTTGATTTTGGCCCTGTCACTCTTTAAACTCTGGGGGAGGCACTCATCACAGGCAGATTTGCCTTTGTCTCCCTCATCCATATAAAAAAAAAAAAAAAAAAAAAAAAAAAAAAAAAATGGCCGACCCCATAATGGCAACAGAGCCGATCGCACCTATCTATTAATAGGTGGGTCAAGCGATGCTTGCAGGGCAGAAGTTTCATCTCATCTTAAGCCCTCTTCAGGTGTAATACTCTTAGTAGCAAAAACAGTGGGGAGTGCCAAAATGCAACACAGTCGCTATGTAAAAGCCCTCTACTCCTACACCACGATGACTGATGTACTGTGCTTAAAAATAATTAATGTGGAATGTAATACGGCTTATACTGTACTGTAGCGTTATTACATGAGAATAACTTACTTCATCCATATGTGGGCTTCCAGTGTCAAAGAAAGGTTGAGCCATGATGATTCTATAGAAGGATGGCTCGGGATACCTCTCATCTCGGCTCCTCACGACCATTCTTCCAGCTCCAAAGTTTTTCAGACGACCAGCAATTTCCCATAACCTAGAAAGTAAAAAGGTGTAAAATATGGGTTTGATAACCTGAAGGGAAGGAAGGAAAACCTAATATTTAGCAGTGGTTCCGTAATCAATGACAAGAGAGCCTAATCTATTATTAGGGCTTCCCCGGTCCTCTAGGAACCGGGAGAATGCTTAATCGCAACCCAAATAATACTGTATAATAAAAACATCCTAGGGGATACCCCTTTAAAAATAGTTCCTAGGGAATGTCATCGAATCAGATACCACTATGAAAAAATTAAATTAAATTAAAATAGAGTAAGGTTATTCGAATCAGGCGCCGACACAAAGACAGGCTTCCCATGCACAGTAGCTCAGCGCCACTTAGCATGTCACTCGTCCTCTATTCAGGCTGCGACTGACTCAACCAGATGTGTATATTTATGTTCCCTGTTTTGTCCGGTGTCTCTCCGTCTAGCCCCACCTGCTTGCAATTCTAGTGAGTTAATGTTGCAAATTAACCTCGGTGGTAGGTAGGCATGCATTTTAAAGGGCACACGTGAGGTTGTTCAATTCGCAACCGCTGACACCCTACAGAATGCCAAGTAGCCATTACGGTCATGTTTATATATTTCCGATATGTTATTCCTTAACCCTTCCCGCTCGGGCAGCATTTTAAAAGGACACCGCAGCAGATGGGCAGGAACCCGGGTGTCCTTATAAAATCTGTAAACTTGAAAGCCTATTCAGCTTGTTTTGAAAGCCGCGCGTCCGATGTATGTAAACAAAGCCTATCGGAGGCGACGCATGCACCTCTGGCAGCAAGCAGACGTCAGAGCTTTGTTGTTGTGTGGTCTGCAAAGACAGATTCAGTCTTGAAAAGTGTCACATTGCTAAAATCGCGGCAAAATGCGCTCCACGGAAATCGTCATCACAACTGAACCAGCTGACTTGGAGAGCTCTACTGGGTATTCTGCAGAACAACAACTCCTCGATTACGGGATTTCTGTCTCATGGAATTAATTTTTTTCGCTCTTACCTTAGGGGACCTTAGTGATGTGCGGATAAGTGCTACTTTTCTTATTTTGTCCATTTGATTTTCACTCCCCTATAAAATGATCAGAGTTATTTTTGTACAGCCAGTCCAGAACACTATGTATACATTCTAGCCTCCTTGGAGGCTCCTCCCCTATGCTTAGTAGCCAATCAGAGTGGAGCTTCACCTACAAGAAGTCAGTACATTTTTATTAGTACTTTCCTGTTATCGACAGCCAAAGCTGAAGATTGCAGAGTAAACACCATAGACTTCATCCCATCAATGTTTTATAGTTTTAATACCCAATCAGCAGGGGTGTGAGGGTGGCAGCTTCCACCCATAATACTAGGATAGGTTAGGTAAGGTTGTTAGGTTAGGCTAATGTCTTCTCAAAGTTGACTAAATCGCGTAAACTCCTAAATTGTTGGGGAATCTGAATTACAATTTTTTTTTTTTTTTTTTTCTATGTGATTGAGGGAGGCAAAAGGCATAACTGCCTATAGCGAGTGCCTCCCCCATAGTTGAAAGAGTGACAGGGCCAAAATCAAGGGACGTTCGAGCCAAAATGCCTGGACACACGGAGTTTGAAGCAATTTAAGTCATAGGAAGAGGGAAAGACTGATTCTGGGAGAGAGTTCCAGAGCTCAGCTGTTGAGTAGAAGAAAGTTTGAGAGTAACGTTTCACTCTTGGGTTGGAGAGTTGCACAGAGTAGGGGTGGGATTGAGTTGCAAGACGGGTACCACGTGCCCTACGTAAAGGAGGTGGTATGCACTGGGATAGCTCTGAGGAACACTGATTATTATAGTAGCGATAGAATAGCGAGAGAGATGCAACATTGCGGCGGAGAGAGAGAGATTGCAGAGAGTTGGTGAGTGGACGGGAGTTAATGATACGAAAGGCCTTCCTTTCAACTTTGTCTAGGAGAGCAGTGTGAGAGGAACCTCCCCACACATGTGAACAATACTCAATACAAGGGCGCACTATGCCCCTGTACAGAGCAAGGAGCTGTGCAGGGGAAAAGAACCCCCTAAGGCGGTTGAGCACACCCAGCTTCTGGGAGGCTGCCTTAGCAAGACTGGTAATATGGTCCTTCCAAATGAGAGCAGAAGAAAAAGAGACACCAAGAATATTGAGAGAAGATGAAGGGTTGATTTTTGTATTGTTGAAGAATAAGGGATAGTCCGCTGGGAGATCCTGACGGGTAGATAGATGGAGAAATTGGGTTTTGGAAGCATTAAAGTTAACAAGGTTTTCTCTGCCCCAATTGGAAATAGTATTTAGATCAGAATTTAAGAGTTCTATGGCTTCATTACGTTTGTCGTTGAGGGATTGCTGGCTGGGGCGTTCTGAAAAACTAGTGGAGTAGTGCAAGGTTGAGTCGTCTGCGTATGAATGGATGGGAATTAAGGTACAGTTAAGGAGATCATTTATAAAAATTAGAAAGAGAATAGGAGATAGGACAGAGCCCTGAGGAACACCGGAGTTTAAGAGGAAGTGAACAATGGCCGTCCACAACCGCGGCTATGAAACGGATGGAAAGGAAATTAGAGACAAAGGCACAGATGGAGGGATAGAAACCGAAGGAGGGTAGTTTAGAAATTAAAGATTTATGCCAGACTCTATCGAAGGCTTTCGATATGTCTAGTGCAATAGAAAAAGTCTCACCGAAGTCCCGAAAGGAGGATGACCAAGAGTTAGTAAGATATGAAAGAAGATCACCAGTAGAGCGACCCTTAAGGAAGCCATACTGGCGATCTGAGAGCAGATTATGAGAAGAGAAATGCTTAAGAAATTTGGAAGCAAGAATAGTTTCAAAAACTTTAGAAAGACAAGAGATAAGAGCAATTGGACGATAGTTGGAGGGTTGAGAGCGGTCACCCTTCTTTGGGACAGGTTGAATGTGAGCAAACTTCCAGCATGAAGGGAAGACGTTAGAGGATAGACAGAGACGAAAGAGTTTGCCTAGGCAGGGAGTCAGCATGGAAGCACAGTTTTTGAGAACAACAGGAGGAACACCGTCCGGACCGTACGCCTTATTAGTGTTAAGCCCAGAGAGGGTAGAAAGTACATCTTTAGAAGAGATTAGGATATTAGGCATAAGTAAGAGAGAGGAGGGCGGAGAGGGAGGAATAGCACCGGAATCATCCAAGGTGGAGTTTCTAGCAAAAGTTTGAGCGAAGAGTTTAGCTTTGTCAGAGGAAGAAGTGATGGTTGTGCCATCAGAGTGGGAAAGGGGAGGGAAAGACGAGGAAGAGAAATTGTTGGAGAGGTTTTTGGCTAGATGCCAGAAAGCTTGGGAAGAGCTAGAGTTGGATAGTTCAGTGCATTTATTATTGATGAAAGAGTGTTTGGCAAGTCGAAGAACAGATTTGGCTTGATTCCGGGCAGAAACATATGAAGAATGAGAGTCTTGAGTTTTAAGGCGTCGGTACCGTTTGAATGCTTCCTCCTTATTGCGGACAGCAGTAGAACAGGCGTGAGTAAACCAAGATTTTTTAGCATTAGTCTGAGAGAAAGAGAATGGAATGTATGCTTCCATGCCCGATAGGATTACCTCGGTAATGCGTTCAGCACTCTCCGAGGGTCCTCGGCCATGGAAGCAGAAATCATTCCATGGGAAATCAAAGAAGTACTGCCGAAGAGCCTCCCAGTCGGCAGCGCCAAAGTGCCACAAGCGCCGCCGGCTAGGAGGATCGGGTGGCTGTACTGGAGAGATAGGACAGGTGACAGAGATAAGTTTATGGTCGGAGGAGCCCAAAGGAGAGAAAAGATCGACAGTATAAGAAGAAGGGTTAGAAGTTAGAAACAGGTCAAGAATGTTGGGCCGATCTCCGATGCGATCCGGGATACGGGTGGGTTGCTGAACTAACTGCTCTAGGTCATTTAGGATAGAAAAGACGTAGGCTTGTTCACCAGGTGGATCAGTAGTGTGAGAGGAGAGCCAATGGCGGTGGTGAACGTTGAAATCTCCTAAGATGGAGATTTCTGAGAAAGGAGAAATGGATAGAATGTGTTCCACTGTAGAGTTTAGATAGTCAAAGAATTTGGGAAAGTTGGTAGAGTTAGGGGAAAGATAGACAGCACAGAAATATTTAGTAAGAGAATGACAGGAAAGTTTGAGCCATAAAGTTGAGAATTCAGAGGAGTCGAAATCGGGAACACGAGAGCAAGTGAGTTTGTTGTGCACATATGCACAACATCTGCCTTTGGCTTTGAAACTAGGATAGAGAAAGTAGGAGGATACAGAGAAGGGGTTGCTGGATGTTGCTACAGACACCTGAGTTTCGGTGAGGAAGAGAAGATCAGGTTTGTAGGAGGAGAGATGGAGGAGAGAAATGCTAGTAAAAAGTGCTTTCCGCACTTTCTAGCAATAAAATACACACTTACAAAGCATTAACCCTCCAGCCCCGGCTACGCATTACATAAATATTCCCCGAAACCCGGGTGTTTTGGCCGAAAAACGTCTAGGCTAGGCTACCGTATATTTGTTATTCTGACTACTTCCCGCATTCCCACGCATCCCCAAGCGTAGCTGTGTTATTTACCTGTAGAATGGCGTTAAGTAGAGCTCTCTAAGTCAACTGGTTGAGTTGTGATGATGATTTCATTGGAGATAACTTTATGGCAAAAACAGCCACTTTACACCACTTTTCGATACTTAACAACAACATACAGGCACACACGAACAAGCGACGCTCTCCTTCTTGTGGCCGGAGAAGCGGGGCGTCGGTCCAGCCGGCTGTTGTTTACATGCGTCGGACCGACGCCTCGCACACCAAGCTCACAGGCTTTGACCTCATGGGTGTTTAAGAGCCCTTCCGGGCAGCTCGTGTATGCTTTTTTATGGGCGTTCAAGAGCCCTTCCGGGAACAGAGGGTTAAAATACAAAAATAAAATAAATAAACCCTAGAATAACAGTTGTTTTTTTTTTTTTTTTTTTTTTTTTTTTTTTTTTTTTTTTTTAACCCTCTGTTCCCGGAAGGGCTCTTGAACGCCCATAAAAAAGCATACACGAGCTACCCGGAAGGGCTCTTAAACACCCATGACGTCAAAGCCTGTGAGCTTGGTGTGCGAGGCGTCGGTCCGACGCATGTAAACAACAGCCGGCAGGACCGACGCTCCGCATCTCCGGCCACAAGAAGGAGAGCGTCGCTTGTTCGTGTGTGCCTGTATGTTGTTGTTAAGTATCGAAAAGTGGTGTAAAGTGGCTGTTTTGGCCATAAAGTTATCTCCAATGAAATCATCATCACAGCTCAACCAGTTGACTTAGAGAGCTCTACTTAATGCCATTCTACAGGTAAATAACACAGCTACGCTTGGGGATGCGCGGGAATGCGGGAAGCAGTCTGATTAACGAATATACGGTAGCCTAGCCTAGACGTTTTTCGGCCAAAACACCCGGTTTTCGAGGAATATATATATAATACATAGCCGGGGCTGGAGGGTTAAAGAGACAATGAACGGAGGAAGGAAAACACAGATAAAACAAAAAGGTCCATGTGCCTAAAGGCATCCTCCATTCATAAAATGTTTGTAACAACTGGATTTAAACATTTGAAGATTGTAAGTTTGTGGAAAGCAATTCGAGGGAAGTGAATTCCAAAGAGTAGTAGCTCTGGGGATAAATGAATTCTGATAAGCAGAAGTTCTGCATTGTGGAGGAGAAAGTGTAAATTCATGGGCGCTCTCAGCTGCCCTAGTTCTACGGGGAAAGATGTGGAGAGGCGGCACAATTGAAGCAAGTTCCTCGGAACAATTGCTGTGAAAATATCTGTAGAATAATGCAAGGGATGCAACGTTTCTTCGTATGGATAATGTAGGAAGGTCCTGTGTGATTGCAGGGTTATTGATTAATCTAATAGCTTTATTTTGAATTTTGTCCAACTGCCTCAATGCAACCACTCCACTTCCACCCCACAGAGGTGAACAGTAATCCATCTGAGAACGCACATGACTTTTATATATCACGGCCAACTGCTCGTCAGTGAAGAATTCTCGAACTCTGTACAGGAGTCCCAGTTTTTTAGAGGCATTCTTAGCAATGCTTCTAACATAATGTGTCCAGCTCAAGTTAGTAGTTAATGTTACACCGAGAATGTCAATACTAGGGGAAGTGGGAATATTTACATCATTAAAAAATATATGGGAGTCAGTGAGATTCTGTCGGTTAGAAAATTGAATGTACAGTACTTGGTTTTCTGTGCATTAAAGGAAACTAGATTCTTTTGTCCCCATCCATTAATTCTAGAAAGGTCCTGGTTCAGAGAAATTGCAGTGTTTATTTTTGAATTTATAAGATCGGGTTGGGTGACAGAATTGGTAAATGTGAAGGAACTGTGGAGTGTTGAGTCATCTGCGTAGGAATGTATTGGATTAAGAGTGGTAGATATGAGATCATTGATATGAATGAGGAACAGAATTGGGGCCAAAACTGATCCCTGGGGAACACCAGCATTTATTGAGTGAAATTGAGAATATAGGCCATCTACCATTACACGTATTTTTCTGTTATGAAGATAAGAAGAAATTAGTGGAACTAATGATGCAAGGCCGTAGTGTGACATCTTCGACAATAAGGATTGATGCCAGACTCTATCAAATGCCTTTGATATATCCAGTGCTATTGTATGTGTTTCACCATGTTGGTCTGTAGCTTGGTTGATTTGATGCGTAAGAAGGCAAAGCATGTCTGCAGTTGATCGACATCGTCTAACACCATATTGCCTATCACTGATTAATTTATTATTCTCAAGATGCTTAATTATGTGATTATTTAATATAATTTCAAAGACTTTACCAAGAGTGGAAGTTATAGCTATTGGTCTGTAGTTTGATGGATCTGAAGAGGCACCTTTTTTAGGAACTGGATGGATGTTTGCTTCTTTCCAGGGTACTGGGAAGCATGAGGTATGAGTACACAGGTGGAAAAATTTTGCCAATACAGGAGCGAGCACCAAGGAGCAATTCTTAAGTACTATTGGAGGAATTTCATCTGGACCAGGAGCCTTATCAACCGAGAGATTCTGCAAAATAGTTTTGACATGTCTGGTGTGGATCTTAAGTGAGGGAATTTCAGGCGAATTAAAATTAAGTATAGGGACATCTTGATTTATTTCATCTAAGGTTGAGTTGGAGAAAATATCCGCAAGAAGGTTAGCTTTACCTCGTGGGTCACTTACAAGATTGCCAGTCGGAGATTTTAATGGTGGAATGGATGAAGCAGTAGTGAAGTTGGATTTAAATGAGTTAAGAGTAGACCAAAATATTTTGTTATCATTTGGATTATTTAGAAGTTTATTTGCCTGCTTGTGGAGAAAGTTTGATTTAGTTAGGTTTAATACAGTTTTGGCATGATTTCTGATGTTTCTAAAGTAATTAAAGGCTTCATGTGTTTTTGATCTTGTGTATGCATTGTAGGCTATTGCTTTTTGTTCAGTTACTCTAGCACAATTATGGTCAAACCATTTAGGTGAATTAGATCTTTTACTGTACTTTTGATGAGGAATAAAAGTTTCCATTCCAATTTTTACAAAATCTTGTATGTGGCTCAAGGTGGAGTGTGCATCATTAGAAAAGAAAGAGGTCCAGGGAATATCAATAAAGAAACCTTGAAGACCCTCCCAGTCTGCCCTATCGTAATGCCATTTAGTCACCAAAACAGGTTCAGAGTGGGAAGGTGTGGTAGGTGATAAACAGGTGGCCTGTATCAGACAGTGATCAGAAGATCCAAGCGGGGACCTCACTGTAACATCATAATTTTCTGAATTGGTTGTTAAAAATAAGTCCAGTAGGTGGGAATTATGATTAGGATTATCTGGTACACGGGTGGGTTGGTTGACTAGTTGAGTGAGATTAAATGAGTCTGCAAATAGCTCACATTCAAGACCAGCATCATCAGTCCTGGCTGAATAAGTGAGCCATTCAACATTATGGACATTAAAATCACCCAACACAGTGATTTCAGAAGAAGCATTTAAGTTGAGGATACTGAGTTGTGAGGACAGAGAATCAAAAAGACTTTGCTCTTTATGTTATGCAGAATTACCACTCTACTCAACGTCAGTCTACTGATTGGAAACCACAGTACGTTTAGACATGTGTGGGAATTTCCTAGCAGTTAAAATAACAAAGATACGGTAGCCTAGGCATAGACGTATTTCGGCCATATCGCCCGGATCTCAACAACGTCCTTGGGATAGGGCCCCCGGGGGGGGGTTAACCAGTGTCTTATATTTTTCGGCTATTAACTATCCTGCTCATTAGTTTTGGCCAATTTTTGTACAGTACAGTATATATTTTGTGACTAGGCCACGGTACCGGTACCTAAATTCCTTGCATAGCGGTAGGACTCTGTCGTTCGTACCGTTGCATTTCAGCAGATTTATTTTTGTTTTATACAGTACTGTATATCATTAGCTAAAGGTTGGTCCACGTTTTGCCTGAACTGAAGTTTCCTCAGAGTATTAAGTCACTAACATCGACTATACGGAGTACACGCATTCTTAACCGTTCTAGTTTTTAAATATGTGATATATATTTGGAACTATTATCTGTATCCATGTTTCTTACCATTTTGTACCAGATAATGTGCTCGTTCGATTATAAACCTCGCCGTGATAGACTACGGGGTGCCATTTGTGTCGGCTGGGGAGCCACGATGACAAGATGGCGGCTGTTGCTTTGCCTCTTCCGAAAATTATTTTCATTTTCCAAAAAATTTCAGCTTTCATAAAAATTGGGGGTATATATCTTTTCAAGATGTGTATCCACTTTTTTGTTTAGTAGGATATTATTTTCTGTTTTCCTCTCAAAATTCTGCATCTGATAAATTTTCTTCCGTTTATCTTAAATTAACCTTTGATAATTAGGCTGTATTAGGAGCAGTTTGTTGTATATCTTTGCAGTTAATTACCTTTCCTTAGAGTCTAGTTATAATTCTTTGCCTTGCTCATAAATTATTATATCTTTTCTCTCCTTCTTTTGACCCTCTATCGTAGTCCGAGCTGGCCTTTGGGTCTTCCGTTTCAGGACATTGCGTCGGAGGAGGACCAGGGGTACACTTTGTCAGTCCCAGGTGGGGCTTTGAGTCTTATTCTCTTTTCTTCTTTCCTCTGACTCTCCGGGTGTATCTTCGGATTCCCCGCTTTTAGTCAACCTAAATTTCCCCCGGGTAGACCTTCGGGTTCCCTGCCTTCTCTCTACTTTACTATATCTAGCTATTCAGGCGAATAGTTAATTTCCGGGTAGACCGGGTCCCCGCCTTCTCGCCTACAGTATAAAGATCCAGTTACTCAGACGAGTGACTAAATACTTTCCCTTGCTGTCTCAACGGAGCTCCGGATATAGTAAAGTAACTCACATCCACCAGCTCCGGCGGAGCCTCTCTCTTTCTCTATCGTTGCTAATCTCCGGGTAGTCACCTAGACTTCCAAGTTATCAGTTACAGTACCTACAAGGGGTGTATGTGGGTTAACATCTGTCGCCTCGTGATAGTTTTCTCGAGTCCAATTCATGATTAATCCTAAACTCCAGTTGCTAGGTGGCGACTCAATCTGATTTGATGATCTTTTCCAAACTCCGGGTTGGGAGGTTTCCGGGTAGTTACCTTCGAAGATAACTACAAATAACTGACTCTAGGTCTTTTGTTTTGTAAGGGTTATCTTTGTTTTAGTGGCGTAGCACGAGATATAACATTAATGAGCATATTATCAAATAGTTAACCACCCTGTTATTTTGTAGCGTTGATTTTTGGATAAGTCTTTCCAGAAATGGGTCGGAGGGGCATCGCACTTCCCCATACCATCAACATTCTGGGTTGGCTTGGTCACAGTACTGACAGGAGCCGGGCCAGAGAGCGGAGCTCCCTCTCTACCTGTACCCGGACCTTGAGCTATATCGTACCTGTGGGTAAGACATCTTGATCCTTCCTCCCCGGGCAGCATTTATAGATGTCGATAGTCCTATCCGGGCGATCTGGCCAAAAAACGTTGTATGTAAACATAGGCCTATTTTTTTTATTTTAACTGCTAGAGAATTCACACAAATCTCAAAATGTAGCCCTTACTTGTATTTACCTAATTGTATTTACCTAATTGTAGTTTACAGGAGTTGAGCTAAGCTCGTGTTGTCCCGTCTCTCAGTCTACTTTTTATCCAATTTTTTCTTGAAAATATGGATATTCCTTGCCCCTACCACCTCCTCCTCCAGCCCATTCCATTTGTCAATACATCTATAGGGGAAGCTAAACTTCCTGATATCATTCTTGCAGGTAGGTCTTTTTACTTTGTAGCTGTGGCCTCTAGTTATTCCTGTATCCATAATTAATATATCCTCCCTATCCAGCCTTTCCAGCCCCCGGGTGCATTTGTACATCATTATCATGTCTCCCCTCTCTCTCCTCTCTTTTAGACTCGGTAGATTTAATTTGTCTAGCCTCCCTTCATATGGCAGCTCTCTGAGACTTGGAACCAATCTAGTAACTGCTCTTTGGATTCTTTCTAACTTGTGAATATGCTTCTTTAGATGCGGGGACCACACCACTGCTGCATACTCCAATCTTGGTCTAATCATACTCTTCATAATTTTCGCTACCATGGTCTCATCCAAGTAGTTCAGAGCAACTTTCATATTCCCGGCCATTGCATACATTCCGCTAAAGAGCTTGTTAATATGTTTCTCTGGCGACAAATTATCTTGTATAATCAACCCTAAATCCTTTTCTTTTTCGGCCTTGCTAATTATATTATCTCCCATCCTGTACTCCCAATTTGGTCTATTCACACTTCTTCCCATATTTAACACATGGCATTTACTTATATTAAATTTCATTTTCCACTTGGTGCTCCATTCGTATATTTTATCTAAATCCCCTTGCAGCTCCTCACAACTACTTTTATTTGTTATTTGTCTCATAATTTTTACGTCATCTGCAAACATTGACATGTAGGAGTTTATGCCTATCGGCAGGTCATTCACGTACATAAGGAACATGAGAGGTGCCAACACAGATCCCTGCGGCACACCACTCTCAACTTTCCGCCACGATGAGTAAGTTCCTCTAATGTTGGTCCTCATTTCCCTATCTGTTAAATAGCTCTCCATCCATTTCAGCAAACTCCCCCTGACACATCCTAGCGTCTCAAGCTTAGATAACAATCTCTTATGTGGTACCTTATTGAATGCTTTGGAAAGGTCTAAGTAGACGCAGTCCACCCATCCGCCTCTTTCTTGGAGTACATCTATCACCCTACTGTAATAACATAGCAAACTGGTAACACAAGATGTCCCTTCTCTGAATCCAAATTGCTTTGGGGTTATTATCTTCTTTCTCTCCAACATTTTCATCCATCTCTTCCTAATTAGCTTTTCACAAATCTTGCATACAATACTAGTAAGTGAAACTGGTCTATAGTTTAGAGGGTCCTCAGGGTTTCCATTCTTGTATATCGGAATGATATTAGCTCTTTTCCATTCAACAGGAACCTGTCCTTTATCTAAGGAAGCTTGAATTATGTCCCTCACTGGCTCCACTAATTGCTCTGCAGACTCCTTTAAAACCCAGGCAGACACTTCATCCGGTCCCATAGCTGTCCTTACTTCAAGTCCTCTCATCGCAGATAACAGCTCATCTCTAGTTATTTCAATCTTACTTAGACCACTCTCCAGTACTCCCGCCTGTGGTTCGTCAAAACCTTCCTCTCTAGTAAAAACTGACCCCAATTTGTTATTCATTACCTCACACATGTCCGATACATTTTCATACGTCCTAGCATCAACTCTTAATTTAGTAATTTGTTTCTTTACCTTCAACTTACTGTTTATATATTTATAAAATAATCTAGGATCACTTTCACATTTATTTACTATGTTCTTCTCATAGTTCATTTTAACTTGCCTAATTATGTTAACATATCTATTCCTCTCCTGTTTATATTTATTCCGATTACTCTCAGTGTTCCTTCTTCTTAATCTAGCCCAAGCTGCATCACGCCTACCCAAAGCTCTTTTGCATTTCAAATTAAACCAATCTTTCTGCTTAGTAAAATTTCCAGTTTTATATCTTGGGACAAACAGATTGGTTCCTACTCTATAAATTTCGAGGAATCTACTATATTTACCTTGTACGTCCTGTTCCTTCAAAATAAGATCCCAATCTACTCCCTCTAAATATCTTTTCAAGGATACATAATCAGCTTTACTATAATTTAATCTGTCATTTATGTAGCTATTGTCTAATCTATTGGCATTACTCGAGGTCAACTTCCATTTTAGTAATAGGTGATCACTTTTACCTACAGGACATAGATAGTTTATATCACTAATTTTGTGAGGATCCTTTGTAAAAATCAGATCAAGTTTAGAAGGTTCGTTATTACCCCTCATTCTTGTATTTTCCTTCACATGTTGTGCAAGTACATTTTCCGTAACCAACTTCACTAGCCGACTTCCCCAAGATCTCTGATTTGGCCCTGCATCCCCCGATTCCCAATCAACCTCACTACAGTTGAAATCTCCTACCAAGATCAATCGATTCTTCCTTAAAAGCAATCTTCTCAACGACTGAATCATATCCTCGACCATCTCCTCAAACTCCAACTCCCTCCATGCTCTGGTCTTTGGTGGCATGTAAGCTACTGCTATGTCTAGCTTTTTTCCTTCTATATCATTGAGTTCAACTGCCATTATTTCTGCCTTGTCATTATTTAACTCCACTTGCTTTGCTGTCATAGGGTTCTTAACTAATACTGCCACTCCACCTCCCCTTTTTCCCTTTCTATCATATCTCCATATATAATATCCTTCACTAAACACTATATTGCTGTCAAAGTCCTGGTTCAGCTTTGTCTCCGTCAAACAGACTATCTGTGGTTGATCCTTTCTTAATACAGTAAACTTCCGTTAATCCGAAGGGCAGCGGACCGGCCCTCGTTCGGATTAGTGGATTTTTCGGATTATCGGACTTTACCCCTATGAACCTGTGTATGACGAAAACATTGAGGCATTAGGCCACCCAAATGACACAATGGTGCACACACACATATCATATGTTCATGAAATCACTTCAAAAGTTTATCATTGTCATTGTAGCCTATTACCTACTTCAAAACATTCAGAATAATGATCAAAGGAATCTGCTGATATAAACGTCTAATTCTTCTTCCGTCTACTAGCGAGTTTGTCTTGCTCTTGAAGATCAGATCAGATGTGGTTCGGGAAGTAATGCCTTAACAACGGCACTTCCCTGAGAGGTTCTTGTAATTTTCATTTTGTGATTTTCCTTTTGTGATGTGCTCTGTTATTGTATTGAAAGCACCCTTGTCTTGTTGTCTTGAAAGCACCCTTGGGACGCTCCGATCACTGAACTATAAATAGTAGCGTATCGGAACGTCCAAAGGTGCGTTTTCAAGCTCAAGACTAATACGTCCAAAGGTGCGTTTTCAAGCTCAAGACTGAATGCGCTTGCAGAAAATGCGGTTCAAGCCAGTAGCGCATCGGAGCGTCCCAAGGATGCGTTCAAGAGCAAAACAAACTCTCTAGCAGACGATGTGGAAGAAGAAGAAGGTGTTTACGGTTATATCAGTAGCTTCCTTTGACCATTAATCTGAATGTTTTGAAGTAGGTAATAGGCTACAATGACAATGGTAAACTTTTAAAGTGAATTCATGAACATATGATATGTGTGTGTTCCATTATGTGTCATTTGAGTGGACTAATGCCTCAAAAAGGGGACTTTGGGACTTCTTGAAATTCGGACCATCGGGTGAATTCGGATTTGGCCTCAAATTGAAAAATTTGGACTATTGGGAGATTCGAATCATCGGTCGTCGGATTAACAGACTTTTACTGTATATCATCCAATTCTACCTTTTTACTGTTTATTCCATCTATATTAGTGTAGTAGCACAGTATATTGGAATCCTCCTCCTTGTTTCTCTTCCCTCCCTGCCTCCCATCAGGTTCACCTCCTCTTCCATCCCCTCCCTGACCTACCTCCACATTCCCTGCTAGTTCTATTCTCCTCCCCCCCCCCCTCCACAATCTCCCACCCCTCCCTCACCATCTCTCCGTCCTCGGGCTGATCCACTACCTGACTCACCGTCTCCATCCCCTGCTCCTCCCTCACCATCTCTCTGTCTTCGGTTTGATCCACTACCTGACTCACTGTCTCTATCTCCTGCTCCTCCCTCACTATCTCCTTGTCCCCGATATGATCCACTACCTGACTCACTGTCTCCTTGTTCATTTCTCCTCGTATTATCCGTTCTTTCTGACTCTGAGTGTACCACTTCTTTAGTTTCCCTTCCTTTACTCTCCAAACAAATTTCCTTTTCTCCTCATCTGACAATTTTCGATTTTCATCGTCAGCCCTTGCTTGAACTTCTCTCAACTTTTCCCTTTCCTCTATGCTTAAGTCCTTTTTCACCCTAATATGTTTCATTCCAGTACAACTATTTAGCCTCCAGCTTACAATGGTTAATGCTTCAACCACTGACCTAGATTTAAACTCTGCTTTTATCGGTCTCATCTCACCCTTTTTATATCTTCCTAGCCGTCTTACTTCGTCCAGTTCTCTCCCCCAATCACAGCCTTCGTCTAGACACTCCAATATTTTCTTTACTTTGTCCTCATCCCTTCCCCTTCTCTCCCTCATATCTGCTAAATGTTCTTCAATGTCTCCAAAAATTATTATGCTTTTACCTCTATCTACTGTTTCCCTCACTACCTTTTCCTTGCTCTTCAAAACCTGGACTACATTCTTCTCAAACTCTCTTTTCTCTTTTTCTCTCTCTTCCACCTGCTCCTTCATGATTTCTTCCAATGCATCCACCTTAGCATTCCCCACCCTTGTCCACTCATTTTTCTCCTCACTTATTACTCCCTTTACTTTCTCACTTAAATGGCCCTCATACTCCTTTAGCTGCTCCTTGAGTGCCATGTACTCTGCCTCCAGCTCATCTACTTTCCTTATCACAGCATCTAGGTTAGCAATTAATGGCCCATCTGCAGTTGCCACTGAACTGGCTCCACATATTTCTGTCAGTGACTCCACCTTCACACCTATATCTCTCCTCCAATTCTCCATAACTCCCTTCCATCTTAACAGACCCATCATCTGTCTCTTCACCACAGTCAATTGATCCTCCACTTCATTACCCTCTGCCAGAAATCCCTCAAATTCATAGCTCTCTTCATCTCCCAATAAACTCTGTATCTGTAGACTGGCATTGAGTAAAGCTCTCTAGGTCAACTGGTTCAGGTGTGGTGACGATTTCCGTGGAGAGAGTTATCCATCGGATTTAGCAATATCAGACACTTTAGAACACTAATTTTCGTTCTAACTGGCAATGGCGGACAAGGTCGGACTTCTTCTTGTTGTTGAGGCTTGGCGGCGCTCCGATCGGCTATGTTTACAATTGTTTCGCCGTGCGGCTTTCAAAGCACGCTTAACCCTCCAGACCCGGCGCCCTTAGCTCGCGACTGTACTGTGTTCCCGGGTGTTTTGACGATTATTGGGCTATGTTCACTCACCTGTAACTCAATGAATAGGGCGTGTATTGTTATGAATAAAAAAATAAAATGTTCCACAAACCTTCCTCTGTAGAATGCCATTGAGTAAAGGTCTCTAGCCCCAGTGGTTGCATAATGGCGAGCGCGGGAAGTAGAGTGATTTTTGACGGTAAATTCTTCCCGCGTTCGGATGCGTCGCCCCGGCCCCGGCTACCACGCACCTAGCTGCTCGTCGCGCCAGAGTGTTTGCCTCCCATAGACAACTTTAGTGGTTGATATTGACAATGTGATGTTTATTTTATATCTTTATAGTTATTTTGAGGCCAATTATATAAAGTATGTGTATTAGGGTATCACTGTCACTAATATTGCTCATTTTCACTCGATACTGTATGTTTTATTAGTAATTGAGGTAGGTTATTGTTATATTAGGCACTGATTATTCGTTATCACAGGTGTTTATTATACTTTGGCCATCAAATATTAGGTCTTGTGTCACTTTCACTTTGGTAAATATGCTTTAGAGAGTGTCACTGATAATGCTAATTTTCACTCGATACCGTACGTTTTATTAGTAATTGAGATAGGTTATTGTTATATTAGGCACTAATTATTCGTTATCACAGGTGCTTATTATACTTTGGCCATCAAATATTAGGCCTTGTGTCACTTTCACTTTGGTAACGATGCTTCAGAGAGTGTCACTGTCACTGATAATGCTCATTTTCACTCGATACTGTACGTTTTTTTAGTAATTGAGGTAGGTTATTGTTATATTAGGCACTGATAATTCGTTATCACAGGCATTTATTATACTTTGGCCATCAAATATTAGGTCTTGTGTCACTTTCACTTTGGTAAATATGCTTTAGAGCAAGGGTTCCCAACCTGGGGTACATGTACCCCCAGGGGTACATTTGCACTTCTCAGGGGGTACATAGGGGTCTGAGAGAATAACCATAGTGTACAAAACATGGTGTTCTAATCTACAGGCAGATTGCACAAAGTTGTGTTTTTATCAATTTCCTCATTTCAGTAAGCAAAACTTATATTAAAATTGGCAAGAATGTAGTTACCGGGTGGACCGCCCCGCCTTACACTACGCAGACGCTCGCAATCATGTTCCCGTCTATTTTGACTGCCGTGGGATACAATAATAGGTTGAAGGGGGGGCTTTGCCCCCCTCACCCAACATGACTTATTGTCATCATCATATACAGTATATTGCCAACAGGGGTCAAATAGCAGAACAAATATACGGTAGCTTAACCGCGAGCGATCAACCTATGTAAACATGACGACCGTTCGGACCTACACCCGGATACTACATCCTTCCTTTAAAATTATATCAGTGAGGTGACTATTCCATTTTTGTTCACTATTATGTGACTTCCTGCGGCCCACAATCTGCATTGGACGTGAAACAATCAGGTATGTATACCAACTCGAGACAGCGGCAGTACCGCCCGATAATGTCTGAGTATGTGACGGATCAAAATATTTTATAAAGTCACCTAGTTCAGTTTATTGATAATATCAATAATAAGATCCCTATGCAGTCTACACATACATATTTCATAATAAAATAATTTAAATTAACATAATTTTATCCATTTTTATCCTAAATTGTTAGGGGTACATATCAGAATGCCCGAGTGGTACAGAGGAACAAAAAGGTTGGGAACCCCTGCTTTAGAGTGTCACTGTCACTGATAATGCTCATTTTCACTCGATACTGTGTTTTTTTAGTAATTGAGCCTGTCCGGCTGGCTCAGTTGACAGCGTGCCTGATTCCCATCTCGAGGTCTCGCGTTCAATCCCCGCTCAGATTTAAAAGTTTTTCTGGGATATAGCCGGCGGTTACCATCTCCCCATGAGCAAGGGGGATGGGTAATGGTCTCTGGTAGACTAAAGAAAGCCAAGCGCTTGTGAATCCTCGAAGGAGGAGATACGGGCGCTATATAAGTAACCAGAAGATTATTATTATTATTATTATTATTATTATTATTGTTATATTAGGCACTGATTATTCGTTATCACAGATGTTTATTATACTTTGGCCATCAAATATTAGGTCTTCTGTCACTTTCACTTAGTTATATGCTTTGTAAACGTTTTATATACAATTTATTGTCTTTTTTCACTGATTTATATATTTCTATAGGTTCTAATCATATGAATGCCACTTATTATATACATTTATGTGTCACTTTCACATCTTATTATGGTGTTATTGTATTTGTATCAATTTTCTCATAATACATTTAACTTTTGTATTAGAATAAATTGTTTTACTTCCACTTATTGCCTATATATATACATATTGTCACTGTCTTTGGTACTTTCACTATGATTAGAACTCCTGCTTGGAGTGGTAATCAAAGAAGCACCCTTCAGCATAGAGTGGCACCTTGCACTCCACACACTCCATGGTGGACTTTTTCTCTGACCTCGCCCTCAGCCTGGTGTTGTAGCAGACATGGCACCGCTTCTGCTGCTTTCTTCCTGCTGGTGTCAGAGGCAGGGAAATGAGCCTGTGCATATTCATGTAATATGCACAGTGCAAGCGGTCAGTAGCGGCAGGCCCAGCATGTGCCACTGCCCTCTGTGGTGTACCATACTTCTCCAGGAGCTCATTCAACACCTGTTTTTGGAACCTCCGCAGGCTATTGAACTTCCTGGGTGTGTTCTCATTCCGAAGCTTGTATATATTGTAGGCATTCAGAATGGACATGTCCACCATGTGCAGAAAGAACTTTTTGTACCATCTGCACGAGGTACGCAGACAGTCAATGAAGCCTATCTGCATGTCGGACTTGTCCACCAGCCTCATGTTGATGTTGTAGTCCAGGACAGCATCGGGCTTGGTCACCCTGGCCTGGGTGCGGCGATCCACCTTGCCAGTCTCCACCATTTCCCCCTTGTGGACGGTGCTCAGGAGGTTGACCTTCCGCTGGTCGTGCCAGTGGATACTGGATAGCCAGAATGGGCCCCGACTTCTTCCGGAACACATCGCCTTTCTTGGTCTTTGGAGAGAAAGGTGGCATGCCCTTCCTTCTCCCTCGTACTGTGCCTACAGTCCCCGTCTTGCGCTCATGGAGGTACTTTGAGAGAGTGGGGGACGTGTAGTAGTTGTCCATGTAGAGGACGTGATTCTTATGGAAATAGCAGTCCATCATGGCTTGCACCACTGCTCCGCCAAAGCCAATAAGGGGGTCCACAAGCACGTCCCATTTCTTCCCGCTGTAGACCAGTAAGTCCAGGACATAGCCAGTTCGGCAGTCGCACAGCACAATTTTTTTTATACCAAAGCGATGTCTCTTTGAGGGGATATACTGCCAGAAGCTGAGCTTTTCCCGGAACAGCACAAGAGACTCGTCAATGACGACCTTGCGGAAGGGCTTGAAGTAGGAGGAGAAGCGGTGTCGCATCATCTAGTACAACGTCCTAATCTTCCACAGCTTGTCTGGGCAGTGGACGTCGGTGTTGGTGACAAGATGGAGCGCTGCGAGGATGTCACGGTACCGGTCGCGAGACATATATATTTCCCGAAGGCAGGGGTGGATATGAGATCATTGGTGATCCAATAGTCAGGCAACCTATGCTTCTTGACAGGAGGCATTAGCATGGTGAGTGCCAGGAAGACCATGAACTTGTGATGAGTCACTGGGGTCCACTGCCTCATGAGGCCCTTGGTCACCTTGTCAAACATGTGGACCTGGAATTGGTGCTGCTCGTTTGTCTCCTTGATGACAAATCCGGTAACCTCCTCATCAAAAAAGGCCTCAAAAATCTCATGTGGTGGAGCATTGCGGCCTGCGGGAAAATTGGTATTCCTGAACCCTCCTGTACCTCATCAAAAGCTGGCACATCAGGGTTGTAATCTTCCCCGTCAGCCAGGTCTTCCCACTGGAAAACGTAGAATGGGTTTTGGCGACGCACACGAGGAGCTCCAAGTGGTGGCCCAGCACGCCCACGGCCAACTTGGGAGGCGCGCGCCCTAGGGCGGCGGCCAGGGCGGGCCACAGCACGACGCCCCCGGGCTGAGCGGATGGGTTGAGGGTCGTCCATGTCCATGTAGTCGTCTTCGTCGTCAGAGTGGTCATCTTGCCCTGACGGTGGACCTATATAGTCATTGTTACGATCGGGTCTCGTATAAATCAGTGGCTCTTATACATTGGACTAGACTGGCATAAATGCAACAACGGAAACGCTAGATCCAACCCCTGATATATAATCCCGTCGAACAAAGAACACATATACCCTCCAGAGTTATATCTGCGATAGCGGGGTATCTTAACTCTCAGTATCTATGTGCTTCTACTATAGGCTGATGTTCTCTGAAACAGCCTATTACCTATAACATATGGTTGCTTAGTTATGGTACACAAGGAAAAGATAGTTAACTTAATTAAATCACAAGAGTGATCTAATGCAAACAAGAAGAAGGTTTACTTAACGTTACTTTAATCAATAATATCTGTCACTCCTTTATGAAAGAAAGTGTTGTAAAGTCCTCAAGCACCGAACAAGGAATCTTCTGAATAATATAGGATGCTACTAAGAAGAATGTATCGGAAATGGAACCACAAAATAGCAGGAGGCAGGACAATGCACGTGTAGGCTAAATACACAAAAAGGCTGGACCTATAATGTTATTGGACACAAGAATATTATAAGCGGTGCAACAGTAATAATGCTCGCCACGAAAAAGTAGTACTCCTATTAACAAAACTGGTCTATGCTGGTTGTGTCTCTCTACAGCAACCTAGACCTCAAAATGCTTGTGTAGAAATAATGGGTATGCATAAAAGAGTATATGATCTAATCCAGCTAATGTCTACCCGGGTTAATAAAGTCTAGCTGGGATGCGCATAGGTACAGAATTCTGGTGGAGCCAGGCAGCTCCTAGCCTAGTGTGGACCTTGGGTCTGTGCGGCCTGATTACGTTAATATGAAGGGGTGCTCTCTTGAGGATTCTCGATCACAAGTATCGAGTATCCTCCTGGCGACCCTCAAAAGTAAAAGCAAATAGAGTTAGAACAGTGTTGGGTGGATTAGGCAAGCAGCCCTCACGCACTACACAGTCTAAACTCCAAGGTACACAGACAAAAGATCCACCCAGGTAACCCACAGAATCCGTAGTGTCGTGCAGCTCAAAAGTAGCCTACACACAGTGAAAACACCAACAGCAAGGTACCTGATCCCTAGTCTAGCATTATTTAACCCTGTAGAAACATAAGTGATTGATGGAGACAGTCCGAGCAATACAATCTCCCAAAAAGACAATGACTATCTTCAACCTTAGCCTAGTACATAAGAAATGTGAGATCCAGCATATAATACAGTCTGGCCACCAATTCAAGGTGTGGATGCAGGGAACCAGAGGGGGATTGATATTAATAAAAGGTGAGGAAGTAGTGGAAATGATAGAGGCAGTAGAAGAGAAAGATTCTAAGACAAGAGTGTTGAACAGTTCATGGGAGATGCTTAGAGTATGCTGTCTGGGACGGATCTGACAAGGATATTCCCCGGGACCGACGCGCTGGAGTCCCAGTTCGCAGGAATGGCACGAGGGCGCGCGACAGTCGCCCAGTAGGCAGTGTTAGGCAGGAGGCAACGAATCCCGCGAGGCCTATGTAAGGGGGCCAGCCACGCGCCACATTCACCACCAAGTCACACCACCTGGTCTCTCTCTCTCTCTCTCTCCTGCTCGCCTTCCCATCATTCAACTACTTAACACAATACTTTCAATTGACTAAATAAAATAGAAAGGATTGTGACAGACGAAAATAAAGAACAGTTCTGAACTGTCCTGAACACAAGCTTTCTCGAGAAGGAAAGTACACAATGATAGGTAAACTGTAGCTACATTCTCTGCCCTGGCGAGTCCTAGCGAGTAAGCCATGCGGTTCTGGGGGAAGCGGTGAGCGTCACACCCCACCCAAGATTTTTAAGAGGCTCCAACTATGAGCTCTAAATCTGACACGCAGAACCCATACAAAATTCGCCACTCCTAGCCACCCAGCGACAATTAAATGTAAAGCACAGTTCTCTTCAAAATAACACATTATAAAAATGAACAACCCTTCCCAACACAATAGATTAAATTACATAGTTATGCTCATAAGAGCGAGCTTCACTAGCCCAGCCTTCTGAGAGGAGTACAACTCAGAATTTCTGCTATAACATACTTAAAAAATGTTTAACTATCAAAGAAAGTTTTTATAGGATTTTTATATTTTTAATATGTTTATGGCGGCTGCACTACAGGGGCAAGCCTAGTTTTTTTCTTCTATACCAACACAGCAACTCCTACTTTACGACCCAATACGCTGGGCTACACACGCGAGCCAACAAGCACCAGACGTAAACATACTAATCAAACCAAAGTAGGAGGTTACCCTTGTGATGATCTACCCCGGGTCTTCCACCCTCGATAAGCAATCTGCAATCACATTCTCAGAACCGGCAATATGGCGTATGTCTAGGTTGTATTCCTGCAACATTAATGACCACCTGGTCAGCCTCATATTCCGGTTATGGACTTGATTCAGGAACTTGAGGGGGTGATGGTCGGTGTAGATCACCACAACTGGTCCATAGACTAGAACATACACCTCAAAGTGCCTGAGCGCTAGCACAATCGCCAGCAGTTCCTTCTCAACTACTGAATAGTTCTCCTGCGCCGAGTTGAACTTTTTTGAGAAGAAACTGACTGGGTGCTCCAGCCCATCTTCGTCTGATTGCATCAGAACGGCACCAGCCCCCACACCACTGGCATCAGTTGCCAGCTGGAATGGTCGGCTAAAGTCCGGGGCCCTGAGGATTGGGTGAGTACACAACAGGTGTTTTACTAGCAAAAAAGCCCTCTCACACTCAGGCGCCCACTTAAACTTTCTATCTTTGGCCAATAGGTCCGTCAGAGGAGCCAGCACAGTAGAATAGCCCTTTATAAAGCGGCGGTAGTAACCAATCATGCCCAAAAACCTCATGATCTGCTTCTTGGTGGACGGCCTGGGGAAGTGGTTAATAGCCAATATCTTGTTCTGTGGGGGGCACACCTGGGCCAAACCCACCATGAACCCCAGATACTGCACGGTAGCCCGCACAAAATCACACTTTCCCAGGTTGACCACCAAGTTTGCCTCGCTTAATTTCTTAAATAGGGATTCTACATGTTCACAGTGGCTCTTGAAATCGTCATCGTAGATAATGACGTCGTCCAGGTACACGGTACAGTTCGGAATGTCAGCCACTAACTCGTTCATCAAGCTTTGGAAGGTCGCTGGTGCATTCTTTAGACCGTACGGCATGACATTACAACGATATGTAGCACCATCCACCACAAAACCACACACCTCTTTTGCCCGTTCAGACAAAGGCACCTGCCAGTAACCTTTTACCAGGTCCACCTTGGTCAAGAACTTGGCCCTGCCAATCTTGTTTACACAGTCATCGACCCGGGGAAGAGGATATGGGTTGGTGGGAGTCAAGCCGTTTAGCCTGCGGTAATCAACACAGAAGCGCACCTTGCCATCCGGCTTAGGTTGCAACATTACGGGAGATGTACACTTTACCGCCCCCTTCTCGATCAGTCCCTGTTGCAACATATACTCCAACTCCGCCCGGAGGGCCGGAAGTTTAATAGGGGGCACCCTATAGGGCACTGATTTGAAGGGTGGGTGGTCTCCGACGTCAACGTCGTGCACCTCATGAGTAGTGAAGCCTGGGTGTTCCGCAAATACAGTAGGGTATAAACAAAATAGGCGCTCGACAGCCACACGCTGTTGCTCAGGTAGGTATTGCAAAGCCTCATGAGCCGCCTGTCTCGTGTTTCCCGCCCACTGATCTGCAGAAACATGATAATCCTAGTTGTCATCCACCTGCGCATGACTGTCCCGTTCTCCTTCTCCACCTTGACTGCTGAAAGTCATCACGGGGACAGTGAGAGGCTCAGGTGGGCGCCTCACATACTCCTTCATCAGGTTGACGTGACATAACTGATTCCTCTTACGCCTGTCTGGAGTGGCCACCAGGTAATCTAAGTCCGAGAGCTTCTCTGCTACCCTATAAGGACCAGCTTACTTTGCGGATAAGGGGTGACCTACAAGAGGGAGTAGTATCAACACCTCCTGACCCACGTGAAACTCCCTAAGTTTCACCTTGTGGTCGTACCTGTCCTTCTTACAGTTTCTTACAGTAGATCCTCTGGAAAAAGGCAAACTATGCCTGTGTATCCAGCTCAGTACCAGTACTTGAACTGCTGCGGTCGTTCACGGTGTTGGCGGCGGCGGTAGCAGACGCAACATTTTTACTATTCTGTATTTTTGTTTTATAATCAAACGTCAAATCTTGTCTTCCCCATGCTTTATCAAGATTACTTTCAAACTCCCTTATTGATTCGGAATCGACTACATACTGGGGCAGAGCGTTCCACTCATTTACCACTCTATCAGGCAGGTGCCTTTGTCTGAACGGGCGAAAGAGGTGTGTGGTTTTGTGGTGGATGGTGCTACATATCGTTGTAATGTCATGCCGTACGGTCTAAAGAACGCACCAGCGACCTTCCAAAGCTTGATGAACGAGTTAGTGGCTGACATTCCGAACTGTACCGTGTACCTGGACGACGTCATTATCTACGATGACGATTTCAAGAGCCACTGTGAACATGTAGAATCCCTATTTAAGAAATTAAGCGAGGCAAACTATTATTATTATTATTATATCACAAAAAGAGTTCTTTGCCTTCTCAAGCCTATTTCTTTCTTTGTAAATTTTCTTAGTGTGTCCTCTCGTTCTTGTTCCCTCCCGCATCAAGAAGATACCTTCACACACATCCTCATCGTACTTTCCTGACACTATCTTAAAAGTCTCTATCATATCCCCTCTCTTTCTCCTATATGCCAGTGTCGGAAGCCCCAGTGTCCTCAACTTCTGCTCATAGCCCGCGTTCTTCAACGTTGGGACCAGCTTGCTAGCTCTCCTCTGCACTTTCTCCACTGCTTCTATATCCTTTACCATATATGGATCCCACACCTGGTTCGCATATTCCAGGTGCGGCCGAACCATCGCTGTATAGAGATTCCTGAAGATTTCTTCGTCAAGTGACACAAATGTCCTCCTTATCAGCCCTAAAATTCTATTGGCTTTGTTTATCTTTTCCGCTAAATGTTCTGAGAAATTTAACTTATTGTCTATCACTACTCCTATATCCTTTTCTGCATTCACTTCCTCCATCACTTCATACATACTGTATCCTACCTTGTCTATCTTGCTGGTCCCAATCCGCATGTACTTGCATTTTTTTGGATGAAAAGGCATTAACCAATGCTCAGACCATCCCTTCATGCCCTCCACATCTCCTTGAAGCAAACCCATATCTTCCTTACTCCTCACTCTTCTATACAGTTTAGTGTCATCCGCATACAGGTATACCTCACTTCCATTAGTTATAACTTCAGGCAAGTCGTTGATAAATATAACGAACAGCAGTGGTCCCAACACAGATCCCTGAGGTACCCCACTTGTAATTTCCCTCCACCCCGAGCCTATTCCATTCACCAGTACCCTCTGTCTCCGATCTTTCAGGAAGGCTTCTATCCATTTCACACATTTCTCCCCTATATTATAGCTTCTAACTTTCTCTATTAACCTTTTATGTGGGACCTTATCGAAGGCCTTCATAAAATCGCAATATACCACGTCTATTACATCACCATCTTCTAGAATTTGCATCCAATCATCTACCACCTTAATTAGCTGTAGTACCGTCGACCTCCCCGGCAAGAATCCGAACTGTCTCCCACTGAAAAGTTGGTTTGACTTCATATGATCCATTATTCTTTCTCTAATTACCGTTTCCATTAGTTTACACACAACACTTGTCAAACTGACTGGTCTATAATTCCCTGGGTCATTTCTCTTTCCCTTCTTAAATATAGCTGTTATGTTCGCCTCTCTCCAGTCCATCGGGATTTGTCCTGTATTAAACGATACCTCAAATAACATTTTCAATGGCTCTACTAACATCTCCCCTCCTTCCTTTATGATTCTTGGGTGTATCCCATCCGGTCCCGGTGACTTACTTCTGTTCATTTTTTCTATAGCCCTTCTTGGGAAAACTCTATTAGTTCTAGTGCCGGTGCCTGTTTGATGGGAATAGTAGGCACTGCATCCTCCGACTCCACTGTTAGTACCCCCCCAAAGTATTTCCCCAGCACCTCCGCTTTCTCCTTATCAGTCTCCGCTCTACTCCCATCATTTAACCCCCCTACCAGCTCTGGGATCCCTACTCTTCTTGCTAACTTTTCCTGAATGTACTTCCAGAATATTTTTGGATTATCCTTCACATTTCTAGCTATCTCTCTCTCCCTCTCCTTCACCCCCCTCCTTGTTTCCCACCTTATTTTATTGTTTATTTGTCTGCGTTCCCGATCCACTTCCTTAGCCTCTATACTAGACCCCCTGTTCTTTTTTAACAATTTTAATCTTTCCCACAATCGTTTCTTTCTTCTAATCAATATCCAAAGCTTTCTTTTCATTGGCAATTCTGGGTTAGTTCTTTTCCTCAATTTTGTTTTATCCTTATATTCCCTTACTGGTACACTTTTGGATACAGCATTCTCCAGTTTGACTCTAATTTTCCTCCACATTCCTTCAGCGTCTTCACCGTTCAAGTATTCCCCCCAGTCAATGTCCAAACACCGTCTCAGTAGCTCATAATCTGCTCTATCATACATGTATATTTTTCTATTGCTTCTATTATCCCTCTCTGATTTAATGTTACAACTAAAGCTTATACAGGCATGGTCACTATGACCTATAGGGCTATCCACATTAACATGTTCCACTATATCCTCTTCATTGCTAAAAATCAAATCAAGTACACTCCCCTGCGTCCCATCTCTATATCTTGTCATCTCTACAATATGTTGCGTTAAAAAACAATCTCTCACTTTCTCTATAAACTTATTTTCCAGGCTAGCTGTCCCGCTGGAGTAGTACAATTTGCCCAGTTGATCCTTGGCAAATTGAAATCTCCAATCAAAATTTTATATTTGTTCTCTCTATTATCTATCTCCTCCATTGCTTTCAGTAGGTTATCATCCTCTCCCCTGCTATTATTTAGGCTTCTATATATAGAGGCAATTAGAATTGATCCTCTTACACATTTTACTTCAATACACAAATACTCACAATACTGCTGTCTCATATCCACCTCATTAACCTTGAGCTCTTTTCTTACATAAATAAACAGTCCTCTTCCAACCTCTGCTCTAATAGCATTTCTCTCATATAACTCAAACCCTCCAAACTATATGCCACCAGTTCCCTTTCAATTCTAGCATTTTTTGGTCTTACTTCCTGTAGGGCTATGACATCCGGTTTTTCCTCTTCATCCTGCAACCTACATATCAGTTCTCTTTTCTTGTCCTGGGTAAACACATCCACATTACTAAACATAATCCTTAATCCATCTACCATTCCTTCAGCAATTACACCATCCCGCTCCTCCAGTCCGTACCCTACTCCCCCGTTAGCACTACTGGGTCTGCCTCTTTGTCTCCTGTCTCTCCCTGTGACACCTCCACCCCGTTCTCCTCCTCCGTCACAACTCCCATCACATTCTCTCCCCTCCCTGATCTCCCCCTCCCTTCTACTCTTATAAACCACTTCCTCACTTTTCCATCCCTCACTCTCCAGTAAAAATTTCTCTTATCCTCCTCATCCAACTTTCCATTATTTTCATCAGCCTTCTCTTGTAATTCCTTAATTTTTTTCCTTTGTTCTATACTCAAATCCTTCTTTAGTCTTATGTGTTTCAGTTTATCATTTGTATTTAGCCTCCTTCATGAGGGCCTGAGAGCCTACCAGATTGCGGCCAGCCAACTCCAGACTACGCAACATTCGTTCTCTACTCTCAAGGACATACTTAAGCATAGAACATGGTTTAGCGGTGCCTTCCCATATCTCCTTTACCATGTGGAGAGGCCCTCTGATGCGGTGTCCAAACACAAGCTCGTTAGGGCTAAACCCCAAACTCTCCCCAGGTACCTCTCGTGCAGCGAATAACACATACGGCAGGCCAAGATCCCAGTCCTTGCCGTTCTCAAGACAATAGCAGCGAAGCATGCTTTTTAGAGTGGAATGCCACCTCTCTAACACCCCCTGACTCTCTGGGTGATAAGCAGATGACACCTACAGTGACTATCCCATGCTGCTTCATTGTCTGAACGAACAAGTTGGAGGTGAAATTCGATCCTTGGTCTGACTGTATCTCCTGCGGGTATCCGTACCGAGAGAAGTATAATAGCAAGTTACGGACCACCGTCTTCGCCAAACCATTTCTCATCGGGTATGCGTCTGGGTACCGAGTTGCTACGTCCATGACTGTCAAGAGATATTTATTTCCGGCACTTGTGGGGGGGAGGGGGCCAACCATGTCGACTACTACTTTACTAAAGGGAGGCCCACTGACGGGAATTGGGTGCAACGGAGCCTTTGGGATACTCTGGTTAGGTTTCCCGACCTTTTGGCACACACTGCACATTGCCACCCATGACACCACTTGTGCTCTCAAACCAGGCCACCAAAACAGTTTCCCCAAAGCCGCCACCGTCTTACGGACACCCAAGTGTCCCGCCAGCGGTACATCATGAGCCAACTTAAGTAGGCTATCCCTGCATACCCTCGGTACGACCAGCTGGTCTACCACTCCTGACCCACCCTCCCAACTTCTCTGCGGGTCTTGGAATCGCCGATACAAGATGCCATCAATGAAAAACAAATCTCCAGACTTTGCATCCCTGTCCTCTTCGAGTTCGACAGCACCGTTACTGCACTTTAGAACCTCCGGGTCTTCTAGCTGCAATTTGCGAATATCTGAGGGAGCTAGCCTGTCTAAGTGTTTGCGAAACAACTCATGCCCTCCCCCAACATCGAACTTTGCATCCCGTTGCTCTCTCCGTGTATACCGTTGCTGCCTCTGAGTCTCTTTAACCCTCCAGCCCCGGCTATGTATTATATATATATTCCTCGAAACCCGGGTGTTTTGGCCGAAAAACGTCTAGGCTACCGTATATTCGTTAATCAGACTGCTTCCCGCCGCATCCCCAAGCATAGCTGTGTTATTTACCTGTAGAATGGCATTAAGTAGAGCTCTCTAAGTCAACTGGTTGAGCTGTGATGATGATTTCATTGGAGATAACTTTATGGCCAAAACAGCCACTTTACACCACTTTTCGATACTTAACAACAACATACAGGCACACACGAACAAGCGACGCTCTCCTTCTTGTGGCCGGAGATGCGGGGCGTCGGTCCAGCCGGCTGTTGTTTACATGCGTCGGACCGACGCCTCGCACACCAAGCTCACAGGCTTTCAACCACTGGGCGTTCAAGAGGCCTTCCGGGTACCTGTTATATGCTTTTTTATGGGCGTTCAAGAGGTCTTCCGTGGTGAGAGGGTTAAGCCCTGCCTCTACACTCTCAGTGACTGGTGGTGGTGCTTCTCCAGACTCTAATAACGGTGCTAATACTGAGTCCCCGAGAAGCGCTGCTGGTACTAGACTCTCCACCGTATCAGCTTTCAGCACCTTCTCGTGACCGTTCCTCCGCTTATTTGAAGACTGTTGGTTAGGCTGTGACTCCCTGGATGCGAGAGATCTGGTTACAACACACGCCATTGGTTGCACCTGACACTTCTCAACCCACTCCTGTTCCTCCCTACTCACGTCGGCCGGCTCCTCGGCAACGACTAAGGGTGAAACCTTAGAAGCAGGCACCGCAAAGTCATTGCCGAGAAGGAGGTCGACGCCCCCAACAGGCAATTGCTCCACGATTCCCACATCCAGTTCGCGAGTCACACCGTCAACTTCAAGCTCCATTCTAACAAGCGGGTATGACCTAGTTGCATTAACTCCCTGCACCACAACTACCCGCGCCGCGTTTATGGGTCTACCAGTGAAATTCTTCAAGAGTGTCTGAGAGGCACCTGTGTCATGCAAGAGCTGTACCCCGTGCTTCTTGCCCCCCCACTTCACGCAGCCATGCCCTCTATGGTCGCAAAAGGCATCGCGGACAGGGTTCGAGCCTTCCGGATCCTTCTTCACTGGCGGTGCTCCATCCTCTAATCTTATGCCTCCAGCAAACACAGAAGACTTCTGGAACACCCCAATGCTGCGAGCCAATGACACAGCCGCCGAGGAAGGTCTGCTCGGACAAGCTTTTGCCATGTGCCCCTCTTTGTGACAGTGATAACACTCAAATTTCCCCTTGGACTTATACTGAGGTGTAAAAGTCCCCTGACCCTTCTTAAACGGGGCGGTGCTAGGTTTGTGATCAGTCTTGGTGTCATTGCTTTTAAATTTATGTGTGTCCATATTCCGGGGAGGGGGAGGGTAACGCTCCTTAACGCCTACATCGTTTCTCTGTGCAGAGCCGCACCCCCGAATTAGTGACAACCGAAGATCAGCCATCTCTGCTGCTTCTACGAGAGTTCTTGGGTTCTTCTCTTTAAGGTTTAAAGTCAAGTCGCCGCCCGTACACTTATAAAACTGCTCTAGAAGCATCAACTGTTTCATCTCATCAAACGTAGTTGTCTTCTCTGATCTGAGCCAGTTTCCCATAGCGTCGGACAGGTCCCGGGCGTGCTCCAAGAAGGTACTGTCTCGCCCCTTAGTCACACCCCGGAACTTTAACCTATATGTCTCGGGTTGTAGCTCGTATGCCCGCAGGACAGCCTCCTTGAGCTCCTCATAAACAACGCAGGACTCCAAAGGCAGTGCATCGTAAGCCTTGAGCCCTTACCTACGAGTCTAGATGACACAAGGGCCGCCCACTTAACCTCAGGCCACTGATGCTCCCGGCACTTCTTCTCAAATCTATTGAAAAACTCTGTGACACCAGACTCGTCAAATACAGGGACCAGTTTGAGAAGGTGCGACAGAGACTGATCATGCGCACGGTTTCCAGTACCGAGTCGCTGTCCCGTCGTCTCAACACGAGACTTCTCTAAATCCATGTCGGCACAGTATCTTGTAGATTCTAGTTCAGTCCTAAGCTCAGCTTCCCTCGTCTGTTGCTGCATCCTAGCCAGCTCTTTTCTCTCTTCTATCTTAGCTAGCTCTTTTCTCTCTTCTATCTTAGCTAGCTCTGTCTGCTGTTGACTCTGATGTTTTGCCATCTCGAGCCGAAAGAGCATCTCCGGGGTCAAACCTTGAGGAGGAGGAGGAGATGCAATGATGTTAGAAATACCCGGTGATCCCCCCAGGGGCAAACCACCCTGCCAGTCACTACCCACCTGCGGAAGCGTGCTCAGGGTCGGTACTCCAATAGGAGGATTGGGAGTCGAGTGAAGGGGAGGCTCGGCCAAAGGGCTCTGAGCACTCACCCTACCTCGTACGCCAGTCACCCCACCCAGCACACACGTTATCAGGTCATCCTTGGTCATGCCACTAGTACATACATGACCGATAGCTGCGGCTAAGCACTGGAGACCGTACCGATTCATACCCACCAACCGGTCGGAAGTAACAGGCCATTGTAAAAAATTCCTTGCATCCTCCTCATTGTTCACCAAGTTAACAACCTGCCCATGCTGCTGCTCCTCAGCTTCTACATCACGTACTGTGTCTTCATCCTGCACTGATCCGCTATAAGACATGATGCTCACTGAAGATTTTTCACTTTGATACACAAAAAAGAAGTACCCCAAACTCTTATACCACAATATTCACAAAAAAAAATTCTCGGAGACAGCTTAAGTGCTATATTACTTTGCTAAAAAAATAATTCTTGCATGTCCTCAAAAAATATTCCACAAAATCAACAAATGTCAGGGTTGTTGATTTTTTTGATTTTTTTAAAAAAATCAAAAAAATCAAAAAATCATTGATTTATTTGATTTATTTGATTTTTTTTAAATATCCCCCCGCCCTATTGAGTAGTAATTCAAGTAGAGGAATTTATAACAATTCTGTTTCATCCATGCCCTCAGCCCAGACTCCTGATCTGTTCCTGTCCTAGTCATGTTTCACTGTCTGACCACACTGCTGCTTCTGGCTGAGTTGCCAGTGATCCTCAAGAAATCATATTACAAAACCTATTATTGAACAGAATTACAGAAAAATAATAATCTGTTATTATTAGTACAGACTTAGTGACTAGTAGCTTTGTGGATGTTTACTTTAAAATATTGATCCCAAGGCTGTGACCAAAATCCAGAGATATTGAAGTAAAAGTGAAAACATGGCAGTCTGGTAGACCTGCACTTGGTAATATCTGACTATGTACATAGGTTAGAACTCTTCAGAATTCTTTTTATCTTGATTCACAGATCAAAAAATAAAAAAAATAACAAAAATAATGATTTTTTGGGTAAAAAAATCATTGATTTAATCAAGTGATTAAATCAAATTGATTTAATCAATATCAACTCTGACAAATGTTCACTGCCTAAACTGTGAGAAAAATCTGCACAATAACCTGCAATTATATGTCAGTTCACCAAATCCTGAGCTAGGTCGCCATTTGTTACGATCGGGTCTCGTATAAATCAGTGGCTCTTATACATTGGACTAGACTGGCATAAATGCAACAACGGAAACGCTAGATCTAACCCCTGATATATAATCCCGTCGAACAAAGAACACATATACCCTCCAGAGTTATATCTGCGATAGCGGGGTATCTTAACTCTCAGTATCTACAGTATGTGCTTCTACTATAGGCTGATGTTCTCTGAAACAGCCTATTACCTATAACATATGGTTGCTTAGTTATGGTACACAAGGAAAAGATAGTTAACTTGATTAAATCACAAGTGATCTAATGCAAACAAGAAGAAGGTTTACTTAACGTTACTTTAATCAATAATATCTGTCACTCCTTTATGAAAGAAAGTGTTGTAAAGTCCTCAAGCACCGAACAAGGAATCTTCTGAATAATGTCGGATGCTACTAAGAAGAACGTATCGGAAATGGAACCACAAAATAGCAGGAGGCAGGACAATGCACGTGTAGGCTAAATACACAAAAAGGCTGGACCTATAATGTTATTGGACACAAGAATATTATAAGCGGTGCAACAGTTGTTGTTGTTGTTGTTGTTGTTGTTCCCCAAGCTGCCTGGCCGAACAGCCCCAAGGCCCCGAGCAAGGCCAAGGCCATAACTGAGCGCCCCCACAGAACCCTCTCTGCCTACCACAATAAAGCCTGGGTGACCAAAGCCACTCCATGGCGGGGAGCTGAGGAGGGTGCGGAAACGCCCGGGAAACCAAAGTCCCACCCAGGGCCCTGTGCCCCTCAGCAATTATGAAGAGAAAGTTGAGGGGCAAAGGAAAACAGTAATAATGCTCGCCACGAAAAAGTAGTACTCCTATTAACAAAACCGGTCTATGCTGGTTGTGTCTCTCTACAGCAACCTAGACCTCAAAATGCTTGTGTAGAAATAATGGGTATGCATAAAAGAGTATATGATCTAATCCAGCTAATGTCTACCCGGGTCAATAAAGTCTAGCTGGGATGCGCAAAGGTACAGAATTCTGGTGGAGCCAGGCAGCTCCTAGCCTAGTGTGGACCTTGGGTCTGTGCGGCCTGATTACGTTAATATGAAGGGGTGCTCTCTTGAGGATTCTCGATCACAAGTATCGAGTATCCTCCTGGCGACCCTCAAAAGTAAAAGCAAATAGAGTTAGAACAGTGTTGGGTGGATTAGGCAAGCAGCCCTCAGGCCCTCTGACCTCCGAGCTGTCAACACCTCGCAGCTGCTCTCCGATAATGAGTTACCTTGTGTGAAGTTGATAGGAGTGTCTAAGTGTTGTCCCGGAAATTTATATGTGCATTTCAATAAGTAATTAGGTGTTTTATGAGCAATTCAGATGTAATTGGATATTCCAAGTAATTGAAAATATGGATTAAGTAAAACAGTTCCTGGAGTGAGATGGGATAGTGGGGCGATTGTTGTTTTTAGGCTGGCAGACGACCACCTCGCGATGGCGGGAAGGCGTGAAAGCCTAGCTGGGGATGAGGAGGAATATGAATTTGAAGGCTTTATCACCGAGGACAAGGATGATCAGTTGGCAAGTATGAAAAAACAATTAATGGGTCTTGTGAGATGGAGGGGAGTGATGGAAAATTGGAGGAAGGAGTTAGGGGCTAAAGTAGAAGTTTTGTCCGATATGTGTGGCGTTACTAGCGGGGTGGATAGGCCTAGGCCAGTAAGTGACAGCCTAGAGGCAGTGATGGCCAGAGTAGACGAGTTAGCGTCGGAAAATGTGGCACTCAAGGCTCAGCTTAAGGAATATGAGGGCCACCTGAGTGAGGAATTAAAAGGAATTAGTGAGGTAAAAAATGAGTGGACAAGGGTAGAGAGTGCCACGATGGTAGCCCTTGAAGAAATTGTGAAGGAGCAGAAGGAAGAGAGAGAAAAGGAAAAGAAAGAGTTTGAAAAAAATGTAGTGCAAGTTTTAAAGAAGAAAGAGAAGGTAGTGAGAGAGACAATAGATAGAGGTAAGTGTGTAGTAATCTTTGGAGATGTGGAAGAGCACCTGGCAGATATGAAGGTAAGAAAGGAAAGGGATGTTGTGAAAGTCAAGGGGATACTGGATTACTTAGACGAGGGTTATGGATGGGTAAAAGAACTGGAGGAGGTGAGAAGGTTAGGAATATATAAGAAGGGCGAGATGAGACCACTAAGAGTGGAACTAAAGTTTAGATCAACAGCAGAAGCAGTAGCCAATGTGAGCTGGAAATTAAATTTGACAGAGCTGAATCATATAAGGGTAAAAAAGGACCTAAGTGTAGAAGAACGAGAACAGTTAAGGGAACTCCAAGCTAAGGCTGATGAAGAGAATGGAAAGTTATCTGAAGAGCAAAAGAAGAATTTTTTTTGGAGAATAAGGGAAGGGCAAGTAAGGAAGTGGTACATCAGGAGCCACCAAGAACCGAAAGTAAGAGGAGTGATAGGGAAAGAGACAGAGAGACAAGTACGAAGTCAAAGCAAGGAGACGGAGCGAGAGATAATGCAGGGAGCAGGGGACCGGAGAGAGAGCCAGGATGTGGTGGAGAGGGTGGAACAGAGGGAGAGAGAGGGGGGAGGAGAATAGAATTAGTGGGGGAGGTATAACTGGGTCAGGGAAGGGATGGAGGAGGAGGTGAACCTGGTAGGAGGCAGAGAGGGAAGAGAAACAAGGAGGTGGATTCAAATATACTGTGCTACTACACTAATATAGATGGAATAAACAGTAAAAAGGTAGTTAGATAATATATTAAGAAAAGATCAACCACAGATAGTCTGTTTGACAGAGACAAAGCTGAACCAGGACTTTGACAGCAACATAGTGTTTAGTGAAGGATATAATATATGGAGAAATGATAGAAAGGGTAAAAGGGGAGGTGGAGTGGCAGTATTAGTTAAGAACCCTATGACAGCAAAGCATGTGGAGTTAAATAATGACAAGGCAGAAATAATGGCAGTTGAACTCAATGATATAGAAGGAAAAAAGCTAGACATAGCAGTAGCTTACATGCCACCAAAGACCAGAGCATGGAGGGAGTTGGAGTTTGAGGAGATGGTAGAGGATATGATTCAGTCGTTGAGAAGATTGCTTTTAAGGAAGAATCGATTGATCTTGGTAGGAGATTTCAACTGTAGTGAGGTTGATTGGGAATCGGGAGATGCAGGGTCATATCAGAGATCTTGGGGAAGTCGGCTAGTGGAGTTGGTTACGGAAAATGTACTTGCACAACATGTGAAGGAAAATACAAGAATGAGGGGTAATAACGAACCTTCTAAACTCGATCTGATTTTTACAAAAGATCCTCACGAAATTAGTGATATAAACTATCTATGTCCTGTAGGTAAAAGTGATCACCTATTACTAAAATGGAAGTTGACCTCGAGTAATGCCAATAGATTAGACAATAGCTACATAAATGACAGATTAAATTATAGTAAAGCTGATTATGTATCCTTGAAAAGATATTTAGAGGGAGTAGATTGGGATCTTATTTTGAAGGAACGGGACGTACAAGGTAAATATAGTAGATTCCTCGAAATTTATAGAGTAGGAACCAATATGTTTGTCCCAAGATATAAAACTGGAAATTTTACTAAGCAGAAAGATTGGTTTAATTTGAAATGCAAAAGAGCTTTGGGTAGGCGTGATGCAGCTTGGGCTAGATTAAGAAGAAGGAACACTGAGAGTAATCGGAATAAATATAAACAGGAGAGGAATAGATATGTTAACATAATTAGGCAAGTTAAAATGAACTATGAGAAGAACATAGTAAATAAATGTGAAAGTGACCCTAGATTATTTTATAAATATATAAACAGTAAGTTGAAGGTAAAGAAACAAATTACTAAATTAAGAGTTGATGCTAGGACGTATGAAAATGTATCGGACATGTGTGAGGTAATAAATAACAAATTGGGGTCAGTTTTTACTAGAGAGGAAGGTTTTGACGAACCACAGGCGGGAGTACTGGAGAGTGGTCTTAGTAAGATTGAAATAACTAGAGATGAGAGGACTTGAAGTAAGGAAAGCTATGGGACCGGATGAAGTGTCTGCCTGGGTTTTAAAGGAGTGTGCAGAGCAATTAGTGGAGCCAGTGAGGGACATAATTCAAGCTTCCTTAGATAAAGGACAGGTTCCTGGTGAATGGAAAAGAGCTAATATCATTCCGATATACAAGAATGGAAACCCTGAGGACCCTCTAAACTATAGACCAGTTTCACTTACTAGTATTGTATGCAAGATTTGTGAAAAGCTAATTAGGAAGAGATGGATGAAAATGTTGGAGAGAAAGAAGATAATAACCCCAAAGCAATTTGGATTCAGAGAAGGGACATCTTGTGTTACCAGTTTGTTATGTTATTACAGTAGGGTGATAGATGTACTCCAAGAAAGAGGCGGATGGGTGGACTGCGTTTTTTTTGTTTTTTGTTTTTTTTTCTATATTCCAACTTACTTCCTCTCGGGCATAGGCTGAGAGCCTTAACATTCACCGCTTTACAATGAACAGTGAAGCCTGTGAGGTCTTGTTCCAGTCTAGGGAGTGAGACATGTGAAGCACGTAGAGTACAACGAGCACCTGCCATCTTGCCTTCACATGAGGCACGGTGCTCACTCATGGCCCGAAACGACCCCATCTCTGAAGCCACCTCGTTCCCGTGCTTCACTGTCTCAACCCCTACACTCGGACTCTCACACTTACACACACACAACGCCACCTGTTGAGCAGATAACTCACCAGGTCTACTTAGACCTTTCCAAAGCATTCGATAAGGTACCACATAAGAGATTGTTATCTAAGCTTGAGACGCTAGGATGTGTCAGGGGGAGTTTGCTGAAATGGATGGAGAGCTATTTAACAGATAGGGAAATGAGGACCAACATTAGAGGAACTTACTCATCGTGGCGGAAAGTTGAGAGTGGTGTGCCGCAGGGATCTGTGTTGGCACCTCTCATGTTCCTTATGTACGTGAATGACCTGCCGATAGGCATAAACTCTTACATGTCAATGTTTGCAGATGACGTCAAAATTATGAGACAAATAACAAATAAAAGTAGTTGTGAGGAGCTGCAAGGGGATTTAGATAAAATATACGAATGGAGCACCAAGTGGAAAATGAAATTTAATATAAGTAAATGCCATGTGTTAAATATGGGAAGAAGTGTGAATAGACCAAATTGGGAGTACAGGATGGGAGATAATATAATTAGCAAGGTCGAAAAAGAAAAAGATTTAGGGTTGATTATACAAGATAATTTGTCGCCAGAGAAACATATTAACAAGCTCTTTAGCGGAATGTATGCAATGGCCGGGAATATGAAAGTTGCTCTGAACTACTTGGATGAGACCATGGTAGCGAAAATTATGAAGAGTATGATTAGACCAAGATTGGAGTATGCAGCAGTGGTGTGGTCCCCGCATCTAAAGAAGCATATTCACAAGTTAGAAAGAATCCAGAGAGCAGTCACTAGATTGGTTCCAAGTCTCAGAGAACTGCCATATGAAGGGAGGCTAGACAAATTAAATCTACCGAGTCTAAAAGAGAGGAGAGAGAGGGGAGACATGATAATGATGTACAAATGTACCCGGGGGCTGGAGAGGCTGGATAGGGAGGATATATTAATTATGGATACAGGAATAACTAGAGGCCGCAGCTACAAAGTAAAAAGACCTACCTGCAAGAACGATATCAGGAAGTTTAGCTTCCCCTATAGATGTATTGACAAATGGAATGGGCTGGAGGAGGAGGTGGTAGGGACAAGGAACATCCATATTTTCAAGAAAAAATTGGATAAAAAGTAGACTGAGAGACGGGACAACACGAGCTTAGCTCAACTCCTGTAAACTACAATTAGGTAAATAAATACACAGTCTAAACTCCAAGGTACACAGACAAAAGATCCAGCCAGGTAACCCACAGAATCCGTAGTGTCGTGCAGCTCAAAAGTAGCCTACACACAGTGAAAACACCAACAGCAAGGTACCTGATCCCTAGTCTAGCATTATTTAACCCTGTGGAAACATAAGTGATTGATGGAGACAGTCCGAGCAATACAATCTCCCAAAAAGACAATGACTATCTTCAACCTTAGCCTAGTACATAAGAAATGTGAGATCCAGCATATAATAGAGTCTGGCCACCAATTCAAGGTGTGGATGCAGGGAACCAGAGGGGGATTGATATTAATAAAAGGTGAGGAAGTAGTGGAAATGATAGAGGCAGTAGAAGAGAAAGATTCTAAGACAAGAGTGTGGAACAGTTCATGGGAGATGCTTAGAGTATGCTGTCTGGGACGGATCTGACAAGGATATTCCCCGGGACCGACGCGCTGGAGTCCCAGTTCGCAGGAATGGCACGAGGGCGCGCGACAGTCGCCCAGTAAGCAGCCGCCTAGTAGGCAGTGTTAGGGAGGAGGCAACGAATCCCGCGAGGCCTATGTAAGGGGGCCAGCCACGCGCCACACTCACCACCAAGTCACACCACCTGGTCTCTCTCTCTCTCTCTCGCCTTCCCATCATTCAACTACTTAACACAATACTTTCAATTGACTAAATAAAATAGAAAGGATTGTGACAGACGAAAATAAAGAACAGTTCTGAACTGTCTGCAACACAAGCTTTCTCGAGAAGGAAAGTACACAATGATAGGTAGACTGTAGCTACATTCTCTGCCCTGGTGAGTCCTAGCGAGTAAGCCATGCGGTTCTGGGGGAAGCGGTGAGCGTCACATCATGGCCAGAGTCATCTGTGAGGTGCCCTTCATCGTCAGTGTCCTCCACATAATCTGGCGGGAATGAGTGATGCGTGGGCGGCGTGCGGGGGGGGGCGAGGTGGGGAAGGAGTGGCAGGTGAGGCTATGTCCCCCTGAGGTTCTGGGCTCTTTTGCCTGCGACGAGTGGCAGGAAGCAATGTTCCACTGTCACTAGGCCCAGGTATTGGTGATGCGAGCTCAAAAACTTCGTCAGGCACACATGTTGAACGCTGGAAAGGTGGGGAGGACCGTGGGGAAAGTTGCGGGGGCGTATGGCTGGGGCCGGCAGGGGTGGACACCGCGGGAGCCTCGAAGAAAGCCCGCCTAGTTTGCTGTCCTTTTTTCACATATGTCCTTCCTTTTTTTCACATATGTCCTTCCTTTCCCCTTTCGGCAGCAGTATGTCTCCTGTCGGGGGACCTAGGAGGCAAATAGGCCGAAAGTGGGGGTCCTCAACCCTTGGCAGTGGTGGGGGTGTTGGGGAAGAATGGGGGGCGCCCGGGTCATCTTGGGTGGCTTGGGTAGATAAGGGAGACAATGGCGGGCGAGATGAGTCACCACGCTCACCCTCACTCCTTAGTCCGCCCTCTTCTGGAATACTGCGTTCAATCCTGGTGCACTTATTACCAAAAAGATATAAACAAGCTAGAACGAGTTCAACGTAGAGTTACCAAAATGATACCTAGCCTAAAGAACAAACCATACGAAGAGCGTCTTAGAGAATTATATCTATTTCCTTTAACCCAGCGCAGATTAAGAGGTGACTTAATTCAAGTGTTAAAAATCATCAAAGGCATCGACAATATGAACTGTAGTAAGTACTTCACTATCGACCAATCTAATTACACGCGGGGAAACGGTTGCAAAATTATTGGTAAATCTTTTAACTCGCACGAATCTAAGAATTTCTTCTTCAATCGAGTTGTCAACTTGTGGAATGGGCTTCCCCGAAACGTTATAGACTGCATCACCGTTGATTCATTTAAACTCCGCCTAGACAAATATCTCGCATCAAACCCGCGACTGACTGCGTTTGTAAATGAATAACTTTATTTTATCCCCCCCTCAGTTACTAACCCATCTGTCCTCTACTAACTTCCTAATCCTGCCACAGACATTAGTTCCAGGGCAGTAATTCCCTTTCCAATATTCCCTTACCCACTCTAAACCACTGTTTGGACACTTGATCCTCAGTGTTTTGGAGGACAAGCAACCTAGAAGGGTCACTAGTTCTGTTGTTGCTTGATTTCCTTTGTACTCCCTTTGTACTCACAGCCTCATCCTCACCAAGTCTTTTGGCTTCTTCCCTGGCTACCGCGGCCGCCTTCTTAAGTACCTGCTTCTTATAAAAGCGTAGCTTGAAAGGCGATTTAGCTGGCGAAGGGCTTGGAGTCGTGTCACTCAAGTCAAACTTGGAGATTGACCTTGACCACTCACTCACTTTCCCCACTTCACTCTCTTCACCTTCAACAGCTTCCGCGAAAGCTGTTACATCACCTTCATCACTCTCATGTTCACTCGCAAATCCCCTAAATTGCGTACCATTGTCACTGTCATCGCCATAATCACTCGACTTATAATTTGACGATTTATCACTGTCTTCATCATCAACAATATGCTCTCCTTCAGCACGCTCATAAAGTCTCAATGTCTCCTCAATACCTCCTGGAAATAACACATTTAGGCGGTGTTGTCTGCGTAAGACGCGACGAGCTTGGGCGGGCATCGTAGGGAGCACGGTATCGGACACAGCGGAATCACTTATTGGCGTACTATCCATGATGGCGTCGGGGTAAAGACTGATGCCGTGGCGTAGTTCATGTCTGGTGGCGCTGTCTACCACCCCACAACAAAAATTTACACGTGCCATTCAAAAGCATATACGCAAGCACCCGGAGCCTCAGAGCCCTACCGGGTTCCGCAGGGGGTGTTTGTTATGGGTGCCTCAGAGCCCAACTGGGTCTGAGGGGTTAAGGACACTTTCAAGCATAGGATTTTAAAAGGACGCCCAGGCTCCGGGCCTTCACAAGGTGCGTCCTTTTAACCCTCCAGACCCGGCGCCCTTAGCTCGCGACTGTACTGTGTTCCCGGGTGTTTTGATGATTATTGGGCTATGTTCACTCACCTAACTCAATAAAGTACAAGATAGACGGAAATATAGCCAAGACATAGCTACCTTTCACAGAAAATGGGGAACTATTGGGGCCTCAGGGCCCATACAAATATCACAACCCACACACGCACACCTTCCCATGATAATGCCCACATTGCCTCCTGCACATCAACACACATCGCCTGCCGAACAACAACCTTTCGCATCCTACATATACACAAACCCTGCCGCACATCTCCCCACACCTCCCCAGACCCAGAAAACATCCACATTAATCCCATCTATGGCCATTGACCACCCTACTGCTGTTGATCAAATACAATTGCAGGATGAACGTAGGATGCAACAAGCCCCCATATCAGGCTCCCCTTCCACATCGTCTCCCCCCTCACCACTGCCACCTGCCCACCTACAACCGACCCGTAACTCCACCCCCCTGCAGGCCTCACCCACCCATACACCAAGCCCACTATCACCCACAACCACACTTAGCTCACCACATAACCCCTTGCAGCCCCAGCCACACCTACTGGGGTTGTCTACACCAGTGTGCAGATATTATCTGGAAAGAAGGTGCTACTTTGGTCAAAAGGGCAAATATAATGGGAATTCATGTAGATTTGCTCATCCCAAAATTTGCAACAACATAACCAGTCATGGAAAATGTAGATTTGGTAAAACCTGCAAATACCACCACCCATCCCTTTGCAAGACATCACTTGAGAACAAGACCTGCTACAATATGAAATGCCCAGCTTTTCATATTAAAGGGACTTGGAGATATGCTAGACCTAACACAAATGGTAGCCCAAAAAACTCTCTAGCTATGCGAGGACGAGACAGAGGAAAAAGGCAAGGAGGGAAAGGGCAGATGAAGATGAAGAGACTGAGGGAGATGGAAGAGCACATAGAACACCTCGAGCACCTCCTGGCCTCCCAAGAGTGGCCAATACATCCCGAAGACTATTAGGTACACATAGTACTCCAAACAATCCCTCCCCAATCTTGTTTGCAAATATCCAAGGCCTAAAAAATAGAACCACGAACAAAGTACCATTTATTAGGGGCCTGCTAGAAGAAGGAAACGCTATATTTGCGGCCCTCACAGAAACTCACATTAAAGATCAGGAAGATAGTGAGGTATGGATTCCTGGTTACAACCTACATAGGGCGGACAGAACGCATAGATCACATGGAGGTGTAGCCTTGTACATACATGACTCACTGATATGTACTGAATTCCTAAATAACAGTAATGAAGTGGTGGAAATACTTGGAGTTAAAATAGAATCCCTAAATTTAGCAGTTATTGTTACATACAGGCCTCCAGACTCATCCCGAGAAGAATTCAAAACCCAGCTCAACAAAATAAAATCAGAAGTGGAAACCCTGGGGAACCCAACACCAAATATTATATGGCTAGGAGACTTTAACCTACCAAACATTAAATGGAGACAACTAGAAAACCAGTTAGTGGCAAATAACACCGGAGAAGAAAATACTAATACGAGAGAGCTTTTTGAACTTTGTGATTTTTTTAGTCTTACCCAACATATTGCTGAACCCACACGGGAAAACAATATCTTAGACCTGGTCTTCACTAACAACGACTCTCTAGTACACAGCATTAACATATCGGACACAACATACTCAGATCATAAATTAATTGAGATCAAAACCTTAGAAAGTGTACAGCCAACCTCAGAATCGAGAACAAAAACCGGCCCCTTCAGTAAATTTAACTTCAATAACAAAAACATTAGGTGGGAAGAGGTAAATCAAGAAATAGAGGAAATAGACTGGGAAGATTTAATGGATAACCTGACACCAGCAGAATGTCTAGTCTTAATAACAGAAACCATGACCCAAATCTGTAGCCACCAAATACCTGCAAGACAAACAAAACGAAGAAGCAAACAAGATCGGGAAAGGAGGAGGCTGTACAGAAGAAGAAAATTACTCGCACAAAGACGCACACATCAAAATCTACATGATAGGCAAAAGGTCGAAATAGATAGAGAAATTGTGGAAATTGAACAAAGGCTAAGAATATCATATGAACTACAACATATGGAAGAGGAGAGGAAAGCTATTGCAGGTATAAAGGAAAATTCCAAATACTTCTTTTCATACGCCAAACAAAAGGCTAAAATAACATCAAACATCGGCCCACTGAGCAAAGGGGACGGCTCTTTCACAGGGGAAAAAAAGGAAATGAGCGAACTCTTAAGCAGGCAGTATGAAATGGCATTCAGTGAGCCTGATGAAACAAAAGTCATCAGAGACCAAAATATATTTTTCATGGAAACCTCCCCCACGGAAACCCCTCAGATGCTCGATATTGATTTTGGTCCAAAAGACATAGAAGAGGCCATTTCCAACATGCCATCCCACTCGGCACCAGGCCCGGACTCACGGAATTCGATCCTAATGAAAAAATGTAAGGAAAACCTCTCAAAACCCCTGGCTATAATGTGGAGAAGGAGTCTAGACACTGGTGACATACCAGATAGCTTGAAAAACGCAATAATTGCCCCACTGCATAAAGGAGGGAGTAAAGCACTACCAAAAAACTACCGCCCGGTAGCTCTAACCTCTCACATCATTAAGTTTTCGAGCGAGTCCTGCGAAGCAAAATTTCAACATTCATGGAGACAAATGAACTACACAACACCGGTCAACATGGGTTCAGAGCGGGAAGATCATGTCTCTCACAACTTTTGGAACACTATGACAAAATTCTTAAAGCGCTAGAAGAAAAGAAAAACGTGGATGTCATTTACACCGATTTTGCTAAGGCATTTGATAAATGTGACCATGGTATAATAGCCCACAAACTGAAAGCAAAAGGTATAACTGGGAAAATCGGACGGTGGATATACAATTTCCTCGTAAACCGAAAACAATCGGTAGCAGTAAACCAAGTCACTTCTGAGCCTTCGGATGTCAAAAGCTCAGTGCCCCAAGGAACAGTTGCTGTACACGCAACCCGCACCTACCTCAGCCAAGCCCAAGAAAAACGAGTGCTTCTAAAGATTGACATGCGGAACGCATTCAACAGCATTCGCAGGGATGTCTTCCTCCGTGCAGCTCAAGAACACATCCCCACTCTGTACCCCCTACTTTGGCAGGCTTATTCCAAACCTTCAATCCTGATGTTTGGCGAGACGGTAATCCCATCAGCGACCGGGTTACAGCAGGGAGATCCAGGTGGTCCTGCTCTTTTCTCAATAGGGGTGGATGCAGCAGCTAACAAAGTAAGGTCAGAACTGAATGTATGGTACCTGGACGATGCAACCTTGGGTGGGTCAGTAGAGAACGTTCTAACCGACCTAAATAACATCGTAACTGACCTCGGCCAGGCTGGGCTAGTGATAAATGACACCAAATGTGAACTTGTCCTCCTCAACCACACACGTGAACAAGGAGAAGAGACTCAGGCCCTGTTTCGAGACATATTGCCAGATGTAAAGATCCTTCAGGAGCACCAGCAAACCCTATTAGGTTCCCCACTAACTCTGGCAGCAATCCCACCAGCACTTCAAGTTAAAAAGGAGGAGCTTCAACGTCTCGTGAGTCGCCTGATACACATCGATGCCCACTCAGCTCTGGCCCTGCTCAAGAACTGTTTCTCCATCCCAAAACTCCAATACCTCCTGCGCACATCGATGACTTACACGAACAATGGTGGCCCCCAAGAATTAGACAGCATAATCCGAGAAGCAGTGACCAGCATCACCAACGTGGAATTTAAAGAACGGGCCTGGACACAAGCCACCCTTCCTGTCCGCCTCGGGGGCTTGGGCATACGGAGAGCCTCGGATATTGCCTCCCCAGCATTTATCTCTTCCCTCATCGCGACCAACGACCTTGTAGTGTCCATCCTTTCTTCTCAACCCAGAATGACACTTAACCCGGTGAGACCCAGCGTCGCACGTGTTGCGTCGGCAGTGTTTGATCACCAACTCCCAGCGACGCATCACGTGCGTCCGACATATAAAACACACTTACGTGGCTCGTAAGGTAGGAAATGGCGGGAGAATAGGAGGGGGAGGTACCGTAGTGTGTGTGGGAGCCGGGCCAGTAGGTGTGAGCGGGCCGAGACAGCCGCGCGGCTGGTGGTGGTGGGCTTAGTGGGGATAGTTTACACCCCTAGTTCACCGCCATTTTGAACCTTCATTACTCCGGTCGTATGGGAGCTAGAGGCTTGAGATTTATGTGAGATACTCCTTAGGATGTATGCCGTACAATGCCATACTCAGTTTTTACCCTAGTGCTCCCGGGCGGGTGGTCATGCGGGGGAGACGAACTATTGAAACACCCCCCCCCTCCCCCCCCCCCCAAATGACCGAAATGAGTTTTTTTTATTCATTTCTCACCATTCTCTTCCATTTTGTCTCAACAAAAAAATTTGAGGCTTCCCCCCCCCCCCAAAAAAAAAAATGTCAGAGGTGATTTTTTTTTTTTTTCATTTCTCATCCTTGTCTTCCATTTTAGCAAACAAAAAAAATAAGTGAAAATGGCTTGGGACTGGGGTGAACAAAATATTATAACTAGCCGGGGCTCAACGGGTTAATGGGGACATAACAGCAGCGATTAACACCTGGAAGGGAAGTACAGGAGTAGAGGAGGAGCCTCAGGGTACCTCCAGGAGCAAGCAGAAAGCGTGGGATACCATCTCGGCGAAGAAAACTCAAGAAAATCTCCTAACCAATGCAGACCAGGTTGCAAAAGCACGCCTCCAGGCAGCCGCCCGTTCGGAGAGTGGCTTGTGGTTACACGCCATCCCCATCCCACCTCTTGGAACTCACTTGGATGCTGAAGCGCTCCGGGTTGCCATCGCGCTCAGAGTGGGTGCGGCAGTTTGTCACCCACACACTTGCAAGTGTGGTGGGGGGATGGATGCTCAAGGTCACCATGCCTTGTCATGTAATTACAATGCAGGCCGCCTGCCAAGACACTCTGCACTAAATGATGTCATAAAACGGGCCCTGCAGAGTGCTAACCGTGCACCAATCCTCGAACCACATGGACTTCACAGAGAAGACGGCAAACGGCCAGATGGGATGACCACTTTCCCTTACAAGAATGGCCGGTGCCTCGTGTGGGATGCCACTTTCTCTGACACTTTCTCCACAACCAACATCGCCAGAAACGCCGACGAAGCAGGTGAAGCCGCCCGGATAGCAGAAAATAAAAAGCGAGAAAAATATCAAGCCATCGCCAGAAATCATCAGTTCGAGCCCCTGGCATTCGAAACTTCAGGAGTCTTCGGCCCTACCACCCTTAAGATGGTGAATGAAATAGGCCGTAAAATCAGAGAAGTTTCAGGAGAACCCCGGGAAACCCTCTGGCTCAAGCAAAGACTAGGGATGGCTATCCTCCGGGGCAATGCCACCAGCGTCATGAGCTCAGTTCGACAGGACTGGGTCATGCCACTGTGTGAGGCCCGGGCAGGAGTGGTTTATCCGTAGTCTTTCCACAGTAGGGTAAAACAAAACATAAACTTTATTTGTATGTAACATGTGTGATGCACATAAATAAAAGGGGATGTGTCGGATGGTTGAAAGCCACAGTTGCTCGCGCGTTTGGGGCTAGCAACACGTATTATGAAAAACATGTATCCTCCTTCATTCACTGTCCCCCCCTTCACTCACTCAACCCCACAATTTGCCGGAGGATAACAGGTTTTTCACAATACGTAGACGGAGGTCTTTTAAAAAAAAAAAAAAAAAAAAAAAGATACCTTCACACACATCCTCATCATACTTTCCTGACACTATCTTAAAAGTCTCTATCATATCCCCTCTCTTTCTCCTATATGCCAGTGTCGGAAGTCCCAGTGTCCTCAACCTCTGCTCATAGCCCGCGTTCTTCAACGTTGGTACTAGCTTGCTAGCTCTCCTCTGCTTCATCATCATCATCATCATCTCCGACGCCTTGCTTCCCCCTGGGAAACCCCCACTAGAGGATGACCATGACAGAAACGTCTCCAAGCTACTTTGTCAAGACATGCCTCCCTTGCCCGTGCCACAATGCCCCTTCCACTACGTGGAAGTTTTTCTTCAATATATTTTTCCACTTTCTTTTCCCATACCATAGGTGGTCTTCCACTACTAGCGGTTCCACTCACCTGACTCCCATATATCTTTCTTGGCATTCTGTCTTCATCCATTCTCTGAACATGACCATACCACCTCAAAGTACTTCTCTTTATCCACTCAACCACACCACAATCAATGCCCAAAGCCTGCTCTTCCATTCCAAAGGACTCGTACACTTCCCTATTACTTGGCCCATCTAGCCTATTCATGCCAGCTGCCATTCTGAAAAAGCTCATCTCCACAGCTCTTAGCTTGAAGAGGTCCTTGTCACTTGCTGTCCATGTCTCGCTTCCATACGAGAGTGTTGGGAGCAGCACACTGTTTCTCAGTGACTTTTTGACTTCCTGGCTAACCATTCTTCCTTTGAGAATACTATCAAGTTCTCCAATCACTTTTCTCCCTTGCATTTTTCTCTCTTTTATCTCACTCTCCATTTTACCATATTTGCATAGTACAGCTCCCAAATACTTGAAACTTTCAACCTCTTCTAGTACTTCATTTTTCAATTTTATTTTACAACTTTTCTTGTGTTCTTTCTTGATTCTATATTTTTCCTTAAAATCTATAGTTTCATGCATTCTTCTCTCAAACACCATTACCTTACATTTCCCTACATTGACCTTTAACTTTCTCTTTTCACATACCCTGTCAAAGTCAGTGACCACTCTCTGAAGTTCTTCAGCATTTTCCGCCAACAGGACTGCATCGTCCGCATATAGGCATGTTAAAATCTTCCATGTTCTTCCCTCTGATTCCAGTCTAGCTCCCACACCCATTGATACAGCCCTACATTCCCTAATCACTCCATCCATGTATATATTGAACAACCAAGCTGACATGACACATCCCTGTCTTACACCTACATTGACCTCAAAACTTTCACTTAACTTATCCCCTACCTTCACATTTGCCATTGCATTCCTATAAAAAGATTTTACTGCCATTAGCAACTTTCCTCCCACACCATATACTGTTAACACATCCCACAGGCCCTCCCAGTCTACTTTGTCGTAGGCTTTTTCCAAATCCATGAATGCTGCATAGAGTTTTCTGTTTTTGGCCAGATACTTCTCTACCAACAATCGCATTGAGGCTATCTGGTCAACGCAGCCCCTGCCCTTTCTGAAACCTCCCTGTTCCTCGCCTATTTTGTCATCCGTTATCTTCTGTAGCCTCTGTGTTACTACTCTTGCGTGTACCTTTCCAGGTATGCTAAGCAAGCTAATTCCCCTATAATTCTTACACTCTTCTTTACTACCCTTCCCTTTGTACAAGGGTACTATCACTGCTTTCCTCCAGTCCTCTGGTACACTTTCCTTTTCCCATGCTAATTTACATAACCTATGCATTATGTCAACAGCTTCTTCTCCTCCATATCTCAGCATTTCACCTGGGATGTTATCTACTCCAGCAGCTTTGCCCATTTTAAGTCTATTGATTGCTTCTTTTACTTCTTCTCTGCTTATCTGGCTTTCAACTACCCTGTTTATTCTACCTCTCTCCATTCCTATGGATGAGATCTTTGCCTTCCCCCTACTCTTTACAGCTAAGCTACTAAAATGATCTTTCCATACTTTCACCACACCATCACCCTCTACCACTTCCCCATTCATGTCCCTCATCCTACCACCTGAGACACTCTCAGTCTTCTTCCCTCTGGCTTCTTTCACAGCTCTGTAGTATGCTTTCCTGTCATTCAGAAACTGTTCACTAATCTTTCTCCCATATGCCTCATCTGTCTTCCTTTTAGCGTCTTGTATCGCCCTCTTCACTCTTTGTTTCAAATTTGTATATTCTTCTTTCCTCGCATCTCTAGTTTCTCTAGGTATATTCTTTTGCAGCATACTCTTTCTGAACTCTTTCTTCTTTTTCACTATTTCTTCTATCTCTTTACTAAACCATGCGTTACCTTTCTTCTTCCACATTTTAAAGGTTTTCTTCCCACATACTTTCTCAGCTGCTTTAATCATGGAGTCTCTTGTACCTTTCCATACTTCGTCTACAGTATTTCCCAGATCTATCATAACATCCATGTCCTTTATAGTCTCTTTCAGGATGTCCTTGTATTTTGTTGCATTACATTCTTCATTTAATTTTCTCACATTTATTCTCTCTACTGTCAGTTTTCTCTCTTTCCTCTCATATTTCCACTCTTTTCTTATCCTCACTTTTGTCAGCACTGTATAGTGGTCTGATCCCGTCAGCATACCTCTTACAGCTTTTGAATCTAAAATTCTTCCTTTTAGTCCGGAGTCCATCATGGCGTAGTCAATTAGAGATTTCTGTTCCTGCTCACCTTCACCTCTGTGCCATGTATATCTATGAATGTGACGATGTTCAAAAAATGTGTTAGCCAGAAACATCTCTCTCTCCGCACACACTTCTAAAAGGAAGTCACCATTCATATTCCTACCCTCCACACCCCATTTACCCACTATACCTTCTATCTCTTCGTTTCCAACTCTACCATTCATGTCGCCTACTAATATTACTTGTGTACACTCTTGCCTTTCTCTTATACATTTATTGACTTTATTCCAAAATTTTCTATTTTCTTCTGCACCTTTCCCAGTTTCTTGGTTGACTGGTGCATAGACACACATAAAAGTATACCTATCTATCCCAATCTTGCACTCACACCATACAATTCTTGAGTCCACGCATCCATAGTTTTTCACACACTTCCTCAACCTTTCTGACAAAATTACTGCTACCCCTTCCTTTTTCTTACGTTTATATCCTGCATCCAATCCAGACCAGACAACCCATCCTTCCCCACCCCACAAATCATGCTCACTCTCACCATCCCACACTCCAGAACCCAACAGGTGCGTCTCACCTACCCCACACACATCCACACATCCATCTTTAAGCTCTCGCATCAGACACTCTCTCTTGCTAAAATCATTTATGCCATTGAAGGCACAGACACGGAGCACGCTTTCCTTCACCCGAATGACATTTCCACCACTTTTCTGCTTTGTTCCTCCACCCCCGAGGGGGTCCTGGCCGGCAGCATACCGAGCACAGTTGTTTCCCAAGAGGACTTGGGGCCTGGACATAATGCCTCCAAACAGGGCGCCGGATTGTCAAAAGTATACTAAAAGAAAAACTAAAAACTGATACCAACATCAGTAAAAAAACATACAACACAGTAAAAATGAAAATATTAAGAAGATAGGGAGAACAAAAATATACAGGGGACAACAGAAATATAGTTACAAGGGGGATAATTTTTATAGTGGAAATTAAAAGAGGATTTAAAATTAAAAACAAAGTGTGCTGCTGAAGAAAATAGCACACCCGCCCTCCCCTTTAGTTCCACCGTCAAGCAAAAATAAAAATGTTAGAAATTTAAAAGGGAGGATTAAAATAAGGACGGTGTAATAACGAGGCTACCTCGAGAAGGCGGGGTAGGACTTACTTACCGTAACTAGTCACGGTAAGCTACAGAGGTGCGTTTTAGCAAGACTTTAACCAATACTGTACTTATATGCAGATGACAGGACCTCTAAACCTCATTGGTTACGATACTGCCACTGCGCAAAGCTTCTATATCCTTTACCATATATGGAGCCCACACCTGGTTCGCCTATTCCAGGTGCGGTATAGAGATTCCTGAATATTTCTTCGTCAAGTGACACAAATGTCCTCCTTATCAGCCCTACAATTCTATTGGCTTTGTTTATCTTTTCCGCTAAATGTTCTGAGAAATTTAACTTATTGTCTATCACTACTCCTATATCCTTTTCTGCATTCACTTCCTCCATCGCTTCATACATACTGTATCCTACCTTGTCTATCTTGCTAGTCCCAATCCGCATGTACTTGCATTTTTTTGGATGAAAAGGCATTAACCAATGTTCAGACCATCCCTTCATGCCCTCCACATCTCCTTGAAGAAAACCTACATCTTCCTTACTCCTCACTCTTCTATACAGCTTAGTGTCATCCGCATACAGGTATATCTCACTTCCATTGATTATAACTTCAGGTAAGTCGTTGATAAATATAACGAACAGTAGTGGTCCCAACACAGATGGGCTGGTCTATCAGAGTGAGACCTGAGCGATCTCTGCCATACCCATAGCTTACTCTGACTGTTCCTTTTACTTATATATTTTCTAGATCTCAAGTGACGGCGTCTCTTCCGTGGATTGACCTCCCAATCTACCAAGATTGGAAGCTAAAGCGTCACATTATTCCTTTGCCCCTCAACTTTCTCTTCATAATTGCTGAGGGGCACAGGGCCCTGGGTGGGGCTTTGGTTTCCCAGGCGTTTACGCACCCTCTCAGCTCCCCGCCATGGAGTGGCTTCGGTCACCCAGGCTTTATTGTGGTCGGCAGGGAGGGTTCTGTGGGGGCGCTCGTTTATGGCCTTGGCCTTACTCGGGGCCTTGGGGCTGTTCGGCCAGGCAGCTTGGGGAAGAACAACAACAACAACAACAACACAGATCCCTGAGGTACCCCACTTGTAATTTCCCTCCACCCCGAGCCTATTCCATTCACCAGTACCCTCTGTCTCCGATCTTTCAGGAAGGCTTCTATCCATTTCACACATTTCTCCCCTATACTATACCTTCTAACTTTCTCTATTAACCTTTTATGTGGGACCTTATCGAAGGCCTTCATAAAATCGCAATATACCACGTCGATAACATCACCATCCTCCAGAATTTGCATCCAATCATCTACCACCTTAATTAGCTGTAGTACCGTCGACCTCCCCGGCAAGAATCCGAACTGTCTCCTACTGAAAAGTTGGTTTGATTTCATATGCTCCATTATTCCTTCTCTAATTACCGTTTCCATTAGTTTACACACAACACTTGTCAAACTGACTGGTCTATAATTTCCTGGGTCATTTCTCTTTCCCTTCTTAAATATAGCTGTTATGTTCGCCTCTCTCCAGTCCATCGGGATTTGTCCTGTATTAAAAGATACCTCAAATAACATTTTTAATGGCTCTACTAACATCTCACCTCCTTCCTTTATGATTCTTGGATGTATCTCATCCGGTCCCGGGGACTTACTTCTGTTCATTTTTTCTATAGCCCTCCTTATTCTAGCATGGGAAAACTCTATCAGTTCTAGTGCTGGTGCCTGTTTGATGGGAATAGTAGGCACTGCATCAACCGACTCCACTGTTAGTACCTCACCAAAGTATTTCCCCAGCACCTCTGCTTTCTCCCTATCAGTTTCTGCTCTATTCCCATCATCCAGGTCTCCTATCAGTTCTGGGATACCTACTCTTCTTGTTAACTTTTCCTGAATATACATCCAGAATATTTTTGCATTATCCTTCACATTTCTAGCAATCTCTCTCTCCCTCTCCTTCACCCCCTCCTTGTCTCCCACCTTATTTTATTGTTTATTTGTTTGCGTTCCAAATCCACTTCTTTAGCTTCTATACTAGACCCCCTGTTCTTTTTTAGCAATTTTAGTCTTTCCCACAATCGTTTCTTTCTTCTTATCAATGTCCAAAGCTTTCTTTTCATTGGCAATTCTGGGTTCATTCTTTTCCTCAATTTTGTTTTATCCTTATATTCCCTTACTGGTACACATAATACAAGAAACAGCATGTTTAATTTTAAGGTCCCGAGAATCCAAGGACAGGGTAAGCAAACATTCTTTTTCACTGCCATCAAAGACTGGAACGACCTACCCCAGCCAGTCCGTGAAAAGAGAACACTGTATTCCTTCAGACGTAGCCTGAAGGAACACCTGAACCGGACAGCTGCGAGAAGGGAGCACCAAGCTTATGTCTACTACTGTACTAAATACAACATAAGAGATAGACAAACAAAACTGAAATGATTACTGATTACGGATTACTGATATTTACTATAGGATGTAAGGTATCTTAAAATAACCCCCTAGAAATACTTTCTCTAAAGTATCTATTTCTTTATCCTCCCCATTTCCCCAGCTAACCTAATAACACAAGGACCCCAATGGAAATACACCTAACGGCCTTATTGGGCTATCCTTAGTTGGAATTATGCAAGGCTGGTACATGTCATATTTGTAACATACTATGTGGTACCAACTCTGTAAATTGCTAACTGAATAAATATTATTATTATTATTATTATTTGGATACAGCATTCTCCAGTTTGACTCTAATCTTCCTCCACATTCCTTCAGCGTCTTCACCGTTCAAGTATTCCCCCCAGTCAATGTCCAAACACCGTCTCAGCAGCTCATAATCTGCTCTATCATACATGAATATTTTTTTTTTATTGCTTCTATTATCCCTCTCTGTTTTAATATTGCAACTAAAACTTATACAGGCATGGTCACTACGACCTATCCACATTGACATGTTCCACTATATTCTCCTCATTGCTAAAAATCAAATCAAGTACACTCCCCTGCGTCCCATCTCTATATCTTGTCATCTCTGTAATATGTTGCGTTAAAAAACAATCTCTCACTTTCTCTATAAACTTGTTTTCCAGGCTACACTGTCCCGCTGGAGTAGTACAATTTGCCCAGTTGATCCTTGGCAAATTGAAATCTCCAATCAAAATCTTATATTTGTTCTCTCTATTATCTATTTCCTCCATTGCTTTCAGTAGGTTATCATCCTCTTCCCTACTATTATTTGGGCTTCTATATATAGAGGCAATTAGAATTGATCCTCTTGCACATTTTACTTCAATACACAAATACTCACAATACTGCTGTCTCATATCCACCTCATTTACCTTGAGCTCTTTTCTTACATAAATAAACAGTCCTCTTCCAACCTCTGCTCTAATAGCATTCCTCTCATATAACTCAAAACCCTCCAAACTATACTCCACCAGTTCCCTTTCAATTCTAGCATTTTTTGGTCTTACTTCCTGTAAGGCTATGACATCAGGGTTTTCCTCTTCATCCTGCAACCTACATATCAGTTCTCTTTTCTTGTCCTGGGTAAACACATCCACATTACTAAACATAATCCTTAATCTATCTACCATTCCTTCAGCAACTACACCATCCCGCTCCTCCTGTCCGTACCCTACTCCCCCCTTAGCACTACTGGGTCTGCAGCTTTGTCTCCTGTCTCTCCCTGTGACACCTCCACCCTGTTCTCCTCCTCCGTCACAACTCCTATCACATTCTCTTCCCTCCCTGATCTCCTTCTCCCTTCTATTCGTATAAACCACTTCTTCAATTTCCCGTCCCTCACTCTCCAATAAAAAATCCTCTTATCCTCCTCACCCAACTTTCCATTATTTTCATCAGCCTTTTCTTGTAATTCCTTTATTTTTTTTCTTTGTTCTATGCTCAAATCCTTCTTTAGTCTTATATGTTTCAGTTCTTCCTTTGTGTTTAGCCTCCAACTAAAATTTGTCACTGTCTCTGCCACTGCGCTGGTTTTAAACTGTATTCTTATAGGTCTCATCTCTCCCCTTTTATATCTACCTATTATACGCAAGCACCCGGAGCCTCAGAGCCCTACCGGGTTCCGCGGGGGGTGTTTGTTATGGGTGCCTCAGAGCCCAACCGGGTCTGGAGGGTTAAAATGTTGCCCGGGCAGGAAGGGTTAAATTTGTTTACGAACGTGTCGCTTTATATGACCGGGTTAGATTTAAAAAGGTTTTCTAATCTAGACAACTAGTACAGTACCTTAATTTAATAACGTTAGCCAACAGAACTTTGATTTAAGGTCGAGGTATTCATATGACAATGTTCGGGTGGTATTATTATTACAGTAGGCCTATTTATTACTATGATCAGTCATACGGGTATAAAAGAGTTATTGGGTAGAATGTAGAATTCGGGCGTACCGCCAGCCTTGTTTACAATACGCGGAGCCGGGGCGGACGCTTGCCATCATGTTCCCGTCTATTTTGACTGCCTTTGGATACAATAATATGTTGAGGGGGGGCTTTGCCCCCCCCCACCCCCCCCCCCATATTGTCATCATCATATATAATGCCAGCAGGGGGCAAATAACCGAAAAAAATCGCTGTCAAAATAGACGCAAACTTAACCATGGCGATTGACAAATGTAAACATGACGGCGGCGGCGGCAGGTGTCGGACGCTTGCAATCTTGTTCATGTCTATTTTAAGTGCCATTGGATACAATAATATATTGAGGGGGGATTTGCCCCCCCCCCCCCCCCCATGACATATTGTCATAATCATATATATTGCCAGCAGGGGGCAAATAACCAAAAAAATCGCTGTCAAAATAAACGCGAAGTTAACCGCGGCGATCGCCCTATGTAAACAATGACGACCGTACACCCGGAATCTATATCCATCCCAGGTCCAGTGACCTCCAGGCTGGAGCGAACACGACTTCCCAGGCAGTCGCCGGAGGAGTTGAAAGAGGAATCCTCTTTTGTTGGGTTCTGCACCACCGGTCCTTCCTCCACGAAAATGGCATGCCTTGTCACACAGGAATCCACACCTCCGCCGGGAGACCTCCGATGGTGTTTGTACAGGGAGTGTCGGGAATTGCCACTCATAAGACACAGACGTTGCCTGTTCCACGTCCCCTGTATCAACCGGACAGATGCCTTCTGGAACCCACGAGTGTGTGAAAATTGTAGGGGTAGAATGTAGAATTCGGGCGTACCGCCAGCCTTGTTTACAATACGTTGTGGCCTTGGCCTTGCTCGGGGCCTTGGGGCTGTTCGGCCAGGCAGCTTGGGGAACAACAACAACAACAACAATACGCTGAGCCGGGGCGGACGCTTGCCATCATGTTCCCGTCTATATTGACTGTATTTGGATACAATAATATGCTGAAGGGGGCTTTGCCCCCCCTCAACCCCCCCCCCATGACATATTGTCATCATCATATATATTACCAGCAGGGGGCAAATAACCGAGAAAAAAAATTGCCGTAAAAATTAGACGCGAATTTCGCGAACTTAACCACGGCGATCGACAAATGTTAACATGACGGTGGCGGAGGTGTCGGACGCTTGCAATCTTGTTCCCGTCTATTTTGAATGCCATTGGATACAATAATATGTTGAGATGGGCTTTGCCCCCCCCATGACATATTGTCATCATCATATATATTGCCACCAGGGGGCAAATTACTGAAATAATCGCTGTCAAAATAGACGCGAAGTTAACCGCGGCGATCACCCTATGTAAACAACATGACGACCGTACGCCCGGAATCTACATCCATCCCAAAATATATTCGGTGGTTAGGCTATCACTGACAAATCAAAACCATATGGGCCGAATTAGCCAGGTCCAACAATTACTGGGGTTCGAATGAGCCTGGGCCATATGAGGGACAATATAAAGATCTTGTAATTAAATTCATATATCGATTTTATTGTGGCCTATAGGTTTCTTATACCATGTATTTCATTCCTATATGTGTCTAAATGCCCGTAAAAATGTATTACTGATCCTGAAAAAAACAAAATATCCTCTATATTGACTATCTTGCAAGAGGCGGGTGGCTTTGTTTACATCCGCCGCGTGTGTAGCCTCGGCATTTTGCGTTGGGGAAAATTTGGTTTGATAATCTTCAAGGACACTACTCCCGCCCTATTAGAAACAATTTGGGTAGGATGTAGTGAGCGGGCATACCGCCATCTTTGTTTACATTACGCGTAGTGGCGTCGGACCTTTCCCATCATGTTCCCGTCTATTTTAACCTAACCTAACCTAACCTAGTATTCATGTAGTAATGACAGGGGGCAAATAGCAGAAAATATAGCGTCGAAATAGACGGGAACGTAAGTGCGACCGCGGCGATCGCCCTATGTAAACAATGACGACCGTAAGCCCGAACTCTACATCCATCCCAACAATTTATTAGGGAAAATAGGGACCAATAGACTCGTCATATTTTTCTCATTATAGTCCGCATGGAGGAATTTCGTTATCGACAACTTTAAAAAACCCGATTACACCGAAAAATAACACCAAAATAATAAGTCCCGACCGTACTTATTGCGGTACTTATTGCGGTATTCATTGCGTCCAATGAATCCTTCGACTTGACTCCTCTTCTTCTTGTTTTCAATGATGCGGTGGGTGCGAATCACCCAATAAATGGCGTGAGCGTTACTCACAAAACGAAATACCGGCAACCTGTTTTTGCCCCCTTACAGATCTACATATATGATGATGGCAATAAATCAAGGGGGGGTGAGGGGGGCGATTCCATCGTGTATCCAATGTACCCCACAATTTCTCTTACCTACTGTAAAAGTATGATGCACTCAATAAATGGCGCAATTTGATGCTGTATCTTAAGATTGATAGATAATGGGTAAGTTTATGCAAATCCTCCACTCAAACCATGAACATTAACTATGAAACACTATATTCCTTGAAGACAAAAACAAAAAACATGGTAAATAAGGCCAATGTAGTCTTGTTGAACGTTACCTTTGGTTTTTAACCCCTACTGTACCCTTCCTACCCGGTCTGCCTTAGGTAAGGACAGCTCGAAAGAAGGGCCGCTACCCGGTATGCCTTACCTAAGGCAGCAGCTTAATAGCCTAATTAAGCTTGGTCTGAACGCCGTGCGTACGATGTATGTCAACAAACCCAAGCGTTGCATCACCGCACCTCCGAAAACAAGAAGGAGAAGACTCTTCAATGTTATTGTTCTGACGTCAGACAAAATTAGTGTCTGAAAAGCCCCCATATTGGCAACATCTCTGCAATATTGGCTCCACTGAAATCGTCATCACAACTGAACCAGTTGACTTACAGAGCTCTACTCAACGCCAAAATACAGATTGAAAACCGCACTACGATTATAGATGAGTAGGAAAGTTCTAGCAGTGAAAATAAACATAAATACGGTAGCCTAGTCCTAGACGTTTTTCAGCCATTTCGCCCGGGTAGGGGCGACCGTCATTGGGTAAGACAGCCCGGGTAGGAAGGGTTAAATATATGAGGATTTCAAATTTTCAATAAATCCTGGGGGGGGGGGGGGGGTTTGAGGGGAGGGCTCAACATATTTTGTATCCCACGGCATACGGTTATGGCCAAATAGTTATTTTTCGCGAGTGGAGGGGCGTGTTTTTAGATTGTTGTTTAATGGGTAAATATGCATTTCCTAGTATTATCACACATCAAAACACCCTTATACAACTCTAAACTAGATAAAAACAAGCGAAACAATCTTTTAGCAACTTAATTACAAGCTCTTTATATTGACCCAAATGAGCCATGGTCCGAATCAGCCGGCTACCAAAAAGGCAAGAATGTTAACCCTCTCACATCCTTATGACGCAGAGGTTGCCAGATTAGCAATAAGAAATAGATTACTCTCACTCTTATAATTACCTCTCCAAAATTAGTTTTCTACCCACAGCTAACTCAAAGACAACTGCAGAGGTTGAAGTAAATAAACTAAAGGTTTATAAATACCCCTGACGGTAACAAAGGCTTTAAAGTATCCCTAATAGGCTCAAAAATTGCGTCAGGACGTGAGAGGGTTAAGTGCGGGCGTACCGCCAGCCTTGTTTACACTACGCATTGGTCCTGATGTGGCGGCGTCTACGCCGTGGGACCACCTCCCGGAGCTGCCAACCGCGGATGGCTGCTGACCCTCCACGGCCGGAGACAAGATCAACGACCAGTGGAGGACAACCGGATGCCGGCCGCGGGGAGCAGTTTCGGGGGCCAAACCGTCACAACGATCCCCTGCCCCCTCCCTGGGGGCACGGGTCCTTGGAGCGGCTTCGTTCGCGCCGGGAATTTCCACACCTCTCACACCACACACACACATCACACAGTTTTTCCTACACCGAGAAATGACTCTCCGGCTGTCATTTCTCGAAGACTTCTTCTAGCCGGAGACATTGAGAGCAACCCAGGACCCACATACACATACATATGTCCAACTTGCTCAAAACCCATCACTTCGAGTCGCCACACTAAGGGTTCAGTTCTCTGCAATTCATGCAGGAACTGGACCCACTTCAACCTGTACAACACTTGCCTCCAAGAAACACTACACGAACACCTGGACCTGTTCCTCATGCCCCTCCCTCTCCCAGTCAAATCCCTCGCCTAAAACCCGTCCACCTCTCCTCCCCAACCCACCTAGCCTTCCCATATCATCCACTCCCCCCCCTAAAACCCGTCCACCTCTCCTCCCTAACCCACTTAACCTTCCCATACCATCCACATCCTCAACTTAACACACCACACCCCATCCTAATCCATTCCAACCCCCATCTCCTGCTCCCCAATTCCCACCCCCACCTCACCCATCCCAACCCCCAGCCCCTCCCTCACCCCCACCCCATCCTCGTGCAGCAGCACCCAACATACATCGTGCACATAACATTAATATTCTCCAATTGAACATAGATGGCATCAACACAAAGAAACACGAACTCTCACACTTCATCAAACAACACAACATACACATTGCCATCTTACAAGAAACAAAACTCCGCACAACACAAAAAACACCCACATTTCATAATTTCACCACCATCAGACAAGACCGGGCTGTCGGCGGGGGCGGTGGACTCATCACCCTGGTACTCAAAGAAATATCATACATAGTAACCAGAGTACAAACCAAATCCCTCCTCCCCCCAAATGATAACACAACAGAAATACAATCAATTAAAATACGCACTGGCAACACCTCCAACATAACCATCATAAACACATACATCCCTCCCCAAACATCCCCTACAGTACCGTAAAATGCGGTAACTTCGGACATTTTTCGATGTTTTTTAACAATTTCTCCTGAGTTTAAACACATTATAGAGATTTAACTAGGTCAAGTGATGTATGGTGGTAGTGCGCCGTAATCCAGGAAGCCTCCTAAAATTAACCCCTATAATAAGAGAGATATCCTTATCCTAAATGATGTCCGAAGTTTTCTTGAAAAGTTGATAACTTCGGACGAACGGAGGAGAACTTCGGACCTACGTTCGTGGCCTTATTTCATTCATTTTTCGGCTCCTACTATTTTATATGAATATTTTATTATTGCTGCTTATTCTTGTCCGATGTTATAGTGGAAAATGCACAGTCAATACTTTTAGGCCTGTATAATCAGTATAGGAGGGGGATATATACTGTACGATGTTTAACATATATTCTGTTTGCATCTGTTCTCGTTAGGCATCGAGCTCACTCCTAGAAAATATTGAGAAGGAAAAATAACCAATGCTGTCAAATCAATAACTCGAAAATTAACTAGGCCTAGTGAAAATATATAGGTATGTATAATATATCACTGCATATACACTTTTATGAATTTGAGCATTTTTATAGGTATAACGTATTTGTTGGTGTTTCTTTCGGCAGATAAATTTTTTTTGGGACAAGATATATGCCTCTCCTAATTTATATATATTATATATCAAAAATTATCCGAAATACATAAATCTGTTAGCATAGTATCATATTTTTATGGGTTTTTGGACTCAGAGAATGATGATTTGATCTTTTACCACCATGTTAATGATGTACAAGTATTATGAATGATTTTCATAGGGCAAATAATAACAAACGATTGTTTTGTTCCATGTCCGAAGTTACCATGTTTTTTTTTTTAAACACAATCGGTTAAATGATACTGTTCTAGCTAGGGCGTTATACAAGTGTAACAAATTTCCTTTGGTGGATGTTGTCTCTGGTAATGTTACTACAAAATTATATCAGTCACAACATCATTCATACAAAAAAAAATCTTCAGGGTGATAGAAGTTTGGCAGGGTAGCGAAAAATGTACATATTTTCGTCACATATATAATAATTTTTTCGTGTACATATACTCATGTCAGTTCCCTAGGACTTTTATATGCTCTTCCTTTGCCATTTCTCTAAACGGACCCCACAAAAAACAAAAAACAAAAATCCATTATATAATGACAATGTCTAATTACTTATTATCGCCGATGTCCGAAGTTATGACCGAAGTACGAAGTTACCCCACTTTACGGTACCAAATGAATACAGACCACACTTACAGCCAGTGAGGGACGAATAAAGAGCTAATATCATTCCGATATACAAGAATGGAAACCCTGAGGACCCTCTAAACTATAGACCAGTTTGTTGGAGAGAAAGAAAATAATAACCCCAAAGCAATTTGGATTCAGAGAAGGGACATCTTGTGTTACCAGTTTGCTATGACAGTAGGGTGATAGATGTACCCCAAGAAAGAGGCGGATGGGTGGACTGCGTCTACTTAGACCTTTCCAAAGCATTCGATAAGGTACCACAGCAGGGATCTGTGTTGGCACCTCTCATGTTCCTTATGTACGTGAATGACCTGCCGATAGGCATAAACTCTTAAATTAGCAAGGCCGAAAAAGAAAAAGTAGGGTTGATTATACAAGATACTTTGTCGCCGGAGAAACATATTAACAAGCTCTGGTCCCCGCATCTAAAGAAGCATATTCACAAGTTAGAAAGAATCCAGAGACAGTCACTAGATTGGTTCCAAGTCTCAGAGAACTGCCAGGGAGGCTAGACAAATTACAAATGTACCCGGGGGCTGGAGAGGCTGGATAGGGAGGATATATTAATTATGGATACAGGAATAACTAGAGGCCACAGCTACAAAGTAAAAAGACCTACCTGCAAGAACGATATCAGGAAGTTTAGCTTCCCCTATAGATGTATTGACAAAGGGGCAAGGAACATCCATATTTTCAAGAAAAAATTGGATAAAAAGTAGACTGAGAGACGGGACAACACGAGCTTAGCTCAACTCCTTAAACTACAATTAGGTAAATACAATTAGGTAACCTCCCAACCATACATCAACAATGCTGTACACATACTCAATAAAACTATCTAGTTTTAAATAAACTATTGAGTTTATTTCCAAAATAATTAATAAGTGCTTCTCTGAAGGTAGCTTCCCACATTCTGAAAAGCATGCACTACTCCGACCTACTCTAAAGAAACCTGGACTTGATGTTGAGAACATGTTGAACTATCGTCCTGTCTCCAACCTGTCCTTCATATCAAAGATATTAGAGCGTGCAATACTTGACCAATTACAACCACTACTTCAGCAGAATGAAACTACCCCAATTTTTCAGTCTGCTTACCGACAGCATCATTCAACTGAAACAGCATTGATTAGAGTACATAATGATCTAGTTGAGAACATTTGCAATGGTGTGGCCTCACTATTGGTCTTGCTTGATCTCTCTGCGGCTTTTGACACAGTGGATCATGAGTTTTTATTGAGTGATCTTTATGATTGTGGTGTGCGTGACTCCGCTCTCTTGCTTCTTGGGTCGTACTTGTCAGGTAGATCCCAGAGTGTGATGGTAAATCAAGTGGTCTCGGACTCGACACCCCTGCAGTATGGTGTTCCGCAGGGATCAGTTTTGGGTCCTATCCTATTTATAATTTATATTAGCAGTTTGTCTCTTCTGCTTCGTGCACATAATGTCACCTTTCACTTTTATGCAGATGACACCCAGATTTATGTGAGAATCACAAATATAGTTGATATATGGAGTAAGATGGAATTGTTGATGTCTGATATCAAGAAGTGGATGAGAGCGAGAAAACTTAAACTAAATGATGGTAAAACTGATATTCTCATCATCCGAGGAAATAGAAGAGCTGATGATATGGTAGGTGCCCTCTCCATCAATGTGGGTGGATCTCAGCTGCGACCGGCCAACTCTGTTCGAAATCTGGGTGTATATGTGAACTCCCGATTAGATTTCAAAGAGCATGTAAACCAGATAGTTAAAAGTTGTTACTTGCACATCAGAAATCTCTATTTGGTGAAGCCGTTTATAACCAGACGTTGCCTCCTGACGTTGGTTCACTCATTGGTCTTCTCTCGTGTTGATTATTGCAATGCCCTGTTGGTGGGTCTTCCAAATTATATTTTGAAGAAAGTTCAGTCTGTTCTTAACAGGGCCGCAAGACTAATTTTTGGTGTTCCACCTAGAACTCCTACTACATCTCTTCACATAGAACTGCACTGGCTGCCAGTAAGAGCAAGAATAGAATTTAAGTTGTGTTTGGTGACTTTTAAGGTTCTCAAATTTGGTGAGCCTAGGTACCTTGCGGAGCTGCTGAGGCGCCCACCGGCACACCATGGTGTAGTTGTGCGTCATGACAATGACCCTTTTCGTCTTGATGAACCAAGGGCTTTCCAGCAGTCTTCTTTCTTTGAGAGGTCATTCTCCTACATGGCTCCGAGGTTGTATAACAGGTTGCCGCTCTCCATGAGACAACTGAGTTCTGTTGAATGCTTCAAGAGACAACTTAAGACTTTTCTCTTTGAGAGAAGCTATGATCTTGAGAGAGGTGTCATGACAGATGGCTATAGAGTTTAGGCTATTTTGCCACTGCTAGTGATTGTTAAATGTGTGTTGTATATGAGCCTTCTTTTGATGCATTGATTTTTGTTCTTTTTTCTTTCTCTTTTCGAGCGCTAGTGAATTCTTCGGAAAAATTGGCGCTTATGAGAAATAAGTAACATGCTTATTATTATTATTTATCCAAAACGCTGACAAGAAACACATTCCAAGAGGTAACAGAAAAAGACACAACCCCAACTTCACACCAGAAATTCAAAACCTCATCAGACAACGCGACATACTGAAACACTCCCCAGCACCCCACACACAAGACATCACACAACAAATTCAAGCACTCAACACCCAAACTAACAACAAAATACAAGAACAACAAAAACTAAATTGGAATAACTTCCTACAAACACTTGATCACAAAACAAACCCCAAAAAACTCTACAAAACACTAAACAGCAACACAACACAATCACATGCTGCAATCACAACAGACTCTACTCCTTCATGTAAACAACAAGCAAACACTCTCATCAATCACTTCTCACATGTCAGCCACCTAAAAGCTCACAAAGACGACCGACGTGTCATCCGACGTAAGAGACAATTCCCCACAGACCCTGACTATACACCCTTCACCAATCACCAGACAAAGCATATCATCAACAATCTCAAGCACTCACCCACCTGTGGCCTAGACAACATAAGCAACATACACCTCAGACACCTGGGACCACAAGGCATACAAGCACTCACTAACATATCAAACTACAGCTATTCACACAACACAATACCAGACATTTGGAAGCATGGTATCATCATCACATTCCCCAAACCCAACAAAGACCCCACGCTACCCTCCTCGCACCGCCCCATCACACTCCTTTGCTCCCCCTCCAAAGTCATGGAACGCCTAGTATTACAACTAATTACACCCGACCTACCCCTAGCTCCAACACAACATGGCTTTAGGCCACTGCACTCCACAAACACTCTTCTCACAGACCTTACACAAAGAGCTTTTGACGGCATCAACTCAGCTAGACCACCACACAGATCACTATTAGCTACACTCGACATTAGAAAAGCCTTCGATGCCATCCCCCGCCACAACCTAACAAACAAAATCTACAACACAAACATGCACAACAACACAAAAAGGTGGCTGGCCAACTTCCTAGTAGGCAGATGTGCACACGTATCTTTTGCCGGTCAGTCATCTAAAATCAGAAACTTTCCAAACGGAGTTCCACAAGGATCCGTCCTATCGCCCGCACTCTTCAATCTGTACATGCACGATATAACTACACCCAATACGCCCCAATAAACTTAGCTTCCTATGCAGATGACATAACACTCGCATGCACACACCATGACCCAAAAAGAGCAACAGATCTCCTTCAACCTTATCTCAACACACTACATGGCTGGTGCATTACAAACAGACTTAATCTAGCCCCAGCCAAATCCACCGCAACCCTGCTCACAAGCTGGACAGAACATGAATACATCCCTCAACTCACCCCTAACACATACACACACACCCAAAATCCTAGGAGTAACATATGATACTCATATGACATTCAAACAGCACACCACAAACATTAAAAAGAAACTGCCAGACTTAACGCCCTCAGGTCACTTGCTCACACAAAATTTGGACACAACAAAGAAACTACCGTAAAATGCGGTAACTTCGAACATTTTTCGATGTTTTTTAACAATTTCTCCTGAGTTTAAACACATTATAGAGATTTAACTAGGTCAAGTGATGTATGGTGGTAGTGCGCCGTAATCCAGGAAGCCTCCTAAAATTAACCCCTATAATAAGAGAGCTATCCTTATCCTAAATGATGTGTGTTAGAGATGATAATGGGAAGATTGTGTATGCAGAAAATGAAATCAGAGAAGCATGGAAGGTACACTATGAACGATTGCTAAATGTAGAGTTTGAATGGGATAAGGAACAGCTTAGTATCGAAAAACCAATATCTGGGCCCCCTCCTTTGATAGCACCAGCTGTAGTGAGCGACGCAATCAATAAAATGAAGGATGGTAAAGCTCCAGGTTGCTCCGACATTGTCGCTGAGATGATAAAAGCCTCAGGGGAGATTGGTGTAAACTTAGTCACTGAGTTGATAAACACCATTATTAAAGATGAGAAAATCCCAGAGGATTGGCTCAAAAGTGTAATAGTAAATATATACAAAGGAAAAGGGGATGCGCTAGATAGAGGAAATTATAGGGGCCTGAAAATGCTTGACCAAATCATGAAGGTCTGTGAGAGAGTCCTTGAGGGTTTGATCAGGCAAAGCATCTCTATTGATGATATGCAGTTTGGTTTTATGCCAGGACGTGGTACAACCGATGCTATCTTCATAGTCAGGCAGATACAGGAAAGATACCTACTAAAAGGCAGGGATCTTTACTTTGTGTTTGTGGACCTGGAGAAGGCCTTTGATAGGGTACCTAGAGATGTTGTACAGTGGGCTATGAGGAAACTTGGTGTGGAAGAGTGGCTGGTGCGTGTGATAATGAAGATGTATGAGGATTCGCGAAGTTCGGTGAGGGTGAAAGGTGTACTGAGTGATGAATTCGCAGTCCGTGTTGGAGTCCATCAGGGTTCAGTGTTAAGCCCCTCCTCTTTATTATGGTCTTGGAGGCGCTGTCTAGAGTTTTTAGAGGCGGACTCCCGTTGGAACTGTTTTATGCAGACGATTTAGTCCTAATAGCTGACAGTATGCAGGATGCTGAGGCCAAATTCAGAAAGTGGAGAGAGGGCATGGCGAGCAAGGGTTTAAGAGTCAATATTAACAAACCAAGGTTATGCATTGTAGTTTGAGACGAGGCAATGTGGAAAAGAGCGGTGCATACCCATGTGCAGTGTGTGGAAAGGGAGTGGGCGTTAACTCAATTCAATGTAGCATCTGTCGATGTTGGGTACACCATGGGAGTAAGCGCTGTAGTAGAATAAAGGGGCCCCTGCCGAAGGATAAGTCAGAAATAGAGAAATTTGAGTGCGTAGTGTGCAAAGGCGAGCTTGTGTTAAGTGATGATCCTGTGGCTGTGAATTTTGGAAATGAGTCTTTGGAGCTGGTGAACAAGTTTTGTTACCTAGGAGATACCATCTCTGCCGGTGGTGGGGCCGAGGCTGCCACTGTTGCTAGAATTAGGTGTGGCTGGGGGAAGTTCAGAGAATTGATGCCAATCCTGACCATGAAAAGAATGCCTCTCCCCCTGAAGGGAAAGGTGTATGCCTCATGTGTTAGAAGTGCAATGACGTATGCCTCAAAAACATGGGCCGTTAAAGTAGAGGATGTCAACAGAATGGAGCGTAATGAGATGAGAATGGTGTGTGGGGCCAGGCTACAGGATAGAATAACAAATGTTGAGCTGAGGAGACGTTTAGGTATAAAGAGTATTAGCGAGGTGATGCGTACAAGTAGACTGGGATGGTATGGACATGTGGAGAGAATGGATGAACAAAATTGGGTGACAAAATGCAGGTCTGTGATTGTGGAGGGAGCTGCACCAAGGGGTGGACCGAGGAAGACCTGGGATCGGACTATACGCGCCGATCTCAAATCCAAGAACTTGACAAGTGAAGCAGCCCTTAACAGGGTTGCCTGGAACGCCGCCATTAGGACAAGAGACTGAAACTGCACTTATGTGTGGAACACTCAGTCTTAAAATGTTATGTATGTATGTATGTATGTATGTCCGAAGTTTGCTTGAAAAGTTTATAACTTCGGACGTAGGTGATTTCTTATGGAAAATGGTTGCCAAGAAAGCTGAGATAACTTCGGACGAACGGAGGAGAACTTCGGACCTATGTTCGTGGCCTTATTTCATTCATTTTTCGGCTCCTACTATTTTATATGAATATTTTATTATTGCTGCTTATTCTTGTCCGATGTTATAGTGGAAAATGCACAGTCAATACTTTTAGGCCTGTATAATTAGTATAGGAGGGGGATATATACGATGTTCAACATATATTCTGTTTGCATCTGTTCTCGTTAGGCATCGAGCTCACTCCTAGAAAATATTGAGCAGGAAAAATAACCAATGCTGTCAAATCAATAACTCGAAAATTAACTAGGCCTAGTGAAAATATATAGGTATGTATAATATATCACTGCATATACACTTTTATGAATTTGAGCATTTTTATAGGTATAACGTATTTGTTGGTGTTTCTTTCGGCAGATAAATTTTTTTTGGACAAGATATATGCCTCTCCTAATTTATATACTGTATATTATATATCCAGAATTATCCGAAATACATAAATCGGTTAGCATAGTATCATATTTTTATGGATTTTTGGACTCAGAGAATGATGATTTGATCTTTTACCACCATGTTAATGATGTACAAGTATTATGAATGATTTTCATAGGGCAAATAATAACAAACGATTGTTTTGTTCCATGTCCGAAGTTACCATGTTTTTTTTTTAAAACACAATTGGTAAAATGATACTGTTCTAGCTAGAGCGTTATAAAAGTGTAACAAATTTCCTTTGGTGGATATTGTCTCTGGTAATGTTACTACAAAATTATATCAGTCACATCATTCATACAAACAAATTTCTTCAGGGTGATAGAAGTTTGGCAGGGTAGCGAAAAATGTACATATTTTCGTCACATATATAATTTTTTTTTTTGTATATATACTCATGTCAGTTCCCTAGGACTTTTACATGCTCTTCCTTTGCCATTTCTCTAAACGGACCCCACAAAAAAAAAAAAAACACATTTTCCATTATATAATGACAATGTCTAATTACTTATTATCGCCGATGTCCGAAGTTATGACCCAAGTCCGAAGTTACCCCACTTTACGGTACCACCACAGTATATAAACAATACATAAGATCAGTGATGGAATACGCAAGCCCAGCCTGGGCTTCTAACCTAGCTGAAACACATCATAAGACCTTACAGACTATTCAAAACAAAGCCCTGCAGATCATATATATTGCCAGCAGGGGGCAAATAACCGAAAAAAATCGCCGTCAAAATAGACGCGAAGTTAACCGTGGCGATCGCCCTATGTAGACATGACGACCGTACGCCCGGAATCTACATCCATCCCACCAAAAATAGTCTAGCTGTCAAAATAGACAGGAACATAACCGCGAGCACACAACCTATATAAACATGACGACCATTGCGGACCATACACCCAGATACTAGCCTGCATCCTTCCCAAATAATTAATTAGGGAAAATAGGGACCAATAGTCCAATAGGCCTAGACTCTTCATATTATACTCATTAGGCTATAGCCTAGGCCTAGTCCGCGTGGAGGAATTTCATTAGGCTAGGCCTATAGCCTAAACAACTTGAAAAAACCTGATTTCACCGAAAAATAGTCTAATCAAAGCATTCTGTCGACTTGACCTCCTTCTCCTTTGCTTCTTGGGTACTTATTACCGAAACTACCACTAATTATGGTAAATATACAGGAGATGCAACAATATAGGTAACAAATTTCTAATGGGAGAGGGTACAACAGGGGAAGATGGTTGTAGGAACGCTGAAAGCAGTAACAAGAAATAGGGTGGTCAGTATGGAAGTGAAGAAGTCCTTGCATGACAGTGTGGTAATCCCGACACTGACTTACGGAAGTGAAGCATTGACGTTGGTTGAGAGACTCAGACCAAGAGTGAGAGCAGTGGAAATTAATTACTTAAGAAGTGAGTGCAGAGTTACATGGAGGGATAGACAGACTAATGAAGAATTAAGTTCTAAGGAGGTGTGGTGTGGAGGTAGATGTGCTGGAAAGTGTGAAAAGGAACAACTTGAGATGGCTCGGCCATATGGAACGTATGGAAAGCGAGAGAATGACTAAGAGGGTGTACGAGAGCGAGGTGGAGGGACAGAGAGGGAGAGGTAGACCGAAGGAGAGGTGGAAGGATGGAGTGAGGAAGTATATGAACGAAGGCGGTGCTGGTTGGGGGGAGGGGCGTCGACTGACTGGGGACAGAGGTGCATGGAGGCGGTTCGTTCGTGGCCACCCCTTCGGGGATCACGGCGTCGGGCAATAGATAGATAGCAAGTCGTGTAGATAGATTTCTAATGGTAGCCTAGTTTTCGGTTCCTATCATCATATGCTTCATTTCTATATACTGTACTGTACAGTACTTTTTATCCCCGGAAAAACAAAAACAAATATTTTTTTTTTCTTGGGATTTTTTTCTTTCATACCTAACCTAACCTAAATGTATTTGGGGGCTATTAGGTTAGGTTAGGAATTTTTGGTTAGGTTAACCCTCCAGCCCCGGCTATGTATTCCATATATATTCCCCGAAATCCGGGGGTTTTGGCTGAAAAACGTCTACGCCTAGGCTACCGTATCTTTGTTATTCTGACTGCTTCCGCATTCCCGCACATCCCCAATTGTAGATGTGTTTCGTACCTGTAGAATGGCGTTAAGTAGAGCTCTCTAAGTCAACTGGTTCAGTTGTGACGATGATTTCATTGGAGATAACTTTATGGCAAAAACAGCCACTTCACACTACTTTTCGATACTTAACAATAACATACAGGCACACACGAACAAGCGACACACTCCTTCTTGTGGCCGGAGATGCGGGGCGTCGGTCCAGCCGGCTGTTGTTTACATGCGTCGGACGTACGCCTCGCACACCAAGCTTACAGGCTTTAAGCTCATGGGTGTTTAAGAGCCCTTCCGGGTAGCTCGGGTGTGTTTTTTATGATCCATGTTTAACCTCTGAAGTGCGCATGGGGGTAATTGGAAACGTCCCCCTGTGCTGACGTATTTGAGGTGTTTCTGTCACTAAACTATTCATTGTGCCATTAATAGCATTAATACTTATCCATATGCGCCTATTATGGGTTGATTATAAAGGTATTAACCTGAAACAACAATAAAACGAGTGAAAACAGCGTTTGGATGGTCAAAATCGGAGATATAGCCCGCGAGTTGTATAATGTATGGGTGAGGCAATCTGCTTTCCCGCCAATTTCCCCCAAGGCCACTGAGACACAGTCGATCGATACTCTCTCTCTCTCTCTTGCACTCGCTTGCCATCAGTGATGACAACACCCTGCTTGCAACTCGCTAATGTTAGCACGAAAATATACCTCAGAATAAGGGAATAACAGGGAAAATAGGTGATAACTGAAGGAGAGGAGGAAAGTGGGGAAGGAGGGGAGGTAGAGGACTGAGATTTTGCATGGCCCAGGGGCCAAAAAAAAAATAAAAAATAAAAAATAAAAAAATAAATTTTTTTTTTTTTTTTTTTTTCGATGTCAAAAGTTGATTTTTTTTTTCACTCACTCATAAGAGTCTCCCCGCAGTCCGCCGGGGGAACTCTTAAGAGTCTCCCCGCAGTTCCCGGGTTAAGAGCCCTTCCGGGTCTGAAGGGTTTTAATGAAAAAAAAAAAAAAAAAAAAAAAATCTGTTAACACCTTACGAGCGGCCTATGCGGTTTATTTATATGTACCGCACAGCGGGGTGTTTTTAGCCAAAATAGGGCTGTTTACGTGATCATTTTCATGCCTAAATAAGACCCAGAACGTAAAACAAGTACCTATCCCTGAAAGGGCATAAACAGAGCTTTCGAATGACACCATAACGATCCTTTTATGATGGCTAGTTTTCTTGCAATAACCGTGCAACGCGAGTGCAAAAAGCATGTAATTCGGTACTTTCCCCATATAATTCAGTATGTAGCGAGTGAGAGAGGGAGCTGAGAGCTGAGATTCGTGTCAGTAGGTTCGCTGCGGTGGTCTGGAGCAGTCATACGCTCGCTAGTCTCCTGCCACCACTTGTCTCTCTCTCTCAGCAACATTACGTGCTGAAATTGCCACTCGACCTATGTCGAGCGCCGCCACATAGTCCAGCTTTATTTAACTCGACTTATGTGGTGAGCCGCTAATTAAGGGTTAAGTTAGGTTTTTTGGTTAGGTTAACCCTCCAGCCCCGGGGGCTATAGTTCGCGACTGTGCTGTGCTACCGGGTGTTTTGACGATCTTTGGGGTATGTTAACTTCTCTGTAATTCAATGAATATGGCATGTAATGTTATGAATAAAAAAGAATAATGTTCCACAAACCTTCCTCTGTCGAATGGCGTTGAGTAGAGGTCTCCATCTGGTTGCATAATGGTGAGCGCGGGAAGACGAGTGCTTTTCGGCGGCAAATTCTTCCCGCGTCGCCCCGGCCATGGCTACGACGCACCGAGCCGCTCGTCGCGCCAAAGTATTTATCTCCCTTAGACGATTTTAGTGTTTAATATTGAGAATGTGATGTTTATTTGATATTTTTATAGTTATTTTGAGGCCAATTATATAAAGTATGGGTTCAATGTTATTTTAATACCACAAATTTTATTGATATATTTGAAGATAAATATTGAATCAATATGCTCTAAAGATCATAAGAAAATTTGTTTTAACCCTCGGCAAAACCTAATAAAAAAGTATGGTACAGTACTAACATTTATTTTTCGTAACAAGGTTGTCAATACGGTACTTCCAGTTATCGACAGCTCTAAAGATCATATGAAAATGTGTTAAACCCTCGGAAAACCCTAATATAAAAGTATGCTACTAAAATTTAATTTTAGTAACAAGGTTGTCAATACGGTACTTTCCCGTTATCAATGTACAATCAAAGCTGAACATTGCAGAGTAAACACCGTAGACTTCGACTTTTCTTTCACCTTCGTATAATCGACAGCCAATTTTTTTTTAAATTTACTAAGGGGTACTCAATCAGCGGGGGTGTGGGGGCAGCAGCCCCCACCCATAATACTAGGTTAGGTAAGGCTGTTAAGTTAGGCTAATGTCTTTTCAAATCACTATCGGGGGGGGGGGGGGGGCGTGTCTCAACATCGATCGATAGGCCTTATGGGGAAAATAGGTTTTCCCGAGATTTCTAATTACAGTAATTACAAACACTATATATTGATGCAAATGAACAATTTTGTTTATAAAAAACACTCAGAAAATTTGTGGTATTAAAATAACATTTTTCCAAAGTATGTTTATTAGGGTATCACTGTCACTGATATTGCTAATTTTCACTCGATACCGTACATTTTATTAGTAATTGAGGTAGGTTATTGTTATACTAGGCACTGATTATTCGTTATTACAGGTTTATTATACTTTGGCCATCAAGTATTGTGTCTTGTGTCACTTTCACTTTGATAAATATGCTTTAGAGAGTGTCACTGTCACTGATAATGCTCATTTTCACTCGATACCGTACATTTTATTAGTAATTGAGGTAGGTTATTGTTGTATTAGGCACTGATTATTCGTTATCACAGGTGTTTATTATACTTTGGCCATCAATTATTAGGTCTTGTGTCACTTTGACAAATATGCTTTAGAGAGTGTCACTGTCACTGATAATGCTCATTTCACTCGATACCGTACATTTTATTAGTAATTGAGGTAGGTTATTGTTGTATTAGGCACTGATTATTCGTTATCACAGGTGTTTATTATACTTTGGCCATCAAATATTAGGTCTTGTGTCACTTTCACTTAGTTATAAGATTTGTAAATGTTTTATATACAATTTATTGTGTCTTTTTTCACTGATTTATATATTTCTATAGGTTCTAATCATATGAATGTCACTTGGTATATTACATATGTGTCACTTTCACACATTATTATGGTGTAATTGTATTTGTATCAATTTTCTCATAATACATGACTTTTGTATAACATTTTAAATTGGTTTTCTTCCACTTTTTGCCTATATAGTGTACATATTGTCATTTTATTTGGCACTTTCAGTATGATTATTAGAACTCCAGCTTGGAGTGGTAATCAAAGAAGCACTCTAAAGCACAGAGTGCCACCTTGCACTCCACACACTCCATGGTTGACCTTTTTACCTGACCTCAGCCTCACCCTGCTGTTGTAGCAGACATGGCACCGCTTCTGCTGCGTTCTTCCTGATTCATTCTGAGGCAGGGAACCAAGCCTGTGCCTAATCAAGTATTGAGCACGCTGCAAGCGGTCAATAACGGCGGGCCCAGGATGTGCCACTGCCCTCTGTGGCATAGCATACTTCTCCAGGAGCTCCGTCAACACCTGCTTTTGGAACCTCCGCAGGCTATTGAACTTCATGGGTGTGTTCACATTCCGAAGCTTGTATATGTTGTAGGCATTCAGAACTGACATGTCCACCATATGCAGAAAGAACTTTTTGTACCATCTGCACGAGGTACGCAGGCAGTCAATGAAGCCTATCTGCATGTCGGACTTGTCCACCAGCCTCATGTTGATGTTGTAGTCCAGGACAGCATCGGGCTTGGTCACCCTGGCCTGGGTGCGGCGATCCACCTTGCCAGTCTCCACCATTTCCCCCTTGTGGATGGTGGTCAGGAGGTTGACCTTCCGCTGGTCGTGCCAGTGGATAGCCAGAATGGGCCCCGACTTCTTCTTGAACACATCACCTTTTTTGGTCTTTGGAGGGAAAGGTGGCATGCCCTTCCTTTTCCCTCGTACTGTGCCTACAGTCCCCGTCTTGCGCTCATGCAGGTACTGTGAGAGAGTGGGGGACGTGCAATAATTGTCCGTATAGAGGACGTGATTCTTATGAAAGTAGCGGTCCATCATGGCTTGCACCACTGCTCCGCCAAAGCCAATGAGGGGGTCCACAAGCAAGTCCCCTTCCTTCCCGCTGTAGACCAGGAAGTCCAGGACATAGCCAGTTTGGCAGTCGCACAGCACAAAGAATTTTATGCCAAAGCGGTCTTTTTGAGGGGATGTACTGCCGGAAGCTGAGTTTTCCCCGGAACAGCACAAGAGACTCGTCAATGACGACCTTGCGGAAGGGCTTGAAGTAGGAGGTGAAGCGTTCTCGCATCATCTCGTACAACGTCCTAATCTTCCACAGCTTGTCTGGGAGGTGGACGTCAAGGTTGGTGACAAGATGGAGCGCTGCGAGGATATCAAGGTACCGGTCGCGAGACATATATTTCCCGAAGGCAGGGGTGGATATGAGATCATTGGTGATCCAATAGTCAGGCAACCTATGCTTCTTGACATGAGGCATTAGCATGGTGAATGCCAGGAACACCATGAACTCTTTATGAGTCACTGGGGTCCACTGCCTCATGTGGCCCTTGGTCACCTTGCCCAAAAAGTGGACCTGGTATTGGTGCTGCTTATTTGTCTCTTTGACAACATAGCCTACCACCTCCTCATCAAAGAAGGCCTCAAATAGTTCGTGTGGTGGAGCATTGGGGCCTGCAGGAAAATTGGGGGTAATGCCTGAACCCTCCAGTACCTCATCAAAAGCTGGCACATCAGGGTTGTATCCATCCCCATCAACTACGTCTTGCCACTGAAAAACGTAGAATGGGTCTTGTCTACGCTGACGAGGAGCTCCAGCTGGTGGCCCAGCACGCCCACGGCCAACTCGGGAGGCCCGCGCCCTAGGGCGGCGAGGGTGTCGGTCAGGGCATCGGGCAGCACGACGCCGGACCAAGCGGATGGGTCTAGGGCTGTCGATGTCCATATAGTCATCGTCAGAGTGGTCATCTTGTCCTGACGGTGGACCTATGTAATCATGGCCAGAGTCTTCAGAGAGGTGCCCTTCATCATCAGTGGCCCCCACATAATCTGGCGGGGAACCAGTGATGCGTGGGCGGCGTGCGGGTGGGCGAGGTGGGGAAGGAGTGGCAGGTGAGGCTGTGTCCCCCCGAGGTCCTGGGCTCCTTGGCCTGCGACGAGTGACAGAAAGCAATGCTTCACTGTCACTAGGCCCAGGTATTGGTGATGCGAGCTCAAAGACTTCTTCAGGAAGACATGTTGAAGGCAGGAGAGGTGGGGAGGACCGTGGGGAAAGTTGCGGGGGCGTATGGCTGGGGCCGGCAGGGGTGGACGCCGCGGGACCCGCGAACAAAACTCTCTTACCTTTCTTAATTTTTTTGGTATATTTCCTGCCTTTCCCCTTTTCGGCAGCAGTATGTCTCCTGTCGGGGGACCTAGGAGGCAAATAGGCCAAAAGTGGGGGGTCCTCAACCCTTGGCAGTGGTGGGGAAGAATGCGGGGCATCCGGGTCATCTTGGGTGGCGTGGGTAGATAAGGGAGACAATGGCGGGCGAGAAGGGTCACCACACTCACAGCCTCACCAAGTATTTTTGCTTGTTCCCTAGCTGCCGCGGCCGCCTTCTCAAGTATTTTCTGCTTATATAAGTGTAGCTTGAAAGGCGATTTACCTGGGGAAGGGCTTGGCGTCGTGTCACTTATGCGAAATTTGGTGAGTGACCTTGAACTCTCCCACTCACTCACTCTCTCAAGTTCACTGTCTTTAGGTAAACCAGCTTCCTCAACAACTGGTACATCACCTTCATCACTCTCATGTTCTCTCGCAAATCCCAGGAATTGCTCTTCTTTATCACTCTCATGGCCATAATCACTCGACTTATAATTACTGGAGTCGTCACTGACTATATCATCAACAATATACTTGGCATCAGCACGCTTATATAGTCTCAATGTCGTCTCAATACCTCCGGGAGATAACACATTTAGGCGATGGCGTCGGGGTAAGGCGCGACGAACTAGCAAGGGCGTCGTAGGAAGCACGATATCGGACACAGCGGAATCACTATTTGGCGTACTGTCCATGATGGCGTCGGGGTAGATACTGTTGCTGTGGCGTCGTTTACGCCTGGTGGCGCCACCTACCATCCCACGATACCAAAAATTTACGCGCAGCATTCGAAACCACCCCTTCCGGGGTGGAGGGGTTAATGAAAAAAAAAAAAAAAAAAAAGGGCAAGAATGTAGTTACCGGGTGTACCGCCCATCTTGTTTACACTACGCGGACGCTCACCATCATGTTCCAGTCTATTTTGACTGCCTTTGGATACAAAAATACATTACCCTAACCAAACAACCTAACCTAGCCTAGTATTATAGATTTAGCCTATAAGCATTTATTTTATTTTATTTATTAAGTATTTATAGATGATTTATGGGGTAGGATGTAGTGAGTGGGCGTACCGCCATCTTTGTTTACATTAAGCGTAGTGGCATCGGACCTTTCCCATCATGTTCCCGTCTATTTTAACCTAACCTAGTAACTACATCCTTCCCCCAAAAAATCCCAAGAATTTGTTTTTAAAATCCCAAGATTTTTGTTTTCCCGGGGATAAAAAGTATATAGAAATGAAGCATATGATGATAGGAACCCAAAACTAACATTAGAAATTTGGGTTTAATGTTATTTTAATACCACAAATTTTGTTGATATATTTGAAGATAAATAATGAATCTATATGCTCTAAAGATCATAAGAAAATTTGTTTTAACCCTCGGCAAAACCTAATAAAAAAGTATGGTACTAAAATGTCTTTTTCGTAACAAGGTTGTCAATACGGTACTTTCAGTCATCAATAGCTCTAAAGATCATATGAAAATGTGTTAAACCCTCGGAAAAACCTAATATAAAAGTATGGTACTAAAATTTAATTTTCGTAACAAGGTTGTCAATACGGTACTTTCCCGTTATCAATGTACAATCAAGCTGAAGATTGCAGAGTAAACACCATAGACTTCATCGACTTTTCTTTCACCTTCGTATAATCGACAGCCAAATTTGTATTTTTTTATTAAGGGATTAGTACTTAACCAGCGGGGGTGTGGGGGCGGTAGCCCCCACCCATAATACTAGGTTAGGTTAGGCTAATGTCTTTTCAAATCACTATCGGGGAGCGTGTCTCAACATCGATCGATAGGCCTAATGGGGAAAATAGGTTTTTCCGAGATTTCTAATTAATTACAAACACTATATATTGATGCAAATGACCAATTTTGTTTATAAAAAACACTGAAAATTCGTGGTATTAAAATAAAAAAAATCCGAAATTTGCTACCTATATTGTTGCATCTCCTGTATATTGACCCTAATTATTTCTCAATTTTTGAAGGCTATTATAGAATAAGGATGTTGCAAAGATCATACTAAAATGTGTTTCGACCTCCGGAGATACATTTATGTGCACTATATAAAGTACTGTAAAAAAAAAAAAAAAATCGGGATGGATGTCGTTACCGGGTGTAGGCTACAGTCGTCATGTTTACATAGGGCCGCTAGGGCGATAGCCGCGGTTAACTTCGCGTCTATTTTGACAATTTTTTTCGGTTATTTGCCCCCAGCTGGCAATATATAGCTATCTATCTATCTATTGCCTGACGCCGTTATCCCCGAAGGCGTGGCCACGAACGAACCACCCCCATGCACCTCTGTCCCCAGTCCGTCGATGCCCCTCCCCCCAACCAGCACCGCCTTCGTTCATATACTTCCTCACTCCATCCTTCCACCTCTCTATCGGTCTACCTCTCCACCTCGCTCTCGTACACCCTCTTAGTCATTCTCTCGCTTTCCATACGTTCCATATGGCCAAACCATCTCAAGTTGTTCCTTTTCACACTTTCCATCACATCTACTTCCACACCACACCTCCTTCTTACTTCCTCATTCGTCTGTCTATCCCTCCATGTAACTCCGCACGCACTTCTTAAGTACCGGTAATTAATTTCCACTGCTCTCACTCTTGGTCCGAGTCTCTCAACCAACGTCCATGCTTCGCTTCCGTAAGTCAGTGTCGGGATTACCACACTGTCATGCAAGGACTTCTTCACTTCCATACTGACCACCCTATTTCTTGTTAACCCTCTCACGACCATAGGACGCAGAGATTGCCAGATTAGCAATAAGAAAAAGATTACTCTCACTGTTATAATTACCTCTCCAAAATTAGTTTTCTGCCCACAGCTAACTCAAAGACAACTGCAGAGGTTGAAGTAAACAAACTAAAGGTTTATAGATACCCCTGACGGTAACAAAGGATTTAAAGTATCCCTAATAGGCTCAAAAATCGCGTCCGGATGTGAGAGGGTTAATGCTTTCATGATGATGACAATATGTCATGGGGGGGGGTGAGGGGGGGCTGTGCCCCCCCCTCAACATATTATTGTATCCAATGGCATTCAAAATAGACGGAAAACATGATTGCAAAGGTCCACCGCCGCCATGTTTACATTTGTCGATCGCCGTAGTTAAGTGCGTGTCTATTTAGACAGCGATTTTTTCTGTAATTTGCCCCCTGCTGGCAATATATATGATGATGACAATATGTCATGGGGGGGGGGGGGGTGAGGGGGGTCAAAGCCCCCTCTCAATATATTATTGTATCCAAAGGCAGTCAAAATAGACAAGAACGTGATGGCAAAGGTCCGACGCCAGAACACGTAGTGTAAACAATGATGGTGGTACGCCCGCTCGTAACATTCTTGCCAAAAACTCTCCCTATTGACAGCAGTGAAACTCGTATTAGGCCTAAGCCCCTTACTGTTAAAATAGATGCTGATTTGGCAAGAATGTTAAGGGCGGGCGTACCGCCATCATTGTTTACACTACGTGTAGTGGTGTCGGACCTTTGCCATCATGTTCCCGTCTATTTTGACTGCCTTTGGATACAATAATATGTTGAGGGGGGCTTTGCCCCCCCCCCCCCATGACATATTGTCATCATCATATATATTGCCAGCAGGGGCAAAAAACAGGAAAAAAAAATCGCCATAAAAATAGCCTAGACGCGAAGTTAACCGCGGCGATCGCCCTATGTAAACATGACGACTGTACACCGGGTAACTAGGCCTACATCCATCCCAAAAATATTGTATATTTAGGTCTAGGCCTACTCTGAAAATGACTTAGCCTAGGCTACATCTGAGTGTTTTAAGATTGTTGGATAGGCTAATGGGAGAAATAAAATTGGCAAGAGTTGTGTCATCGGGCGTATCACCTACCTCTGACCGGGAATATCCTAGTGTTTACTATACCCCTTTGAAAGGACATTAGCCTAACCTAACAACACTGAGCGATCTCTGCCATACCCATAGCTTACTCTGACTGTTCCTTTTACTTATATATTTTCTAGATCTCAAGTGACGGCGTCTCTTCCGTGGATTGACCTCCCAATCTACCAAGATTGGAAGCCAAAGCGTCACATTTTTCCTTTGCCCCTCAACTTTCTCTTCATAATTGCTGAGGGGCACAGGGCCCTGTGTGGGGCTTTGGTTTCCCGGGCGTTTCTGCACCCTCCTCAGCTCCCCGCCATAGGGAGTGGCTTCGGTCACCCAGGCTTTATTGTGTTCGGCAGGGAGGGTTCTGTGGGGGCGCTCAGTTATGGCCTTGGCCTTGCTCGGGGCTTTGGGGCTGTTCGGCCAGGCAGCTTGGGGAACAACAACAACAACAACCTTACCTAACCTATCCTAGTATTATGGGTGGGGGCTGCCGCCCCCACACCCTCGCTGCTTGACATCAACTTACGTGTTTACACGACGTAGGCTACGCCCTGTAACACAACTCATTCCATAAAATTTTCCGGGAATTGTAACTAATTTCGGGCGTACGGTCGTCATTGTTTACATAGGGCGATCGCCGCGCTCGCACTTACGTTCCCGTCTATTTCGACGCTATATTTTCTGTTATTTGCCCCGTCATTACTACATGAATACTAAGTTAGGTTAGGTTAAAATAGACAGGAACATTATGGGAAAGGTCCGACGCCACTACGCGTAATGTAAACAAAGATGGCGGTACGCCCGCTCACTACATCCTACGGTCCTACCCCTAATTTCAACTACCTAGCCTAAAACCAAAAACTTGCAAAAAGAAATACCCTGGGAAAATTAGGGTAAACCTGACTTTTTGGACCGACAGTGATTTCATTTTTTTTTTTTTTTGTCCTTCAGATATAGTGTTGTTTTAGGTAAATTTCTATAATTGCACCTATACGAGCTAAACAAATTACAGTATTATTGTAATTAACAGGAAGGTACGACGAGGTAAGTGATGTGGTATTGGTGGCAATATGCGGCCCTATAATGCGGATATGGAGTATAAGGGCATTTCGCCCCCTGTGACAAAAGTCTATCAATCTAGATGTGACACGGATTTAACAATGTTTCAGAGAGACATTAGCCTAACCTAACAACCTAGTATTATGGGAGGGGGCTGCCGCCCCCACTGGTTGGGTAAAGGTAGAAATCCAGTTGGGGTGGAGTGAGTAACCGTAGATTTTCGTAAGGGGGTCAGAGGGGGCGGAATGCCCTTATAATCCATTTCCGTATATTGCCACCTATACCACATCACTTACCTCGTCGTACCTTCCTGTTAAATACAATAATAATTTGGGTAAACCTGACTTTTTGGACCGACAGCGATTTCAGTCAGTTTTATTTTGTTTTTTTTTCATTTTTCCTTCAGATATAGTGTTGTTTTATGCTGAAGAGGAGCTGAAATGAGTATTTACCCATTATCCAACAATCTAAAAACACGCCCCCCACTAGTGGGGAGGGCTATGAAGTTCAGGGAAAATGAGGGTTTAAAAGCGTAAAAATACAATAATATACGGTAGCGTTTTGTATCAAAACTTGGCTCGTGTTTTCCCAAATTGCAAACCCATAACCCAATTTTGTGAATACTCGTGCCAACTTTTGACGAAAGCTGGCTCGGACTTCACGGGGTGGAGTGGGTAGCCTAATTATCCCAATATATAAGGTTATACAAATAGTCAACTTTGGGAAGACATTAGCCTAACCTAACAACCTTACCTAACCTAACTTAGTATTATGGGTGGCCACACCCCGCTGGTTGAGTTAGGCTACCTTTGTTTTTGTTTTTTTGCTAGGCTATTAGCCTAACCTAACAACCTTACCTAACCTAACCTAGTATATGGGTGGGGGCTGCTGCCCCCACACCCCCGCTGGTTAGGTTATTAGTATTATTTTTTTTTTTTTATATGTAAGTGCTATTAGCCTAACTTAACAACCTAACCTAACCTAGTATATGGGTGGGGGCTGCCGCCCCCACACCCCAGCTAGTTGGGTACTGGCTGAAAAACTTATTGTTTTACAGTATATATTATGTAGTTTAGCGGGGGGGTTTTTCTCCCTTATAATACATTTCAGCTCTTAATGACACATATAGCAATGATGTATATGCTCTACCGGACCTATTAGGCCTAAACAGATCGATGGGCTAACTGTCGGTCCAAAACATCAGTATAACCATAATTTGTTTAGCTTGTAAGCCTATAGGTGCAATTATAGAATAATTCCTTGTTTTATACTGAAGAGGAGCTAAAACGAGTATTTACCCATTATCCAACAATCTAAAAACACGCCCCCCACTAGTGGGGAGGGCTAGCCTATGAAGTTCAGGGAAAATGAGGGGTTAAAAGCGTAAAAATACAATAATAGGCCTATAGCGTTTTGTATCAAAACTTGGGGTAAATTGATACGGTTTGACAGTCACGAATTTTAGAATGTGTGTTTGTTTTTTTTGCATTTTTTCTTTGATATACCGGTACAGTGTTGTTTTACCTAACTAAGAAACCTAACCTAACCTAACCTAAAAGTAATACGTGGATAGAAACTAACCTAAAATGTATGCAATTACCAAAGCAGCACTGGATCGCGCAACTGTAAGGTCCCCCGAGTAAGGTAGGAGGGAAAAACAAAATCTATAAAGCAGAAATCCCATAAAACAGGACTTGTCATTATGTAGACAAGACTCTGTGTTTTACCCTATATCTCCCTTATAATACATTTGCGACAGGAAGGACATATATAGGACTGAAGACTATTATATAACATACCTATAGGCTACACAAACATCGATGGGGCTTGTAACTGTCAAACCGTAAAATCTTACCAAACTTGGCTCGGGTTTCCCAAACTGCAAACCAATTTTGTGAATACCCGAGCCAACTTTTGATGAAAGCTGGCTCGGATTTCACGGGGTGGAGTGGGTAGCCTAATAATTTATGTTATAAAGATAGTCAACTTTGGGAAGACATTAGCCTAACCCAACAACCTTACCTAACTTATCCTAGTATTATGGGTGGGCTTTATGAGCTTTTTCAGAATGGCAGCTGGCATGAATAGGCCTAGGCTAGATGGGCCAAGTAATAGGGAAATGTACGAGTCCTTTGGAATGGAAGAGCAGGCATTGGGCATTGATTGTGGTGTGGTTGAGTGGATAAAGAGAAGTACTTTGAGGTGGTATGGTCATGTTCAGAGAATGGATGAAGACAGAATGCCAAGAAAGATGAGTGGAACCGCTAGTAGTGGAAGACCACCTATGGTATGGGAAAAGAAAGTGGAAAAATATATTGAAGAAAAACTTACGTGGAAGGGGCATTGTGGCACGGGCAAAGGAGGCATGTCTTGACAAAGTAGCTTGGAGACGTTTCTGTCATGGCCATCCTCTAGTGGGGGTTTCCCAGGGGGAAACAAGGCGTCGGAGATGATCCGACGATGATGATGATTATGGGTTGGTTGGGTTAGGCTAGGCTATATTTTTTTTTTTTCTAATGTGCTAGGCTATTTAGCCTAGCCTAGACTAACCTAGTAGCCCTATATGGGTGGGGGCTGCTGCCCCCACTGGTTGGGTTACTTTTTTTTTTTTTTTTCTTAGTTTCTTCCAGTAGATCATCTGGAAAAAGGCAAAGTAGGCCTGTGTATCCAGCTTAGTACCAGTACTTGCACTGCTGCGGTTGTTCACAGTGTTGGCGGCAGCGGTAGCAGACGCAACATTTTTACTATTCTGTATTTTTGCTTTAGGCTAGGCTATAATCAAACTTCATATCTTGTCTTCCCCATACTTTATCAAGATTACTTTCAAACTCCCTTATTGATTCGGAATCGACTACATACTGGGGCAGTGCATTCCACTCATTTACCACTCTGTCACAAAATGAGTTCTTTGCCTTCTCAAGCCTATTTCTTTCTTTGTAAATTTTCTTAAGAGTGTCCTCTCGTTCTTGTTCCCTCCCATATCAAGAAGATACCTTCACACACATCCTCATCGTACTTTCCTGACACTACTTAAAAGTCTCTATCATATCCCCTCCCTTTCTCCTAGCCTATATGCCAGTGTCGGAAGCCCCAGTGTCCTCAACCTCTGCTCATAGCCCGCGTTCTTCAACGTTGGTACTAGCTTGCTAGCTCTCCTCTGCACTTTCTCCACTGCTTCTATATCCTTTACCATATATGGAGCCCACACCTGGTTCGCATATTCCAGGTGCAGCCTAACCAGCGCTGTATAGCCTAGAGATTCCTGAAGATTTCTTCGTCAAGTGACACAAATGTCCTCCTTATCAGCCCTACAATTCTATTGGCTTTGTTTATCTTTTCCGCTAAATGTTCCGAGAAATTTAACTTATTGTCTATCACTACTCCTACTGTATATCCTTTTCTGCATTCACTTCCTCCATCGCTTCATGCATAGGCCTACTGTATCCTACCTTGTCTATCTTGCTTGTCCCAATCCGCATGTGTATGTGTGTATGTATTTTTGTATGTGCTAGGCCTATTAGCCTAACTTAACAACCTAACCTAACCTAGTATATGGGTGGGGGCTGCTGCCCCCACACCCCCGCTGGTTGGGTACTGGCTGAAAAACTTATTGTTTTACAGTAGCCTAGGCCAGGGTGTAAAACGAGGCCGATTATCGTAATGCTACTCAACTTTGTTTTACAATTAATGCTAGGCCTACCCATAACAGAAAATATTTGTTCGTTGAATTGACGGTTGATTAATCGATAGGTTAATAAATTTCTCAGATAATAAGATTATCTGAAAAGACTGATTAGTATTAACACAAAATAGGCCTACACAAAATATATTTAGCCTAGGCCTGACAGACAGTTACAAAGTACGATATTATTGCCATTTTGGTTCCACAGCCTGCAAGATGGCGCCATCATGGCAGCCAATTGTCTAAATGGCCACCATCCCACCTAGACCCATTATTCGATAAAATTGAAATCTGCATATTTAGCCTAGGCGCTCGCCATTCGTCCGCGCATTAATGCTACTGGATTCAGGAAAATAGTGCTACTCAACTCAAGTTATTTGCTTTGACACCCTGGCCTAGGCTATATATGTATTTTAGCGTTTTTTTTTTTTTGGTAGCATTCAAGGAGACTAGGCCTACATCAGACTATTCTTCTTCTGCTTACCTCTGACCGGGTATAAGCTATCCTAGTGTTTACTAGCCTATACCCCTTTGAAAGGACATTAGCCTAACCTAACCTATCCTAGTATTATGGGTGGGGGCTGCCGCCCCCACTATTTGACATCTTTTGGTGCCTATTTTCCCTAATATGGCGGATGTAGTGTCCTTGAAGATTATCCTTTAATTGACCGGCGGTACCTTTATCGGTGTTTTACCCTAGTGGCAGTTTCGGTTATATTTACCGATGTAGGCTAGGCTAGTTTTCTTGAACGGTACAGTAGGCCTACCTTCTTCCTAAAAAATTGTGTTGTCTTCCAACCAGCAAATAAGGCATTTGATTTAATGGTCAAAGTAATCAAGTAATCAAAAAGCAGATTTGAAGAGGAGGTCCGTCTTTTATAGTCTTCTTCCTCCTCCTTTCTTGTGTCGACTGGCCGCTGGCGGCCGTCTGGCGGGGAGGCGATGTACGTAGCTCTAAAACATGACGTCACTCACTATCTGCGCATGCGTGAGAATCTTGGCCCCTTTGGCCCCGCCCCTCACCTCCGTTGCGTTTAAATATACCCTTCAAACCATATCAACTAGATCTCTTCGTAGCTCACTCGGTATGGCACCTGCCCGTCACTGAGAAAACCAGGGATCGATCCCACTCCTTTGGTAGGCCTATATTTTGTATTTGTTTATTTTGTTATATTTTTTATTTTGATTATTTTTGTTATATTTTAGGCATAGACTTGTGAGGGGAGAAATTGTAGAGAGGGCATTGATGGATTATGTGCTGGTGACAAGGGAAAGATTGTGTAGACTGCTGGATGTGAATGTGATGAGAGGGGAGGCGGAGGGTATGTCAGATCATTACCTGGTGGAGGGAAAGCTAAGAGTTAAGAGTTACAGGAGAATAAGAGACAAGCGTGAAGTAAGAGAGGTAATAAAAGTTAGTGAGTTAGAGAAGAGTGAAAAAGAGAGGGAGTACAAGGAAAGATTAAATGAAAAGTGGATGGAAGTGACAGAGATGGAAGAGAGAGAAGTAGAGGTTGAATGGCAACAGTTTAAGGATGGATCGAGTGAAAGCAAGTGCAGAGGTAGTATGCGGCAAAAGGAAAGTAGGAGGCAGAGGTATCAGGAAGGGAAGCGAGTGGTGGAATGATACGGTGAGAAAGGCAGTTGAGGAGAAGAGACAGTGTTTTGAGAGGGTTTTACAGGATGGTAGTGTTGAGGTATGGGAGAGGTACAAGGAGAAAAGGAGAGAGGCAAAACAGATAATTAGAGAAGCGAAAAAAGATGCAAACGAAAGGTGGGGTCAAAGGTTGAGTGAGAATTTTGAAGAACGAAAGAAGATGTTCTGGAAGGAGGTAAATAAAGTAAGGAAAGGAGGACAAAAGAGGGAAGAGTCAGTGAAAGATGAAAATGGAGAATTACTAGTGGAACCAGTTGAAGTGAGGAAAAGATATGCCGAGTATTTTGAATCTTTGTTAAATACAAGAGATGGAAGAGAAGCAGTGATTGAAGCAGAGGTGGATGGAGATAGGTTACCCAGGCCACCCAGGTGGCAGGGAATGAATGAAAGGATTGAGGAAAATGAGGTGAAAGAAGCAGTGAAACAAATGAGAGCGGGAAAAGCAGAAGGTTTGGATGGTATTGCTGTGGAGTGTATAAAGAAGGGTGGAGATGTGATAATAGATTGGTTGGTGAGACTTTTCAATGTGTGCTTTGCTGTGTCAATGGTACCAATAGACTGGAAGAGTGCATGTATTGTGCCGTTGTACAAGGGGAAGGGAGATCGGCAGGAGTGTTCAAGTTATAGAGGTATTAGTTTATTGTCAGTGGTTGGAAAGCTGTATGGCAGGGTGTTGATAGAGAGGATAATAAAGTGTACGGAACTTGCAATAGGAGAAGAACAGTGCGGTTTTAGGAGGGGAAGAGGGTGCGTGGATCAGATGTTTGCAGTAAGACAGTTATGCGAGAAGTATTTAGAGAAGCATAAGGAGATATTTTGGGCATTTGTGGACTTGGAAAAAGCGTATGATCGTGTGGACCGTGAAGCAATGTGGAAGGTGTTAAGGATTTATGAAATAGGAGGAAATTTGTTAGAAGCAGTTAAGAGTTTTTATGAAGGGAGCAGAGCATGTGTGAGAGTAGGAAATGGTGAGTTGAGTGAATGGTTTGAGGTAAAGGTAGGTTTGCGACAGGGTTGTGTAATGTCACCATGGCTGTTTAATATGTTTATGGATGGTGTGGTGAGGGAGGTGAAAAGGAGAACTATGGGAAGAGGATTGGGTTTAGTAGGGAAGAATGGTAGAGATTGGGAGTTGAATCAGTTGCTGTTCGCTGATGACACAGCATTGGTGGCGGATTCTAATGAGAAACTGCAGCGGGTAGTCAAAGAGTTTGGTGTGGTTTGTGGAAGGAGGAAACTGAAGGTGAACGTCAATAAAAGTAAAGTAATGGTGTGTAATAGGGGAGAGCATAGGGTGAATCTAGATGTGAGGCTGGATGGGGAAATATTGGAACAAGTAGAGTGTTTTAAATATCTAGGAGGAACGATAAGCAGGAGTGGAGGTAAAACAGAGAGTGTGTGAAGGAAGGAAGGTTTTCGGAGCAATGGGAAGTATGTGGAAGACGAGAAATCTCGGAGTGAAAGTAAAAAGTGCACTGTATCAAGGAATTGTTGTGCCAACAGTGATGTATGGGGCTGAGACATGGGCTCTGAAGAAAAAGGAGAAAAGAGGGCTGGATGTGATGGAGATGAGCTGCTTGAGGAGTATGTGTGGAGTTACTCGTAGAGACAGATTGAGGAATGAAGAGATACGTAGGAGAGTGGGGCAGCAGGAACATTTGTCAGCCAGAGTGGACAGAAGGGTGCTGAGCTGGTATGGTCATGTTGAACGAATGGGAGATGAAAGGCTTACAAAGAGAATATGTGAGTCAGGTACAAGAGGAGATAGAAGGGCAGGAAGACCCCCATTGAGATGGAGAGACTGTGTAAGAAAGGCTTTGGATGATAGAGGCATGACTATAGATCAGGCAGGGGAAGTGGTGGTGGACAGGAGTGAATGGAGAATGCTTGTGAATAGTTGAGTGAACACGTGGTCATTTGGAGTAAGGGGTCGGGCGCAAGTTGGACTAGATAATAGTCCATCAGGCGCCTGGCCCGGGGAGACGATTAATATGAAGGGTGCGCCTGGAAGTGTGGTGGGAGGGCTTGTGGCTTTGGCTCCGCTGCATGTCTGCCTGCCGAGATCGGAACCTCTCCGGGTGGTCGGGGGCCGGGGGAGTGCTGGAGCGACCTTGGTGACCCTGGTCTCTGGGTCTTCTCCTGGGTAACCTGGATGTGTGTGAGTTTGTGCTTTTTATCTGTTTATTTGTTGTTTTATGTTGTTTTTGTGTTTTCCCTGTTCTTGCTCTGTCCTGAGTCGGCTACCCCCAAAATGGGGATTGGGCCTGAGCATATAGATAGATAGAATAGATAGATATTTTAGGGTTAGGTTATGTTAGGTTAATCTAATCTAATCCAATATAATAGTTGTACATTTGAGGGGCGGGGCCAAGATTCTCATGCATGCGCAGATGGTGAGTCACGTCATGTTTTAGAGCTACGTACATAGAATCCCTATACATCCATCCAATTTTCCAAGAAACCCTGCCAATGCTAGTTATCACAAAGTACTCGCTCACAGGTAATAATAATAATAATATAATAATAATAATACTTTATTTCAGACTCACACATTACAGAGGGGACCATACTGGGGTCCATATATACCTTACAGTAACATAAATATATATAAGCTACTGTACATAGGCTACATAAAATAAAAATAAATTAAATAATACCCAGCTTGCTATCATGTAGTTCCCAGCACTGCCTCAACCAAAAACAGTGGTCATCAAACTACTGTGTTACCAAAACCACTGTCCTAATTGTGTACAGTGCCATGACTCACATCATTTAGCTTCCAGTACAGTATGTACTCACTGATGTCTTCTTAAAGAGGCTTATGCCTGTGACTCTCTATATCCTGGCTGTCACTGTGATGCTGGCTACGCGTGGTGGTGATTTGTACTCGATAGTTATACCTCTGCTCCTGACCCCTCTACACTTTATCCAGCTTTGATTCAAATTTCACCACAGTTTCTGCATTCACCACCCACTCTGGCAATTCTCCCTACCAACAATTCTCTAGAGACCTCTGGTGGACGCTTCTGAACTAGCGCCAGAGCTACGACTGTAGACATCTCTATACCCAACACCTAGGATATGCACAGTTTATCTAAATTTTTGTGTGATTCTACACGTTTTTATTATGTATACGACTACACTAAGTGCTTAGGCCTATATAGTATAGTAATAAAGGGAAAGTCCATATGCAGCTGATAATGACTACAAACAATTATAAGCTGATTAATTATCATAACAAAATTGGCACGAAAATACCTGCTGACTTTGTATTGTAAATATACGTTATTTATGAATATGGGTGATTTTAAAATATATAAAACAACAGTATGCATAGACCAACGTATGCGTCATAAAATGCCCCTGAACGAGAAGCCCACCACAGAAGCCACGAGCGAACACCACACAGAAACACCCGAAAGAAAGGTCCACAGAACGAAAGGACCAGCAGACCGAGCCAGCCAATTCAGACAGGCCCAAGCCCGCAGGGCTAAGCAGCTCCAGGCCGCACCTACCTACCCCTTCTAAACTGACCATTTTCCACACCTCATGTACACTACCCCCTCGTGTCCTACACTTCTAACTACAATGAAGATGAACAGGAATATACATTCATAGTAAAAATACCCACGCCTGTCCCTAGACCTCGTATATCATTTCCCATAACGAGTATAGATATATGTAACCCGTGCTTAGTCGCCCCTTGCATTGTTCCTCTAGTAACTAAGTGTCTCTATAATATTAACTGCCACCAGTATTGATACGACATAGCGGCACTGTCCTTGTGTCGTATTGTGCCAAGTGCAGATCAACCAGGTTTCATCACCTTATTAGGACGACGACTATAATGTCGTCGTTCATCGATGTATTCAATCCTTAGGTTACGTATTAATATTAACATTCCCTAACATATCTTGTCTTGCCAGACTAAGTTTCTGAAGACTCATCGCCCATAAAATCTATGAATTCAATCCTTAGGTTAAGTATCTTTATCCGCCATTGTGTTCACCTATTTCCATTTACTTTTCCACAATTGTCATACGTCTTCCACTTACCTCCTTCGTATCCACAGTCCACACTACTCCAATTTGCTTCGTGTCTTACACCTCTTACCCGCCCGACTCTACCTACGATGATGAACAGGAATACACATTCATATTAAAACACCCATGCCCTGTCCCTAAGGTTGAGCCAATGCCAACCCGTCAGACAGCCATAAATCTATGTATGTTCTTCCATCCGAGAAGTAGTAGATTAAAACCCCATGTCCTAATTGATAAGAAACTATGATACCCACGGGTACACCATTGTGTATATAACCATTGTTCCTGTAAGACCTAGACAGAGATAATGACTGAAGATGTTAGCCACCATGCAGTAACTCCAATTCTTACCCCAACCAGAGATTGTATAGATAACCTTTGTTACCATTGTCTGTCATAAGTACCTCGAAACAATAACGAAGTACCCCTACGAACTGCCGCTTTTCTTGGTATATATTTCATAGAAAACGCAGTTCCCAGGGACAACTAGACGTGCAAAAGCTCGTGCCACCTAATAGTATCCATAACCCCTCGTACTGACGAGGAATAATACACCATGTTTTTCCCCACTTTACCCACAGTAAAGCACACACCTACAGTTCACCTCCTTCTCCCCCCCCCCCCCCCCCCAGCCCCACAGTCCACATAATTCTATCTTTTCCAGACTCATATACCACCCCATAGTTGCATTCCCCGGTAGCATTCGGCTAACGTACTTTCACTGCCTTTTCAAACTCCAATATCAACTGCAGCCTATTGCCACCCCCACGCCCAGAGACCTTAGGGTCAAATTTCCCTATAGCCCCACCTGAACTCCTACCCTCTCATTAAAAATACCCCGCGCTTCTCGACTCTTGTCCGACCTAGCCTCTCTCTCATACCTCTTGAAGATCCTCGATTTTTCCGTTGCTAACGCTCTCCAACCTTTTATATATATACTCCTATCCAGCCTGCCTTTCCTTAATAGGCCAGAACAACATTAAACTTTACTAACCCCTTGCATGCCATCTATTCTCTTACAACCTATTCACAACCCTGCACCCAATGGTCGTCGGTGCGAGGCTAGCCGCCTCACCAGTAACTAACTTCTATTGCCATACTTCCAGATAAATGTGGCAGAGTTAGCAACCCAGTCTCCACCACATCCAGCAAACCATACAATTAACAACCAACCGAGTAAAACCAGCTAGCCAAGGCACCTTCGGTTTTGGTATTAAGGACACCCAGATCTGTCTCATACACAGAGGGTTATTACAAACACTGGTCATATGGCAAGCCCCTAGCCACAGCCGCCGGACGACCATCACAGAGAGAGGGCGCCCAGCTACCCCTTTTTACCCCCCCGAGGAGGGAGACCCCCACCCCCGCGGAGGTATACCTGACCCCTGTTTTGACTCCCGGGTCATTGCCAGGTAGCACAGGAATTCTTCCTATCAATGAACTAACCATGCATGACTAACACCTTTACTAACCTTTATTAACTCACAATAAACCATTTACCTTTCTTGCATACTCTGATCACTAAATTAGCACCTCAGCTATACCATAGAATGAAGATGGAACAATCTAAGAGAGACGCTCCTATCACAGCTGTCCCCATCCTCCTCGCAAAGTAGATCCAGTCTCTCTCCCCTCAATACTTCCAGTATAGCCAAAATAGTACCTCTTACTAAGGCTCAGTTATATTAAAATAAGAAGGCTTCCTATAGCCATGTGCCACAACAGTAATCACCACCTTACCTAGTCCCCATATCTATTGAGAGCTCAAATAAGTCCATAAGACTCGAGATCCCTATTGCCTACAGGGTCCAGAACCGAGCCTATAAACCTAGCTCCCGCCCCCAGTCAAATCAGTTGAAAGTTAGACACCAACCAGTGGTCACTACCCTGAAGTTAACCTCTAGCTCTGCCCTTGTGTTGTTCCTGAGTTGAGAGATTCCCGATCCGGCAGACTCCATGGCAGAAGTTAAATAGAAGATCTGTCCATGTACAAGTACCAACGTGCACCTTATAACCTTCACACAAATTAGTGGGTATATAAGTGTGTAGCCAGCACCGATCGCCAAGAGATCCGACTTGAGAACTTCCTACATATTGGACCACCTGGACGGCCGAGGAACCAGTCGTTAGCCCCCAACATCACCGGAAGCAAGATAACCAGGACCAGACCAACAAATACTATTCAAGATTCACGTTACTAGTACTAAGTGTTATAGTACCAGTTCGACATTCACTTATTAACTTTTCTATGAAGTGGCTATAACTTGCCCAGTGTAACTCATATTTAACCATTCCATTGGGGACGTACTAAGCGTATCAGTGTTCATTAATTAACAGGCGACATTGACTCTCGTAATTACCTTATTCAGATATTAAAACCCTAGTGATATCTAACGTTCGCCCACTGATTTGTGTTCTACGTATTTCTGCCATAAGAATATAAATCTTAGATCAGTACCCCCTTGAGGTTACTAGAATTTCCGTGTTCAGAAATATACGCGTATCTAATTCTAACTGTGAGCTGCTACTTGGGCACGCGACCTGCCAGTAAGAAATCTAATTAGTGAAATTGAATACATAAATACATTGAGGTCTTCCAGTATAATAAACCTTGCTAACAGAAACCCGTGATCAGAAGAGTATACCTGAACGTTGGAAGTGGGAGACTAGGCTCCATCTAGATCCGCTAATGCTAGCAGTTCCCTTCTATTATGTTTTGTACGAGTATTACTATCTTTCTATGCTCTTTATTCACCTATTTAAATAAACGTTATCGTGTGTCGTGTTACCGTGTGTTTATTTTGTGTTCTCTATTCCTCATACCTTGTATTGTGCATGCAGCCTTATATACCCAGTCAGATAGAGCCCACATTACCCAAGTTAATCCTGCAGAAAAACAGGGCATAACATTGGCGGCAGCGGTGGTTCTTGATTCGGATAAAAGGTTGCATTACATTGCAAGTTTGGAACAGCCAGAACACGATAACATCATGGCGCACCGTTCTCACATTCCCATCCCCCATTATGATGGAGAAACTTATGAGATCGAAACATTCATGGACATAGTGAAACCTGTACTTGACCTAGTTTATACCACGGACGCAGAAAAAATAGCCGTAACATTAACGCACCTGGGAAAAGCCGTTTACCTGGTTGCCTATCAAGTGCACCCTGCTCTCACCTGGGACGAATTTCGCCCAATAGTGATAGATGCCATTAAGCCTTCGTTGGGCGTTTTCGTGGCCCACACCCGTATCCAAGACACTAAATTCGAAGGCGATTTAGATGCCACAGTGAATAAGATTGCCCAACACATAAAAGTTTCCTTCCCCACGTTGACCAGAATCCAACAAGAACAGCAAATTCTGGTCAACCTTGTGTCTATATTGCCCTCAGCAGTAAAAGACCATTTCCGTGTGCACGATTTCGTCGGATACCAAAAAGATCTCATCACGATCCGACGTATTTTGGCCGTGCGCACAGAAGCACCCACCCAAATCGCTGCAATCAAGAGGTTTCCCACGCACCCACAGCAACCCGACCACCAAAACTCCAAGAATGCCTACCCAGCCTCATCCTTCCACAACAGACCCACCTACCCTTCCGGCAAGCCCCAACCCAGTAGACCCCGGTTCCAACCTACCCAGCCACGCAGAATCTTCAACCGGAACAGGAACTACAACACCTACCAAAGTAAAAACCCTACCTTAGTAATTATCAACCCCTATGATTTCCCTGCCTGTAATGCTCAGTGTGCTTTCCATCAAATTCGTGACTCTGCCAAACCTCGCCCCTTTACTCCTCGCATTTCTGTAAATGAAGAGGAGTTGGGACAAGAGGAAGAGATGGAAGAAAGACACACTGGAGAAATAGCCCCTAACATGACCTCAGAGGATACCGAGGAAACCCTGGAGGAGGTAGATACCGATTCCCAGGATTTTTAAAGTACCCCCGCCCAAGATGGCCTCGGCGGGGGACGACATAACTGACCGCACTGCCCCCATTTATTACATGGCCAAAATCAAGGACATTCCTGTCCGCTTGTTAATAGACACGGGAGCTGCCAAGTCATGTTTGTTCAAAAATTACTATGATCAACACCACCGACTATTTGGCCCTTTGTTAACCACCAAAGCAGAACTAATCTCAGCTGCTGATACTTACTTAAATCTCCTAGGAGACACTTTGCCCCTATCAGTAACTACTCCTGCCCCCCATGCTCGTTGTTATCACACATTCACAGTACTTTCCTCCAACTGTAAACATTACGATGGTTTCCTTGGACTTGACCTCCTTCAAAAACTCCAGGGCCAGGTCGACTGCGGCCAAAGGCTGATATCATTCAAAAAATTCCAACCAAAAGCCTCTGACAAACCCATCACGCAGAAACCCATTCATAAAAAAAAAAAAACACCTTCCCCCTCAACAAACCCTGAGTCAGGGTTACCAAATTGCAGCTAGCACTAAGGTGACTCCTAAACCCTCCCCTTGCCCTGAGTCCCCTCAAAATCTCACCCCATTCAGTAACCAAATGCCTCAACAAACGAAAGAAGACAAGTCCAAGCAACTCCCTCTCGGTAATCCCCTCCAGTCTCGTAATTCTGTCCCGGATAAATCCTCCCATGTTTTCAGGACAGACTCTGATATATGTAACCATAATTCCATCAAATGTTTATGTACACATGTTTCCAGGGAAAATGCCGATCAATGTACCCAACAATGTTTCCCCCATGCCCCAAGAAATGTTCAGCTATCCCACAACCCACAACAATTCCCTTGTGACAATTTTCCGTCAGTAGCTCCCTTGCCCCCCCCCCCCACACAATTCACACCCCTAGACAAATTCACAACCCCACACTTGACTCACCCTCTCATGACAAACAAACCCACCCGCCCCACATCACTTTTAACCAGACCTTGACTGCCACCAAGAAAGTTCCCCATGTTCGTCCTATTAACAACCCCAAATCAATACACCAGTCCTCCACCAATAACCCATTTTCTACACCTAACTTTTTCCCACCAACCCTCCGCAGTCCCCCCAACAAATCCCGTTTTCTAACTCGCTCACCTCTCACCACTCTGAACCGCCCGCACGCGCCGTTAATCCCCCCCTCACGCGTGCCGACCGAGGGACACAACCATGTTCCCACCATGCCCCCAGAAATGCCCAGCTATTCCACAGCAACCCCAATCCCCCTTGTGACAGTTTTCCGTCAGTAGCTCCCTTCCACCCCCACACAATTCACACCCCTAGAAAACTTCACAACCCCACACTTGACTCGCCTTCTCATGACAAACAAAACCACCAAATCCATATAAACTCCAAACAAACCGTCACTGCCACCGACAACGCTCCCCAAATTCGTCCTTCTAACAACCACAAATCCTTACATCAGTCCTCCACCAATAACCCATCTTCTATACCTCACGCTTCCCCCACCAACCCTCCGCAGTCCCTCCAACACATCCCGTTTTCTAACCCCCTCACACCGCGCCCCACTGATCCTCCCACACGTGCTGTTAATCCCCCCCTCACGCGTGACCTTGCCCCCCTTATAGGTACCAAGCACCTGCTCGCCAGTCAATCCCCCACCATCATTAGCCCAGCTGTAGTTCAGGATAAATGCCAAATTCCCCCCCACCATCAAAAATGGGTGAACCTTCGACCCATACCCCACACTCACATGATATTTTCCCCCACTACCACGTCCCCCAACCCCCATTGTTGCCTCTTACAACCCGCCATCATTTCCGCTCGCATCAACCACATTCTCGTGGCAAATATCTCAGAGGAATCCCTGACATTACCAAAAGGTCTCATTATAGGAGACCTCGAAACTTTCGATGACCTCCCCATAGATTGTAACGACACCCCTACCAGCCTCCAATTGCCCCCTCTCCCTGAGACATTATCTGACCACCAAAAGAACGGCATGTACGACTTACTGCTGGAATTCAGTGACGTGTTTGCCCAACAACCCACCGAAATCGGACAGACTGATGTAGAACAACACATCATTAACACCACAGGCCCCCCCATACGACAACCATCCTGTAGAAAGAACCCCATACAACGTCAGGAAGAGGAACGCCAAGTCCAGGAAATGTTAGAGGCCGGGATTGCCACCCCGTCCATTAGTCCCTGGTCTTCCCCTGTTGTCCTAGTCAAAAAGAAAGATGGGACAACCCGTTTTTGCGTCGATTACAGGAGGTTAAATAACGTAACCATTAAAGACGCTACGCCCTTACCCCGAATAGACGATTCCCTTGACTCCCTACACGGATCACTCTGGTTCACGACCCTCGACTTGCAAGCAGGGTATTGGCAAGTGCCTATCAAGGCCGAGGACCAAAAGAAAACAGCATTTTCCACTAGTGGTGGCCATCACTATGAATTTAACGTCCTACCTTTTGGCCTCTGTAACGGACCCGCCACTTTCTCCCGTTTGATGGAAGCGGTATTACATGGCCTAACCTGGGAAACCTGCCTAGACTATCTGGACGATATTATTGTATACTCACCAACCTGGGAAGAACACCTCCTCAGGTTGAGACAAGTCCTTCAAAGAATCCGAGCCGCCGGGTTTAAATTAAAACCCTCAAAGTGCGAGATTGCCCGAAATAAGGTAGATTTTCTCGGACACATGATATCTGAACATGGTATTGCGCCAGACCCAAAGAAACTTCAAGCCATACAAAACCAACCCCCACCTGTAAAGTCAGTGAAAATAGGCTAGCCTAAACAGACCTCGGATGCGGAAATACCCTGAGCCGAACAGGCCAAGTGGGATATCTCTATTGGTCTAACTGGTAAGGTGCCTGCCTCAGTCCTCACACCCAAGGGTCGAGAGTTCGTGCCCCCACCAGGGCATGATATTTTCGTGAGGCTATTTCCGCATTTAACGAAGTTTAGGTGTGCTGGTTAAATTGTTCAGATGGTTGAGAGTAAGATCGGAGCTCCATAAATCCTCTTTCGGGTATGGTGTAAAAACCGATCCCCACAGGGCAACGAAGAGGATAGGAGAGAGCAGGGAGTGTTGTGAGACTCGATTGGGTTGGGTTGTGGAGTTGCCAGCCGCCCAAGCGAGTTGCCAACTGGGCAGTTTGTAGGTGCGTGTAGCATCGCTCAGTGAAGTTGTCTCACCATTCCCGTTCATCTTTCTGACGGAGTCTCGGTCGATTCGGCTCAAGCTTGTTCCTCTCTGTTCGGAGCTTTCGCTTCCCGGAAGGTGAAGTAGTGTAAAGTCAGTGAAAATAGGCTAGCCTAAACAGACCTCGGATGCGGAAATACCCTGAGCCGAACAGGCCAAGTGGGATATCTCTATTGGTCTAACTGGTAAGGTGCCTGCCTCACACCCAAGGGTCGAGAGTTCGTGCCCCCACCAGGGCATGATATTTTCGTGAGGCTATTTCTGCATTTAACGAAGTTTAGGTGTGCTGGTTAAATTGATCAGATGGTTGAGAGTAAGATCGGAGCTCCATAAATCCTCTTTCGGGTATGGTGTAAAAACCGATCCCCACACACCCACCACTGTTAAAGGAGTACGTTCGTTTCTAGGTTTAGCCACATACTACAGACGTTTCGTCCCCAACTTTGCCACCATAGCCAGACCCCTCCACCAACTCACCCACAAAGACACCCCTTTCACCTGGACACCTGACGGAGACCTCGCGTTTAACACTTTGAAGCAAAAGCTAATCGAAGCCCCGATTGTCGCTTTCCCTGACTACCAAAAACCTTTCCGTCTTTATACCGACGTATCTCTGTACGCCATGGGTGCAGTTTTAGCTCAAGTCAGAGACGGAGAGGAACATGTGATAGCGTATGCCAGCTCCACCCTCAACCAAACACAGCAGAATTATGCAGCCACCAAGAGAGAGTGCTTAGGGATCATTTGGGCACTCAGCCACTTCCGGTCATTTGTGTTGGGCGTAAAACTCGACATAATCACCGACCATCAATCTTTACAATGGCTGCGTAGGTGCGAAACCAACTCAGCCATTTTGGTACGTTGGAGGGAGACACTAGAGGACTACGACTTTACCATACAATATCGTCCAGGCAAACTCCATACCAATGCAGACGCCCTGTCACGTTTGCCAGTACCAAAAGACCCCCCCACCAACCTAGCCGCCTTACAAAACACTGAGTTGGTATCTACCCCCACCCCCCGACATAATGCCCCCTCAGCCCCCTCCCTAATTCAATCTTGGGAAGCAAGAATCAGACCCCCCTGGATACCGTTAAATGTCTTCAGGGGACTGACTCGCTGGGGAGATCAACTTGCCACAGACACTGGTCACATAATCTTGGACCCCACCATTGCCGATAACTACATGATTGCCATCCACGAGGGAAATGGCATACACCTTGGACAAAAGAAGATGTTAACACCTTACGAGCGGCCTATGCGGTTTATTATATGTACCGCACAGCGGGGTGTTTTTAGCCAAAATAGGGCTGTTTACGTGATCATTTTCATGCCTAAATAAGACCCAGAACGTAAAACAAGTACCTATCCCTGAAAGGGCATAAACAGAGCTTTCGAATGACACCATAACGATCCTTGTATGATGGATAGTTTTCTTGCAATAACCGTGCAACGCGAGTGCAAAAAGCAGGTAATTCGGTACTTTCGGTACATAATTGAGTATGTAGCGAGTGAGAGAGGGAGGAGGGAGCTGAGATTTGTGTCAGTAGGTTCGCCGCGGTGGTCTGGAGCAGTCATACGCTCGCTAGTCTCCTGCCACCACTTGTCTCTCTCTCTCAATTACGTGCTGATATTGCCACTCCACCTATGACGAGCGCCGCCACATAGTCCAGCTTTTTTTAACTCGACTTATGTTGCTCGCCGCTAATTAAGGGTTAAAGATCTTCACAGACCAATACTGGACCCCCAACCCCTCCAAAATTGCACAACGAGTGACAGAATCCTGCAACGTGTTTATTGGGAAAGGATAGATCACGCACCCCAGGCCCAGCGGTACCTTGTCGGCTACCAAACCGTTCCAAGTCCTCTCCCTCGACATCATGGGCCCGTTTCCTCCTTACGCTGGCAAGCGCTATATCGTCACATTTGTGGACGTCTATTCAAAATTTGTAATAGCCTGCCCAGCTAAAGACCACACAGCCACCACAGTCGCCACACTGCTTGCCACAGAAGTATTCCCTATATTCGGTCTGCCCCTTGCTCTTCTATCCGACAATGCCCCCGAGTTTAGTGGACACGTTTGGCAACAGTTCACACAACAATGTGGCATTAAGATTAAACACTCATGCCCATACTGGCCTCAAGGAAATGCTATATGCGAACGCAGCCATCGCACCATCAGTTGCGAACAAAAATGATTGCTCTTAACACCACAGACTGGCCATCACAACTAAAAATGATACAATGGGGCATGAATACCTGTCCCCGAGAAGACGGTATTTCCCCTCATGAACGTGTTTACGGCGTACCCCCCCCTGTTACTGCCGTTCCACCACCACGCTCACCTTCCCTCCACCACCTCCACAATTGACCCATTGCAACATCTGCAAAACACCCAACATACCCCCCAAACTAACCTCCACAAACCCCAAGCCCCCACTATCACACCCTCCTCCACCATGACACCTTCGTTCACTTCTGATAATCAAGTACCTCCCCCGCTTATCCAAATACGAAAGCCCCCCCCACAACCCCGACCACAACAGAAACTCTGCCGTCTAGCCCTGACATACCTTCCCCAGGCACCACACTAAGAAAACCACACACCCCACCCAAAACCAAGTACACACCCAAACACACCACACAATCTACCTCAGTAACCTCACGCTACAACCTACGCCCACGACAAAAACTTTTTAAAACCTCCAGGAAACACACCCTGCTAACCAAATTCCGTAGGGCTACCAGACCACTAACCTCCTCCTCTTCTTCTTCGTCGACTTCTCCTCCACAATGGGAAAGAAGACGAATAATCACCCCTAAACACCATAAACCCTCTAACTATAGTCCAGAAGTAACAACCCCCACCCCCGCAAGAAAACACATACCTTCCTCTTCAACCTCATCCCCTCTCAACCCCCACCAAACACCCATAAAACCGCCTACTTCCACCACCAGCACACACCCCACACCCGTCCCTACCCCCAACCCCCCAACTTAAATCTACACTCCCTACCCACCCGTCTAGCCCCCCCCCCCCCCCCCGCATCCGCCCCTTTCCCCTCCACGATCCCCACCACCCCCACCCACACATCGACCAACCTCCTCATCTCACCGAACCCCAACCATCCCCCCCCTAAGGAATCCCCGCACAAAGTCACCCCTGAGAGAACCCCCACACATACTCCCACCAAACCCTCTTCCAATTCACCTACCACCCTCACCCAACAAAGTCCTCCACACACATCTACCTCTCAAATAACCCTCGACCTCGCCCCCAATACATGCCCTTCACCTGTAAAACGTTCCTCCCCTCAATATGAAACATCGTCGAGCGACTCAAGTCCCACGACAAACTTCTGCCTTCCCACCAGAACCGCCCGAGGTAGAATAATCAACAGACCCATCAGATTTAAAGACGGGGAGATAAAAATAACACCCCGTTCCGACACTAAAGACCCAAGCCACACAACACACACACCCCTTCCTTCTCACACACCTCCTTCACCCCCCTTACCTAAACCTATCTTGCGCATTGCCTCACTAGATTTTTCCAGCCTACAACACCGCCCAAGAAAACCCCCAAAAATCCAGACTCATGTTCCCCCTTCATCCCCAGCTCTGTTGTCATGCGTTAATCCCCTGTCGTTTAGTAACCAATTCACCACACTAAACAGACCTCCTGTCAGTCCCACACACCTCACTCCGACCCCCGCGGGGAAAGCTACAAACCATTCATACGAAAGGTTAAAGTAAAAACCACCACTGGACACTTACGTCTACAACGCCCACATCAAGCCCGGGCAACCGCCCGTCACAACACAGAGGACACATTCTTACAGGTATACATTGACCTACAAAAGAAACCTGACCGTCGCTCTCTTGCTTGGTGGAACCTTCTAAATACCCTCAAAATGACCCACCATAACTATGCTTCTTTTTACTTCACCCTTGAGGCTCGGGGACGAGCCTATAATGAAGGAGAGGGAAGTAAAATGCCCAAGAACGAGAAGCCCACCACAGAAGCCACGAGCGAACACCACACAGAAACACCTGAAAGAAAGGTCCACAGAATGAAAGGACCAGCTGACCGAGCCAGCCAATTCAGACAGGCCCAAGCCCGCAGGGCTAAGCAGCTCCAGGCCGCACCTACCTACCCATTTTAAACTGACCATTTTCCACACCTCACGTACACTACCCCCTCGTGTCCTACACTTCTAACTACAATGATGATGAACAGGAATATACATTCATATAAAAAACACCCACGCCTGTCCCTAGACCTCGTATATCATTTCCCATAACGAGTATAGATATATGTAACCCGTGCTCAGTTGCCCCTTGCATTGTTCCTCTAGTAACTAAGTGTCTCTATAATATTAACTGCCACCAGTATTGATACGACATAGCGGCACTGTCCTTGTGTCGTATTGTGCCAAGTGCAGATCAACCAGGTTTCATCACCTTATTAGGACGACGACTATAATGTCGTCGTTCATCGATGTATTCAATCCTTAGGTTACGTATTAATATTAACATTCCCTAACATATCTTGTCTTGCCAGACTAAGTTTCCGAAGACTCATCGCCCATAAAATCTATGTATTCAATCCTTAGGTTAAGTATCTTTATCCGCCATTGTGTTCACCTTTTTCCATTTACTTTTCCACAATTGTCATACGTCTTCCACTTACCTCCTTCGTATCCACAGTCCACACTACTCCAATTTGCTTCGTGTCTTACACCTCTTACCCGCCCGACTCTACCTACGATGATGAACAGGAATACACATTCATATTAAAACACCCATGCCCTGTCCCTAAGGTTGAGCCAATGCCAACCCGTCAGATAGCCATAAATCTATGTATGTTCTTCCATCCGAGAAGTAGTAGATTAAAACCCCATGTCCTAATTGATAAGAAACTATGATACCCACGGGTACACCATTGTGTATATAACCATTGTTCCTGTAAGACCTAGACAGAGATAATGACTAAAGATGTTAGCCACCATGCAGTAACTCCAATTCTTACCCCAACCAGAGATTGTATAGATAACCTTCGTTACCATTGTCTGTCATAAGTACCTCGAAACAATAACGAAGTACCCCTACGAACTGCCGCTTTTCTTGGTATATATTTCATAGAAAACGCAGTTCCCAGGGACAACTAGACGTGCAAAAGCTCGTGCCACCTAATAGTATCCATAACCCCTCGTACTGACGAGGAATAATACACCATGTTTTCCCCCACTTTACCCACAGTCAAGCACACACCTACAGTTCACCTCCTTCTCCCCCCCCCCCCCCCCCCAGCCCCACAGTCCACATAATTCTATCTTTTCCAGACTCATATACCACCCCATAGTTGCATTCCCCGGTAGCATTCGGCTAACGTACTTTCACTGCCTTTTCAAACTCCAATATCAACTGCAGCCTAATGCCACCCCCACGCCCAGAGACCTTAGGGTCAAATTTCCCTATAGCCCCCCCTGAACTCCTCCCCTCTCATTAAAAATACCCCGCGCTTCTCGACTATTGTCCGACCTAGCCTCTCTCTCATACCTCTTGAAGATCCTCGATTTTTCCGTTGCTAACGCTCTCCAACCTTTTATATATACTCCTATCCAGCCTGCCTTTCCTTAATAGGCCAGAACAACATTAGAACTTTTCTAACCCCTTGCATGCCATCTATTCTCTTACAACCTATTCACAACCCTGCACCCAATGGTCGTCGGTGCGAGGCTAGCCGCCTCACCAGTAACTAACTTCTATTGCCATACTTCCAGATAAATGTGGCAGAGTTAGCAACCCAGTCTCCACCACATCCAGCAAACCATACAATTAACAACCAACCGAGTAAAACCAGCTAACCAAGGCACCTTCGGTTTTGGTATTAAGGACACCCACATCTGTCTCATACACAGAGGGTTATTACAAACACTGGTGATATGGCAAGCCCCTAGCCACAGCCGCCGGACGATCATCACAGAGAGAGGGCGCCCAGCTACCCCTTTTTACCCCCCCCCGAGGAGGGAGACCCCCACCCCTGCGGAGGTATACCTGACCCCTGTTTTGACTCCCGGGTCATTGCCAGGTAGCACAGGAATTCTTCCTATCAATGAACTAACCATGCATGACTAACACCTTTACTAACCTATATTAACTCACAATAAACCATTTACCTTTCTTGCATACTCTGATCACTAAATTAGCACCTCAGCTATACCATAGAATGAAGATGGAACAATCTAAGAGAGACGCTCCTATTACAGCTGTCCCCATCCTCCTCGCAAAGTAGATCCAGTCTCTCTCCCCTCAATACTTCCAGTATAGCCAAAATAGTACCTCTTACTAAGGCTCAGTTATATTAAAATATGAAGGCTTCCTATAGTCATGTGCCACAACAGTAAATCACCACCTTACCTAGTCCCCATATCTATTGAGAGCTCAAATAAGTCCATAAGACTCGAGTTCCCTATTGCCTACAGGGTCCAGAACCGAGCCTATAAACCTAGCTCTCACCCCCAGTCAAATCAGTTGAAATTAAAATGTAAAACTTGCAAACTAAACAAACCAAAATTGGGACAAGGACAATATAAAGTCAAATTAAATTATCAAAATCGCTATGTGGAAACAACGATTACTAAAATGAAAATTATTAAATAAAAGAACACAATCCACCACATAGGGTGTACATTACTACATGAGCAAGTTAATCTGTTTCCCAAGCAAACTAATCGCACATATAACAACGCACTATCGTCACGTTAAAGGAAGTAGTCAAGTTAGGGAAGTCCGGGACGTTCTGGCAAATTTTACTAAACTCTGCATGAATAAAGAAACTAAATGTTAAATGTCAAAATATTATTTAAAATCAAATTTGCAACATGACAAGACATTAACAATAGTACAAAATACAAATATTGATAAGATATCTATACTATTACAAAATAATATATAAAATACAGTACAGCACTCACTAACGATAGTGCTATCGGGTAGGTACCTGTAAGCATAGCATGCCTCAAGTGACCCCTATCAATAACTACCCTACAAATAACCTACATTTATAGCACAAATAAACTAAGGAAATCGCAAAAGTAAGCAATTGATACTATCGACAATGAATACATATAATATAAAGACAAATAATTGCAAATATGAAGTAACAACAGATTTAAACAAAGAGTTACTCTTTTAACAAGAACAATAAATTTAAAAAAAATCGTCAATATTAATATTAATAATAGAAAAAGAAAAAGATAAACAATAAATACAGACAAAAAAACAATAAATACAGACAAAAAGTAAGCAGAGGTTATACAAGAAACTTCAAGTTAAAAATGCTTGATTAAAATTATTGATGTCAAATTTTAGAATACAGTCACAATAATTGACCCTAAAAAGATTAAATTGATGGAACAATTTACTTGCCTCAAAACCTCTGTCCCCTAAGAGTCTGTATAGTAACCTAGCTCTAGCCCAAAAGTCATCTACTTTAGTGCAGTTTTAAAAAATTCTTATAAATTGGGAATAAAAACAATTATAAGTTATTTTACTATCGATATTACTACTAGGGAAAGGAAAGTTTCTTACGTTAAAATTAAAATCATCAACTTTGTGATATACTTTAAGTATGCACTGTTCATTAACAATCTCTATATTTATATCAAGAACATTTTCAACTTTATAATTTACGTTACATTGTGTGAGGGGAATAGAATTAGGGTAAATAAGTTTAGCAACTTGATTAAAATTTAACAAATTGCAAAACAAGAATATCATCAATATATCTACTATTATTACTTAACAGTTTAGCAAGTGCTAATTTTTCTGGGATTTTATTTTTCTTGCTACTGTCAACTAAGTCTTTTATATATTTAAATTCTAAAGCAAGCAAGAATAAGTCTGCAATTAAAGGGCTAGCATTTCCACCCATAGGAATTCCTAATATTTGTTTGAAAATGTACGGGCCGAATCTAACATAAGTATTGAAAAGGAGGAATTTAAGGGCATCTTTAAGTTTAGTTCTATCAAAATATACAGAACTAGTGGGAGTAGAGCTAAGTGATGCATTATTAAAATATTGTATAAACATTTTATGAAAATAATTACCATTCCTAACGACCCTGTCAAAGTGCAAATCTATAATAAAGCAAAGCTCTGAATATACTAAATCTTAAGGCAAATTGGTATACAAAGTTGAAAAGTCGAAGATATGTACCGAGGTAACTTTCGGCATGGTATTTATTTTATCAATAACTTCTAACGAATTGTCAACACTCCAATACTAGTTTTACTGCCAGTTCTTCTCATGATGGTATTACAATATCTTTTATGAGTACTTTTTAATGTATTTTAAGCAATTTACGACTTGTTCTGATAGAGTTTTAGTGGTAGCAAATTTTGCTCCGGCAATAAAGCGATATTTATAAGGTCTTTTATGAAATTTAGGTAGCATGTATAATTTTGCAATGCACTTGTTCTTTTCAGAAAGTTTAATATCAAATGTTAGATTTTCTTGGTATGTTCATCGATTAAGTTATCAATATTCAGATTATTTTGAATTTCCATAAACAGAATTACCGCAAATATTTTACGTAATATGTTACCCTTAATAGTACAGTAGCAACCTTAGTCCGATTTTTAAGAACCAGGTGATAGTCTCGTGGTGTTATCACGTGATGAGTTTATTGGACTTACCATCTCCGACTATTTTACGCTATCACCTTGACGTCAACTCGGGTTAGTATTATTGTGGGTGCGGGACATTTTCGAGGGCATTACATTACATCCTTCTTTAACTGGGCTAGTCCCTAGCCTATTTTAAGGTCGTAAGGTACGTAGCTGTATTACCTCAGCAATCTCAATATTGTTGGTATAGGGTTCGCGTGACGGGTGCTCCACGTAGCTACCTGGTAACGTTCCCTAGCTGCCACCAATGAAATGCTGGGTGTGAAGGGAATTTATGGTCTCCTGAAATATCCCCAGGCTACCTTTAGGATCAACTTTTCCTGGTACCTGGCGCGGGGTACGAACCTCTGAAGGGAATTTAACCCCCCTAAAAACCCACAGGTTTTGAGATGCCTTGGGTGGGGTTCGAACCCTGGTTAGTGACCCAACTATCACCACCAGGCCCGCGCGCTAACCCACTGTACTACCACGGACGTACTAAAAGTATAGCAACCTTAGTCCGATTTTTAAGAACCAGGTGATAGTCTCGTGGTGTTATCCCGTGATGAGTTTATTGGACTTACCATCTCCGACTATTTTACGCTATACCTGACGTCAACTCGGGTTAGTATTATTGTGGGTGCGGGACATTTTCGAGGGCATTACAGTTATCATCGAAAAGACGCCGGTTATTTTCATTATTATTCTTCATTTTTAAGTTTTTATAATTTTGCCGGGTGCGAGGGTACAGAGAATTATTTTGACACATAGTCCGTGGCCGGTCGTGGTTCGTCAACGAATACAAGTAAAGGAAGGGACAGTACATGGGGAACACGTCGTATACTAATGCTGCCACTAGTACAGACTGGCCTCACATCTATACTGTCCCTGAACCTATATAAATTAAAATGTAAAACTTGCAAACTAAACAAACCAAAATTGGGACAAGGACAATATAAAGTCAAATTAAATTATCAAAATCGCTATGTGGAAACAACGCTTACTAAAATGAAATTATTAAATAAAAGAACACAATCCACCACATAGGGTGTACATTACTACATGAGCAAGTTAATCTGTTTCCCAAGCAAACTAATCGCACATATAACAACGCACTATCGTCACGTTAAAGGAAGTAGTCAAGTTAGGGAAGTAGACACCAACCAGTGGTCACTACCCTGAAGTTAACCTCTAGCTCTGCCCTTGTGTTGTTCCTGAGTTGAGAGATTCCCGAGCCGGCAGACTCCATGGCAGAAGTTAAATAGAAGATCTGTCCATGTACAAGTACCAACATGC